>JAJGQD010000083.1:0-422500 GCA_020882685.1 Aphelinus atriplicis
CTTACACTAGTATAGAGCTCTAATAAGTTACAGATCCAAAATCGTTGCTGTAGATGAACTCTCTTATCATTATCATTTTCTTTCGATGAGAAATTTTTCATCCCAGGCATCAATCGACTATTATCGCCGCGTTCAAGGAAATTTTAACCGAAGATGCAGTTCAACTTGGTAATACTTTGCTTCTCTTTTCAATGGGTGACGTTGAATACTATTTTTAGACACTAGTTTTCAAACTTTAATCGGTTCTTATTCTGAACAAAAAATCTCTCGCTGATACTCTTTACGATTCTAATTTCTGGTGTAAGAGTAAACAATGAAACAATCTTCTGTTCGTTTCGAGTCTATCGAAATCCTTGTCTTAATTGATCGAGGACAGTTACACTGGCTCTAGGATACTTATCAGTGCAGTTCTCTCTACATACTTTATATCTCTTATTGACTAAAAAAGACTTATTTATAGTATTTTCCTTCTTGAAAGATGAGGATAATTCATTCTCACATTTAAAGCAAATTTTAGCAACAGCAGGTGACGACGGATAGTTTTCTGTGAATGAGAGAAATTCACCCAAGTAATTATAACAATATGATTTGATTTCCGAAAAGGATTGGCACATTTTAGAGAAAAAACTTTATTCGTCGGATTTAGTCATTGGAACGTCTAACGTTCAACAGGGATAAATCGATCAGTCGAGAACGTGATGGTTTTCAAGAATCTTTTTCATTGAATCTTGAATATATTTAGATTGTTCTGTTAACCAGACTAAGAGAATTTTTTGAGTTACAAACGTATTGAAAAGAGTTCTTTTGAAAAAGGATCTGACGTTCATAACGGATGACTTCATAACTTTCAGCAGGCAAATTTGATAGCGGGCACAAAAAATATGGACACCTATGGTAACCTGCAGCGCAGTACCTGTATTACCGACTTCAAAGTAAAAAGACAATCGCAGCATGTTCACGATAATCAGTCAATCAAATATATTAGTTCCATCAATCAAATGAAACCTTGAATAAGTTTAGAGTGATTGTAAGTTACACATTAATTATAATGATTATTTTAGAAGAAAACATTTTTTTATAATAATTATTATTAAAATAATCTGGAAAATTATCACCAATAAATAATATGATGATTGATGTGAACAATTATACTCACGCTTGACTTTACAGAATACATGATGAAAACCATGATTTATTGGGATTCTTTCCACTAAAATATTATTTAAGGTTTCATTTGATTGACGGAACTAATATATTTGAATTACTGATTATCGTAAACATGCTGCGATTGGCTTTTTACTTTGAATTCGATAATACAGGTACTGCGCTGCAGATTACCATCCATGTTGCTTAATCACAACAGTTCGAATAATTATAAGAAAAGTTTACAGATCAATTTCCGTCATAGTGTTCTCCAGCAGGTTTGGAGCTTCATCGTGTGCAGCTAATGATGATTTTCATTCAAGACCCAAGAAAATTTAGATAAGTCAATTCAACTTTTACCTGTGTGAAATTTTCATGAATGAAAATCAATTCTGACACTGAATTTTCGCCCAATGATACTATATTTGTAGTCTTTGTGCTTGGATACATATTATTATTGCTTCAGTATCCAAGCACAGAGTGAAAAGTCGATTAGCGTTGATTTTTTCAATTATTTCATGTTTTACTCTCATATATGTGAGTAAGACATGGAAGTGAAATTAGTTGAGTATATACGTAATTTACTCCTGTATGTTTTTCAGGATAAAATGTGATGGTGTTCAGTGAGAACAGTGAAAGTGAAAGTCCAGTGAGAGAAATACGTCTCAGATGACATATTGTCATTTGGGACGAGACCAGCGCCTCTAACTAAAATACTTGAATAAATATCTTGGGAGTTTGGGAGCATTGGACCCTAAAACTTCAAATACTCTTTATCCTTGCTACCAGGATACACCAAAAACATTTTGGTTCAAATTGGTGACCCGAAGGCCATAGTATCTCCATGTGAGTGGATGTCCTAGACGTTTATCACATTTCATAGGTATTATCGACCTCAATCTACACTTACTATATAACCTTTAGGCTGCAAAATGGATAAAATATCTTTTCTAGAAATTACCTGAATTTTCCAGAAAAAAATTTATTGGAAGTCATTGAATGATTCAGATTCCGTTTTCAAACCTCAAAATTGGTGAATAGAAATTTCGCTCGTATCAACTATTTTTCCGAGGGTGCTAAAAGTAGTATTTTTAATGACGAAATCAACGATCAATGTGATAAATAACTGATTGAGAACCTTTTTCCTTTCAATAAATTGTTTGAAAATACAATTGATTACCACCGATAGGGTCGTTAATCATTTTTCTGCAAATATTTACCACAATTGACGAATCATTTCATCAAATTTTCCTGGTATTGGAAGAAATCTTCCATGAAAAAAATTAGTGATCGATCGTTGAGAACTCTATGCCAAAAATCACATAAAACCAATGAACAGTTAAAACTATTTGGGGGATATGCATTCTGATGAAAGTGAACCGTCATTATATTTATAATGAGTCAAGTTTGGTGAACAGAATTTTACGTTATAGAAATCATGATATATGAAATTGTTAAATACCATTTGTTAAAACACCCTGCTTCATTGGAAATCCTTGTTTGTCATTTCCTCCTGCTATGCGGACTACGTATCCCTTCCATTCATCACCTAGAGAGTCGCCTTCAACTTCAGCTCCCATTCGCTTCTCGTAAAAAATTCTGAGTTTATGTTCATCTGCGATCTCGAAAAGTTTTTGACACCCTGTAGCAGGGTAAGACACGTTCAACTGAAACAGAATGTTTGATATTGAGAAATATTTCCTTCTATGGTTAACATGGGAGATCAAAAAAAAATATCAATGTGATTTTATAAGTGATTTTATCGACCACGTCGAGCTATTCAAAAGATAATCAAGTACAAGATACGAGATTTTACCGCGTTTCAATCATTTCCGAAGAAGTTGCTTTTCCAGAGATAAAGTTCACAAAAATCGTTATTTCAAAAAAAAATTTGAGAAAAAGATCGTGCTTAAAAATAAAAGCACTTTCATAGCTCTATTGAGTAGCCAGGCTAGGATTTTCATCATGACATCAATTTATCGATTGTTAAGCCCCGAATTATCACCATAAATTACTTCATAATTTGATTTCTCAAAGAGAAAGGTTTGTGACGGGACAAAAATCGAACTTTCGAATCAGACATCGGAAACTCGATTTTCCTTATCAACGGGTCGAAAAACATAGAATTCCATAAATGTATTCTAGTACGAGGGTTCGCACGGCTGTATGTGGCTTTTTCATTGAGACGCGATAACTATCAGAGGAAGTTATTTGTTCATCAGGCTCAGTGAACTATTCTAAATTTATTGAAAATAGAATTTTTTTTTCGCAATCTCACTTTTCAATAAATTTGGAATGGTCTAATAAGCCTGATGAACAAACATTCATCGTTAAAAACTTGTAGATGTAAAAAATTATCAGTTATCGGAGGAAGTGTCTGATTTTCCTGAAATGTTGCCCACAGGTTAGTTGTAGCAGATGCAAACCAAGTTCAATTTTCAGCGAAATCTGTTTTTTCCTTTAGCAACCGTTGCTGATGTGTTTTGGGGAAATTCCTTTTGATTCCTCGTAAATGTTTGTTGAGGCCCGAATATTCACTAGTATCGTCGAGAATCAAAGAAATATCTTCCATAGCAACCGTTGATACGGGAAGAAAAAAATCAGTTTTAGTATTTCGAGATGAAGGATATCTGCTGTAGAAGAAGAAATAACGGGTCGACAATAATATACAAGGCAAACAGAATTACTGATAATAGTTCCGTAGTTCCTCACAATCTTTACTTGATATTGAAATTATATTGTTACTTGAAAGTCGACGAAATCAGTTTTCTACTGGTCACCTAGCAGACGCTTGGGCTCCCCCACCACGCCTCCAAACTAATTCTTTCAACTGTCAAAATAATTAGTCTTCAAGGTTTCTGACACTCCCAATAGCATCCCAGCTAAATATTCCAGTAGAAAATAATGCAATCAACATAAAATACTTATTTTGAGCAGAATACATGAATAATTAGCAGCTTGTATGACAATAAACTGATATGAGGAAGTTGTAGAGTTGGACCGACTTCTGGCCAAACTGATCAGTTCAAACTGATTCGAAGATAAAAATCGCTAGTATGCTTCCTTAAAAAGGCTTTATCCTTCCTTAAAAAAGTGATGTGAAGTCTCGCTTTCGATGATTTGATAGGCTAAGACCAAACCATGAGACATGTAGTGTATAGAGTCAATATAGAGACTATAGGTAGAGTACAGACTACAGAGATGTCTCTATGGTATGGTTAAGTTAAGGTAGGAGACATTGGTAAAGGATCAAGTGCATCATGCAGGCTCGCTCTTTGCATCCAGGCTAAACTGCAAATTCGAGATTTTGGATCTACTGTTTGAAAGGACATCAGAAGCTAGATAAAAATAAAGCGCTCGTATACGCCAGATATCAAAATGTATATATACCAAAGAAAACCTAACCTAACTTGACAAGGAAAACATTGATGAAGAAATGTGTTCCAAAAATAATACACAATGAACAGAAGAAGACATCACAAATTCAAGAACAAGAAAAGCTTGAAAAGGACTGTTATCAAGGAACTAAATAATAAAATAATACCAACAAAATAAGATTAAGAATCAAAATAAGATTTACTTTGGTTCTAGCAAATACAAAGTTTATGACGACTTTAATGTAAACATCTGCTTCAAGTGCAATAAATCTGGACACAGTGTAAAAAACTGTAAAAATAAAGTTTACTGGAGTTACTATGATAAAGAACATGAAATTTAAGAGTCTCTAATCAAGTCTACACTAACTTGTGTAAATTGATTAAATAGCAATGAAAAATATAAATTGATTACCTCAAGATTGATCACTAAATGAAAATGATACGTATATGTTCTTATTAAAAATCTGTACCCTGAAATCAAAATTTTTTTTCAACCCGATACAAAATGATGCAATAGGAATATAGCAGAAGAAGAGCTCTATAAGCTCACCCTTAAGGGAATTGAAATAAAGGATCTAATTAAACTTAATAGTAGTCTGTTAAAGTGATCTGATGGATGATACCACGTGTAAATATAAAAAGCATTCACTTAAATTTTCTTAATTCAAAACTATACTGAATGGTGTGAATGTGAAGCTTGATGTAATAGTATGTACTGGTACATACCTGGATTATTAGTAAATATCAATATCAGTCTCCAAAATTACTCTGCCTATTACAATGAGAGCTCAATAAATAAAGCTGATAGAGTTATGATTTACATAAAAGACAAATTACAACATACTGTTGATATAGACAAAATAAATAACTTTACTTCTATTAGAAAGAGAATTTCAATAATACTCTCAAATTATGACTAAAGAGCTATGCAATTCATTGGCAAACCAAAAAAATTACCATCAAATATTAAAACTACAAAAAGCAAGCTAAAGATGAGGCTATAAAGAAAAAATCAAACTATATTGAAAGAAATGCAAGTCTACTTAGATTTATTATTCTGCTTTCTTAGTTTTCAAGTCGTTTTATTATACTAGTTTCTTATTATTATGGAACGGGCCTATATGCAAGTGGTCGTCTCACCTCATTAGGTGTCTTCTGGTTTTCAATAAATAACGCATGTAGACTGTTTCATGTCAACTCAGCAGGTCAACATTCTTTTTTAATTTCATTCAAGCGAATTTTCTGATTATGGTCTATAGCAATCTTGATTTTTCTAGATTCTTCATGTGTATTTATAGGAAAATTTAAAAGCACTTGATTCTTGAGATTTCAAGTATTTTTATATATTTTTGTAATGAGTGATTTTATTAATGAGCAAAATCACTGTTATTCTTTTTCAGTAACATTGATACAACAATCATAAATAATAATATTCAACAGTAATTGATTCTTTTCTCCCTTATGAAAATATTCATGTAATTGTACCTAAGAAGCAAGCTATTAATATGATTATATAAATGTTTAAATTTACACCTGTATTATACACATATACATTCAAAACTTAAAAAAGGGTAGTTTTTGGGTAATATGTTGTATGAATGTTAGTTTGGTTGGGTAAGATGTGTGTACGAAATGTAATATTGTTTTCGGGGAACAAGTCGCGTGATTCCTCTCTGCTCATTGTAGAGTTAGTTCTTGACCTGTGCAGATGTATAGAAATCAATATGTGATTCGTGTGATATCTAAGGCTATAATTCAATAGTTTTGCAAATTATAGTGAATCTACGAAATTCTGCAACCCTTGTTAATTGATAAACTACATGGTATAATTATCATACTATTAACATTTAATAACCTTCAGCATAGATTACAGTTGAATAAATCCTACTTATAAAACTTGTTCCTCCTCTTTATTAAAATAGTTATTGCGCTACTAATTATAGAGTAACAGTATTCAATAGTCTAGAACCATTATTTAATTCATATTATATAATTGTTATTTATATTAATTAGAATACACAAACCAAGCATGCAAGGTCCACCGGGATAAAACCTTACTGATGAGTCCTATCAGGTGGATCTAGGACAAAATGCATAGAATAATTGATCAACATTTTAGGTTATATCAACTATATATACCACCACACACAATCAATTATAAACACACATCTTACAAAACCAAACTGACATTCATACAACATTTTACCTAAAAAACTACAATTTATGAAATTTTGAATTTACATGTGTATGATACAGGTGTAAAATTAAACATTTGTATGATACATTTGTTTATTACCACCAAATTGATTAACATAATCAATTGGCAAATACATTCTTTTTGATTGCTGATAGATGCAATTACATCAAATATTTTTACTTTTCCATGAACTTTTTGGCTTGATTTAGTCACTAAAAAAAAAAATCCTTAAGCATAAAAGTTGTTTTAAATTGTCCATATTTTTAAAATAATTATAGTTAAATAAGCAAAAATAGCAGCCACGAGTGATCCAATGATTCTTTATGAATCACAAACTCACCATGAGTGAGCACCTTTATTTTATTACAAGTGCTGTTTGTGTTTGTCAAGAAGGGCTTTGAACTATGTTTTTAGGAAAATGTCAATCTGTCAAGAGCTATAGTCATGGATCAAATACTGGGTATAGTTTATTTAGAAGGAATCAAATAAAATTTATTCGATTCAAAAATATTTTAGCGTACTATTTAGAATGTATATGTATTGATTGCCATACTAGATAGATGGAAGGGTTACATTTTGAGTACAGAGAATAACTTTTAATTATTGATAATTCAATGTAACTTTTATTTCAAGGATTTTTTCATTTTGTGACAGCCTATATATATTAAAATTGATATTTCAATGTTATATTCATGTCTGTGAATATTTCAAGTTCTTCTTAATGAAAAAGTATATAACTAAAATTCCTTGACTACTGAACTCAAATTACAATAAATGGTAATGAGCTTCTATAGGAAAGAACACAGATAATTAAGACAAAAATATAATCAAATATTTATGTATGGAATTGAGATAATTTAACCTATACACTCAATGAAATTCACTAAAAAAGTGTTAACTATACAATTTGTAACCTTCCAAGCTAGGAATGAGGTCTTCTAAACCATGAAATGTAAATAAATTATTCATATCGTTGTTCCAACATATGAATGCACTATAAGAACAAGCAGAAATCTGACAATGCCGCGCTTGAAGCCTTGACAGTCTTTGAAATAGTAGGGCTGAAGCTTTGTACTCCTCATGCTGGAAGGCTTCTAAAGCTTAAATTATTTTTGAGTGTTCTTATGTATTCCAACTGTAGTGCAATAAAATGCATGAGTCAATTTGAATGTCCACATCTGAGTGGACGTGTGACTAATTTGTGCTCAGATCATGGAAATAAGTCAGCGCTTGTAGAATTGGACATTGGCAATTGATCCAGTTGAATCTCTCCTGTGAGTTATATGGAAAACTACTATTTTAGGCGATTTTTACCAATACAATCAGTTTTTAAGACTATGTACAGATAATAATGATCTGAGAGTAAAATAAGTTCCAGTAACACATACAGAAAGTGTTTTTGGGCTCATCCAAGAAATAAGAGGAAAGTTTGAACATTTTCAAATTCACTTTTCAAGTCTAGAATTATCTCTATTGACATACAAATATGCTTCTAAGACCTTGAAACTATTATTTTTTGAAAAACTCAATGATTTCAAGAAAAAATATTCAATTTATGCTCAGATGTCATTTAAAGGGTATCAGTATAGATTTAAAATGCCTCTGAAATAGCAAAAATAACAAGTACATTGATTCTGTGTATAATAGAGATAGTACTAAAAAAAAGCTGAAAAATTTCAGAGGCGACACACTGAGGATAAAATATTTAAAAAAATCTATCTCAAAATGTTGTTTTTGGCTCAGGCAAATTTTACAATGATCTGTCTGATTTCTTCAGATTTGTTCAAGAAGTTTGAAGTCTACATTGTTTTTGAAATTTTTGGCTCTTTTCAATCTACAATACTGTGCTTTTTTAAATCGTTTTATGGACAGTTTTCAATTCAGCTTTTTTTTTCAGAAATTAGAATGGGTCGAGATTGAATTCTACTTTATCCATTCAATCAAAAAATTACTAAAATTTACAGAATCAAAAGAAAAAAAATTGTTCTTTTCATTATCTGATAAAAAAACAAAAATAAAATATACCTTGGTAAAATTTGACAGAACGTGGAAATTGTCTACTTCAAATTGAATATTATGAATGAAATATCTAAATTTGAGCAAGATATGTTTCATCCGTCTCGTCTTTTTCAATAAGATAGTGAATCGAAAAACTTCTTCTGAAGTCTAAAAGTTCCTCAAACAATTGCAAAGGGGTCAGGCAGATCACTGTGTGACGAGACTCAGGTTGCTCTTTATTGATATGTATATACTGCCAGCAAATGACCAAAATTGTTTATCTCCCAGAACTTGTTCATTTTTATCTTGGTTTGGGGCATATTTGATACTGATATAATAGGACTAATCAAAACTCACCCCACACTCAAGTTGGAATAAATTTATAATTACATTCACTGTAATCATAAATTTATCAATTCATTCATTTATTTCAAAGATTAACTTTTAGAGGGTTGCAACCCATGATCAATTCTCGATATAAGACACCATTTTTATCAGTTTTCTTAGGATGATCTGTCCCCTCAAATTCCTGGTCCTCTAAAGGTTAAGGTTGAGAATACACTGGAGGGAAATCTTCAGAGATCATGACTAAGAAAGAGATAGAACTTAAGTACTTAGCACATTATACCCCACTATAATAGATTAGTCAAAAAATTTAATGAACCTATTCAAATAAAATTGAAGATTATGTGGTACATTTAAGCCTACTCAAAACTGTGGGATCTGTCAGCTGAGATAACAGTCATACATAAAGAAAAAATTGTTAAAATGGTCGATCTTTGAGGGCCAATCCGGAGTGAAGTGGAAAAGGATAAATACCAAAATTCACCACTTATCATGTTGAAGCAACGTTTTGCCAGTATAGTTCACTGGCCTGAAATATAAAATCCTTCCTTAAAATTTATTAAAAAACTGCGTGATGAGGCTAGTGAACCATACTGGCAAAACGTCGCTTCAACAAAATATGTGGTGAATTTTGGGATTTATCCTTTTCCACTTCACTCCGGATTGGCCCTCAAAGATCAACCATTTAAACAATTTTTGAATTATGGAGGGTGTACACTGCAATGTTTAATCATGCATATAATATGTCTTCATGAGATGATCGATCAAATCTTCATTCAGAGTCCTATGAAGAAATTTGATCTACAAATGAGTCATAACTTAGAGCAAATAGAACGCTTAAGATGCATAGTATACATAAAAATACCTAGACCAGAGAAAATTTGAACAAGAACATTCATAGCATCTTCAGTTGCATTCTAAAATAATAACTGTATATGATGGCATCCTTTAAACGGAAAATTCAAAGATGCTAACAAAGTTTAGAAAAATTGTCAGAATTCTTATGATCTTGAAAAGAATAAAAATTGGTTAATAATGAATAGGATAACTAAAATCAGATCTAGGTGTGAATAAACTAATCATAGACTTGAAAGCATAATCAATAAAAGTTAATTAGAGCTCAATATATAAATTAAAAATTAGTTCAAAGGAATGTATGAAACAATTATCAAGGACACATTGCTTAATGATGTTTAAAACACAAGATAGATGTGCTTATTTTGTTTCATCTGAAAATCCAATCTTAGGCTGAAAGGTAAACATTATACTGACGTATCTTGTGATATACATTCAAAATATAGTCAATACCTCATAATAATGATAAAAACGGATCCACAAGATACTTTTTTGAGTTTTTGGCAAACAATTAAGAGCACCAGTAGTGTAAGAACTTATAACAAAGTGGATGTAAACACATAATCAGAATAATTAATATATTTGAATGTAATAAAATGTAAATAAGTGTGGCATTTGGAATAAGACAAAAACATTCATAGAAGTTTTTGTACAAAAAAAGTACAAATATGTACTGAAACATTTACAAATGTACACATCTGCAAAATGTACATAAGTGTACACAAATGTAATAAGTATTCACGAAGATTTTCCTTCAATTCTGTCCTTATCCATTTTTTAGTTATTTTGTACATTCAATAGGGAATAAAAATAAATGACTTCTTCAGAAATTCACAAACATATAAAAATGTGGAAAAACGTACAGAAAAGAACAGAAATGAAAAAAAGTATACATTCATGTGATACTATTATACACTTTAGTATATTTTAATACATTGAATATAATTGATAGTGAAAAGCCATTCCATTCAAGGTCAAATAATGAACAATATGATCTCTGCATCATTCTGCAGACAATAACTGTACAAGATGCTTGACGTGAGCATATAATCGAATATCCATTGACATACCATATTTTGACAAGTTAAATCAAATATATTCATGGACAGTTATCAAATAAAATAAAATGACTAAAAACAACAAAATGTTTTATGAATAGTAGTACAAACACTAATGAGGCTAATAGTAAAAAACAACCATTAATGCTTGATCAAAAGTTATTGAGATAAAAAAAATACTGTGAAAGTTATTATAAATAACTTGTCAGCAAAGTTCCTATTGTATGTCCAAGATAAAAGAGTTAAGAAGAATAAACTTTCGAAATTAAGTTATTGTAATCAAATGGAGTAAAAAAGTGGAAAAAAATCTGCACTAGGAATGCAGAATACTATAGAAACATCTTTTTGGATTTAGAGATTTTCACGTAATAGTTGAGATATTAATTTGAAAAAATCTTGAATTTCCTGGTGGAGTTAATTCTTTACTTTGAAAAATCAGAATATTAATAAATGATCTTCCAAGCAATTTTGAACCCTTACACAGACTCCCTCACCAAGAAAAATTACTGAAAAATTCACCAAAGACACCTGCTAGTTTTATAATTTGAGAATCATGAGATTGGTATAATGACAATTCATCTGAGATGTTTTACAATTCAAAAGCATTTATATTACTATACTTCCCACAGATGAAATGGTTGCTTTTATATAGGTGCTGTGATTGATTCAAAGCTAGAGTGAATACCATCTCTGACCAACTCTGGCAAAATACTCAATAATATTTTGTCTTCGTTAATTGTATTTTCTATGAAAAACTATCAGACACTTCTAGATACATGATTAATGAACATATAAGAAATTGAAAAAATCTATGTCTATTATATAAATATCCAAAATAGTACTCTTTGCTGTCACATAAGTTTTCCAACTCTTATGAAACAGATGGTTTCAAAAATTGAAGCAATAAAAAGATGTACAATGAAAAACCATAGATGATGTACATAACAAAGTATAACCACTTTTACAATCATAGTTCAGAAAAGTTATGGTCTTTTACAACGCACTTCAGTTAGCATGATTTCACACTAATAATACAACTGGTAAGTTATTGGAACTGCACCATCATTGGTGATATATCACTCTTAAAACAGTATTGCCAAAATTTAATTTAGGGAAACGGGACCTATGCTGATGAATGTTCCAATTTTAATTGAAATCAGATTACAAATTCTTCATTAGTAAAACTAATGAAAAGTTGAAATTAAACTGAATCTAGAAGTATGACAGATTAAACCTAGGAATATTTACACAAATACCAGTTCAGAAGCAAAATTGTACATGATAATAATCACACAATTCAAGTACAAGAGGAGAATAAGGAATATCTCATCAGTTACAGAATAGATTCAATTAGTGAATATTTCTTGAGTTTGTTCTAAGATCACAGAAAAAAAAAAAATAATTATTTACCAAATAAATGAAAATTATTCAAGTAAAATAATCAATTTAATAGAAGAATCAGAACAATTTTAAAAATATCGAAGAGAAAAAAGAATTAATGTTATGGATAGTATTAGATGGAAAGTAGTCTATGAAAAGCATTTTTCATTGGACAAAAAACCTAACTTAACAGCCCAACATACTAATATTACTCTTACAAGTGACACTTGGGAATTAATAAATTTAAAGTATGTACTGACAACTATCATTACAAGACTTAAATGTCTGAATATTATAACATATATGATTGAGATTTGAGATATCAAAGAGCTGAATTGAACATGGAACTTATTTCACTGCATGAAAATGGACTTATTACATGTCAAAGCTCGAGTCAACAATTACCCATCAAATTACAGTAATTTTTCGTTTACTTCCATATAAGAAAGTACCGTAATTTATTATTGTGAATTATTTGTATACACAATAGAATTAGTATGACTGGAACTGTAGTATAATCAAGTAATGAACCATTGTACGATTATGATTAATGTTTTTTCAGATAGCCATTCCTGTTCCATGGATGGATTCATTAAAACAAAGAAATAATAGTGTATACATTTTTTCAAAATCAATAGGAACCTAAATATTAGCGATATGATTGAAAGCAATATATGATCTAAATGATATTTTAAGATTTTACCTTCATCGTCAATAGATGCACGAGTCTGCCTCGTTGACGTGACCAGAAAGAAAGAACGTTGATAGGTTCACTACTGCTGTAAGCTTTACTCACGACTTCAGATTGAGAGTACAGCCAGCTCGTAGGCTACTCTAAATTAGCATCCAGAATTTTTTTTCAGGATGTAGAGAAATATACATCATGTATATTGTATGCTCCTAAGATGAATAACAACTGTCTTCCGTTCATTTTTATTGCTACGAGGCTTCCTTAACAGAAAATTCGAAACGTTTGTTAGGTGCTGGAAATTCAGCATCGAAGGAAACAACCGATGTTTGCATACAATAAAGAGGTAAAGAGAACTGGATTGAGAGCGCCTTTTTGAAGCAGTTAGAATCCAGAAAGCAAAGGAATCAAGCATCTACGATCGATGATTATTCGTGAAAAACTTTCATTCCATCAAAATGGGGTGTCGTTCCAGTTCCGCAATTCCAGTATAACGACGACCGAGGGTAGAACTGTGGGGGAGAGCGAAGTCCCGCTTGGGAAAGCACAGACTGCGCATGCGTCAGCACACTTGAGTCGAAGGAGCTGAGGAGTGAGCGCGTGAGTAACGGTCAGTCAGTCAGTCATACGTTACAATATATTGATCACGTGACTATATACACTGTATTTATATACAGTGGATCTATGACTATATTATAATATAAAGTTAATCTTCCCGTCATTTCTGTTGAAATTCAATCTATAATTATATACATAGGTAAACACCTCATCCTTAATGTAAGTGTTTTGAATGGTTAGTATATTCCTGAGTGCGCACTCAAGTTAGTAATTCGGGCAGTTCGTCCCTGGCCTCGTGTCAATAAAGTTGTGTTAAGATTGATCCGCCGTTTATTCTTCCCATCCCTCCGTTCATTAAGTTAATTATTAAGTGCATATCTAGCATAACTCATTTCAATTTCCATGTAAAGATATTTCGATTAAGGAGTTGATTTTCATGGAAACGAATGAGACAGATCCATAGGAAATTGCTTGCGCTAACTGTTCAGTATTGACATTCATGGAAAAATCGACGCACGAGCTTCAAAAATGAAAAAAAATTCAATTTGCGCTTTTTTGATATCCGATAAACCATTAAAAAAGCTGTGAAATAATTGTATGGTGCAAGCTCAATGACGTCGTGATGACATACCTGGTCCTACAGATCGATAGAGCTTTCAGTTTTCATCGTGAGAAATTGAAAAATATTGATGCGTGACCGTGAAGTACGTACTTGAAAATTAAAAATATAATTTGTAATTTTAATGTGTTCAGAAAAATACGTAAAATGATATGGTGCAATTTCGGGTATGGACAATCGAAAGAACATCGAATGGGCTTCCATATCCATGGTGAGAACCTTGGAAAAATGAAGAAAACTGACTTACAGCAAGTTGTACAACATAAATTGTTAAAAAAATCTATGAATCAACCTCATGATGAAAATTCTGATCGGGTAGATCGTTAGAGCTGATTGAGTGCTTCTAGTTTTGGTCGTGAGAAATAGAAAAATGTCAATGCGTGTTCATGAAATATGTACTTCAAAACGGGTCTTTTAATTTGTAATTCGAATGCATTGAGAAAAATACATGAATTTATGATATCGGACATTCATGATAAATTCAAGTATGTCCGATTGAAAGAACATCGAATGGGCTTCCATATCCATGATGAGAACTTTCGAAATATAGATTCGTGGGCGCGAAACATGAGGAAAACAGATTTTGAGCAAGTTGCTCCACATAAATCGTTCAAAGAATCTATAATACGACGCCGTGATGAAAATTTTAATTCGACGGATCGATAGTGCTGATTAAGTGCTTTCAGTTTTCATTGTAAAGAATTAAAGAATGTCGATGCGTGGGCGTGAAGTACAAACTTTGAAATTGGTGTTTTAAATTGTCCCTGTTGAAGAAAATTGACTGGATTCTCAGCTGGATTCGCACTAAATTCCAGCTGAATTTGCGCTGGATTCTAGCTGGATTCTAGCTGGATTAGGGCTGGATTCCACCTGGCTGCAAAAAATCCAGATGAATTGGTGCGTGAAAAATCCAGCGAGTATTCAGTATAACCCCGTCGGATCACTTGATAATCCGGCTGGATTCTACTGGAATGAGGGCTATTGTTACGTTCGTAACACGTATCCGTCGGTAAGGACTGGACTGGTTCAAAGTCCCTGCCTTACCGCTCAATCTTAGTCGCCACGTCTCCCATTACCCAGGGAGTAGTTCGTTTTCAAGGCGCGCGACGAAACTCAAGATAAGTCTGCTCGTGAGCTTCGCAGGGCCCCGCTCCCCTTTTCTTGGATTTCCACCCGGAAAAATCCACTGCGTGGGACAATACTTCGATGAACGATTGGTTGAGTCCCACGTACCTCAAACAATCCTCCACCAATTAGGTTGTCGTGGTCCCGATTAGGCGAGACAGTGGGAGAGATGAGAACGCCCTATAAAAAGGGAAAACTCGACGACTCGAGGCATGATTGAGTGCGTCAATTAAGAGGATCGGTTTCTTGATCTCGCGTTGAAAAGGGCATTCACCAAATTTTATTTCTAAAGTGCGCACATATTCAGGGGAAATCAAGGCATTTCTTCATTACTCTTCCTCTCGAACAACTCAAGGTTTGTACACACATTTGAATTTTCAAAAAAAAACAACTTCGGAAAATAGTCGGACGTTTCGGCGTATCCTGACGTTTTGCCAGTGTAGGCGGGGCACTGGCTCTATCACTTTTAAGTTAACATTTTGAATAACCCGCCGTAACACTATATCGCTATTATAGATCCAGCAGGTTTTCCGGATAATCCAGGTGGAGCTCTTGACCATTCAATTGGATTTTCTGACAATCCTGCTGGATTTTTTCGAAATCGAAGCAGCGAGCTGCCATGACGAATCCAGCTGGAATATGATAAATCCAACAGGATACATTTATAATCCAGCTAGATTTATCATCGTAGCCTGCAGCTTTGATCCCGAAAGAAACCATCTGGATTGTCGGAGAATCCATTCTCTTCGAAATTTGTAAATTTGGATATAATTAAAATGTTTATGGAATCCAACTTTTTCACATATTAATTTTTATCTTTCAATTCTTTAAATTCTTGATATAATCAAAATTTTCCATGAATTAAATCTTCTCATACTCTCAAGGTCAGTTCACGTTCCTACCACGGAACTGAAAATTAAACAAAACATCTTGAGGAAGAATATGAGAGAAGAAATTCCAGCGCGCATTAGCATGAAGACTATATATAAAGGAAATATCTAACGATATTAACAAGACCAAACGTCGAAGAGGCGAATATTCTCGGCATCCCCTGTCAGTAGTCACACACACACACACACACACACACACACACACACACACACACACACACACACACACACACACACACACACACACACACACACTCACACACACACACACACACACACACACACACACACACACACACACACACACACACACACACACACACACACACACACACACACACACACACACACACACACACACACACACACACACACACACACACACACACACACACACACACACACACACACACCCACACACACACACACACACACACATCCTCCTACGCAAACATCGCATATATGCTAAATGCTTAGTCTGAATCAAAGAGAAACTGTAATTCAACAGTAGATATCAATGAAGCATTCTAGGCCACTTCATATCACTTGTCATCAAGCAACGAGCAGCTTCAATATCAGTTATCCATGGAAGATCCGAAATCATGGTGCTCTTGGCAAAATGAAAAGGCGAAGGGCGGAGATGAGGCAAATTTTCATCATGATCCTCCTATGTTCAAGGAATTATTCAAGGCTGTTAAGCCAATATACGAAGAACTGAGCAGAGAAGAACTTCTTATACGTTGTTTAGGTGGATTCACACAAAACTCTAATGAAACTTTGAATTTAGTTGTGTGGTCGATGGCACTTAAGCATGTTTCCAGTGGCAAAAAAAGTACTTGATTTGGCGGTTTTTCTAGCTGTTCTACATTTCATCGATGGTTTAAATGGAATTTCACGAGTATTGGACCACTTAGGCATCATTCTTGGAGTAAATTGCTACAACTTCTACACTGAAGCCGACAAGACCCGTATCCCGCTTTCCGAGCGCTTCCTCACCGAAGAAGCTAAATATGCTTGCAAAGACGCAATTTTGTCAAGACAAGATGAAGCGTAAGAGAATCTCATAACGGAAGGCCAATTTTATGGAGCAGGCATCACAGATTAGAGGTAAAGCAAAACTTTCATTGATTTTTTTTGACCTGGCCGTACTGTTAGCACCATCAATTTTCAATCGATTCACTTGAAATTTCAACTGTAGCTTGGAACCATAATTTATCAGGGAACATCGTAGGATTTTTTCGCTATTCCCATTTTTACCGATCTTATGGCTGATTTTCATTTGTCCCCAAATTTGAATTTCGAAAAAATCGTACAATTTTCCTTGAGTTTGTCATTTTACTTCAAAACCCCGTTCGATCTTTCGTTCTAGGCTCATAATTGATATCTGAAAGTGGAAAAAAATTTTTTTGTGACGAGCCGGTACATCGCCATTTTGTGTTAGTGTGCCACCCGCGCACGAAGCGAACCTATCCGCCATCTTACTATTATATAAAGAGGAAACGTTTGTTTGTATGTTTGCAAAAACCTCAAAAACTACTGAACCAATCGCTTCCAAATTTTGACAGTAGGTTTACTATGTACCCTGAAGTGTCACAGGCTATTGAGATTAATCATTAATTAATTAGGAACGTTTATATTCAAAATGTGGAAATAACATGCAAATCAGCTCCGGCTTCTCTCTTTGGCCACTAGGTGGCGAGACGCTATTTTAGCCGTTCACGCAGCTGAAGTGGCGCGGTCTGGCCTATAAGTATCAGGCAATCAGTGTTGAAGTCCTCGATTTCGTCATGGCAAACTTTAAATTGGTCGTCCTATTGTGACTTCCGATATTATAGCGGTGTAATCGATTGCCTAAATAATCGAACTCGCATATATTTTGTTAAGGAATAATTTTAACGGCTAAAATATGCCTTACTTTAAAGTTCTGGCTTCTCTCTTTGGCCACCAGGTGCCGAACCGTTGTACGAGCCGTTCACGAAATTTTTTCTGCTTTAACTATAAACAAGGTTCAAGGTCAGACATTTGAATATGTCGGAATTGAATTACGCTCAGATTGTTAAATTCACACGGGTATAGTATGAGTTGTGTGTTGGACTTTCTAGGACAGGCAAGAGGCAAATCGGAAAACCAATTCCGATTCCAATTCCAAATTCATCTTTTTCCACCTATTTTTTCACCCTTTTTCACCCATTTTTTCACCTTTTTTCCACTCCCTTTTTTTCACCCCCCTTTTTTCACCATTTTTTTTTATCCCTCTTTCCACCCCTTTTTCCACCTTATTTTCCACCCTTTTTTCCACCCCTTTTCCACCCTTTTTTCACCTCTTTTTCCACCCATTTTATCCTTCTTTCCACCCCTTTTTTCCACCCTTTTTTCACCCCTTTTTTCCACCCTTTTTTTCACCCCTTTTTTCACCTCTTTTTTTCACCCCTTTCTCCACCTTTTTTTTCCATCCTCTTTTTCCACCCGTGTCTTCGAATAAATTATTTATTTCCAATAAATATTCAATGGTCCAATCTCCTGGAAATTTTGCACACAGGTTAGCCGCGGCAAAATCTAGGCCAAGTTCAATTTTCAATAAAATCCATTGTTTATTTGCCTAGCAACCGTTCCTAACGTGTTATTCTCACGAATCTTCATAAGTGCTCATTGGGACTATCAGAGTCGATGGGAATCAATGAGAATCAAAGAGAATCGATGAGATATTTCCCATAGCAACCACTGTTGATATCCATGGCAACCGTTTGTTTATATATCCCTAGTAACCGTTGCTTCGAAAGTTGGAAAATCAATTTTAAGTTACACTCGATGACCAAGAAAACTGAATTGTTATATTTGCTCCATAGCAACCGTTGTTTACCTCCCTAGCAACCATTGCGAAGGTTGGAAATGATCAAACCCATGTCCATAATTTTCGATTGCAAAGGACACAAAATCTTCCCACTTAGCTCCTCAGTAACCGTTGTTAAACGCCCTAGCAACCGTTGCCAAGGGAAAGAAAAAGTAAGTTCCGTTTCCAGTATTTTCAACTGCACAGGATACAAAATCTCCGTTTTATCCATAGCAACCATTGTTTACGTGTCTAGAAACCGTTGCTGCAGTAGAAGGAAAGGACTAGATATTATTTTGGCGATTTTTTATCAATATAAATCCACTTCTTCGTCGGAACTTCCGTTTATTTACATCCCTAGCAACCGTTGTTTTGGAAGCTGGAAAAACAGTTTTAAGTCACACTCGATGGCCAGAAGCACTGAATTGTTATATTTGTTCCATAGTAATCGTTTTTTACCTCCCTAGCAACCATTACGAAGGTTGGAAATTATCAATATATGACCTGTCGTGTCCGGCCTGAAGGCGGACTAGTATTATAAAGAAAAGAAAGAGAAACGCTCTAGGCCCTGGCCTTTCTTGTGCCTGCTTACCTTGTTTGTTATCCCGCTGACAATAATGTTTAAGTTAGTCTCGAGGATTAACAAGCTAGCCTCAAAGATTAACACGTTAATCACGAAGATTAACACGCCAATCCCGAAGATTAACACGTTAATCCGGGGTGGTGAGTTGATACGTTAATCACGGAGATTAACACTCCAATCGTAGAGATTAACACGTTAATCACAAAGATTAACACGTTATTCGCAAGGGTTAACACGTGAAGCGAGATCGAGAATGTTATCGTTATGAATTTACTTTAAGAATACCATTATTAGACGGATTCAGAATTAGACCGAATTCAGAAGAGTAGATGTAATTATTATTAGGTTTATTATAATATATAGAGAAATGGAGAAATACAATATTTTATAATATACTCGGTAGTATCGTACGATATTATGATATTGCGCTAAGTCGCGAAGGGGCGATATAACTTATACTATACTTATACTAACCGTATGAGGTTCCAAGTCATACGTTTATTTAAACAAATGGTATAATTATTATAGGTAACGGTACGAGTTTCCAAGTCGTACAATAAGGGGAAATAAAATATATATATATAATTTTAAAATAACTTATCCTTACAATCCCGACTTGTTTAGTCGACTGGCGATAATAATGGCGCACGCAATTTAAACAATCACTACGTCCTTTCACTTAAATTACACTTATTGTCACTAAAACTTAAAGTCACTAAGGCGGAGGGTTTCGAGGTCGTCCTCTTGACGTCGCGTCCAACGACGGGTAACCAGAGCTTCTTCTACACCTGCACGAGACGGCTGGGTGGATAGTTAGTACACCGAGTCCGCGGGGGAGCTCGTATTTAATGCCTCGGCTCGTGTCAGGTGCAACAGTCAGCTCGATCTGTCGCCCAATCGGGGAACGCGACGCGTCAATCGGGCGATCGCGAAATCCTCCGTCTGCACATTTTTTTCGGCCAATGCCGATGACCGCTGGCCTTCCGCGGCACGTGCACGGGACGCTACAACCCATTTCCATCATTCTCAACGGCAAAGGACACAAATTCTTCCCAATTAGCTTTTCAGTAACCGTTGTTTACCACCCTAGCAACCGTTGCTAAGGGAAAGAAAAATTCACGTAAGTTTCGTTTCCAGTATTTTCAACTGCGCAGGATACAAAATCTCCGTTTTACCCATAGCAACCATTGTTTACGTGTCTAGAAACCGTTGCTGCAGTAGAAGGAAAGGACTAAATATTATTTTGGCGATTTTTTTCAATATAAATCCATTTATTCCTCGAAACTACCGTTTATTTACATCCCTAGCAACTGTTGCTCCGGAAGCTGGAAAAACAGTTTTAAGTCACACTCGATGGCCAGAGGCACTGAATTGTTATATTTGTTCCATAGCAACCATTTTTCACGTGTCTAGCAACCGTTGCTGCAGTAGAAGGAAAGGACTAAATATTATTTTGGACAATTTTTTTTCAATATAAATCCACTTATTCGTCGAAATTACCGTTTATTTACATCCCTAGCAACCGTTGCTTTGGAAGCTGGAAAAACAGTTTTAAGGCACACTCGATGGCCAGAGGCACTGAATTGTTATATTTGTTCCATAGCAATCGTTTTTACCTCCCTAGCAACCATTACGAAGGTTGGAAATTATCAATTTATGACCCATTTCCATCATTCTCTACGGCAAAGGACACAAAATCTTCCCAATTAGCTTTTCAGTAACCGTTGTTTACCGCCCTAGCAACCGTTGCTAAGGGAAAGAAAAATTCACGTAAGTTTCGTTTCCAGTATTTTCAACTGCACAGGATAAAAAATCTTTGTTTTACCCATAGCAACCATTGTTTACGTGTCTGGAAGCCGTTGATACAGTAGAAGGAAAGGACTAAATATTATTTTGGCGATTTTTTTTCAATATAAATCCACTTATTCGTCGAAACTACCGTTTATTTACATCCCTAGCAACTGTTGCTCCGGAAGCTGGAAAAACAGTTTTAAGTCACACTCGATGGCCAGAGGCACTGAATTGTTATATTTGTTCCATATCAATCGTTTTTTACCTCCCTAGCAACCATTACGAAGGTTGGAAATTATCAATTTATGACCCATTTCCATCATTCTCTGACACAAAATCTTCCCAATTAGCTTTTCAGTAACCGTTGTTTACCGCCCTAGCAACCGTTGCTAAGGGAAAGTAAAATTCACGTAAGTTTCGTTTCCAGTATTTTCAACTGCACAGGATACAAAATCTCCGTTTTCCCATAGCAACCATTGTTTACGTGTCTAGCAACCGTTGCAATCTTACTCAAAATCTGCTGCCGAAAATCTGAAATGGAACACGCGAAATACCCAAACCAAAAAATATGATCTAGCACATGTCACTATTGATCTAAAGTTAAACCCACTATTAATCTAAATAAACAAACGTTGAACATGAAATATAGCTGACATTAATCTTTTATTTTGATTGGAATCGTTCGTTCAGTATTCTTTTCAATCGAACAAAATCAAAGTTTCAAGTTTAAAGTTTTATTGTTTTAAATTTAATTTTAAATGTGTTCAATGTAATTTGCTTTTAATATAGAGAGACTACACTTATTATTGAAATTATGGATTTCTAAAGAACACACGGGGGGGGGGGTTGGCGAGCGAAGCGAGCAGGGGGAGTACCCCCCTAGTAGTTATAAGTTTAACAGTAATTTTCCACCACTATGTTAAGAGTATGTGAGGGTGAACTGGAAGGAGGAAAAGGCGTTTCCCGGGTAGTTTCCCCCAAAATAGAGTTAACTAATAAGAGACGGGGCCCGGCTGCCGATAACGGTCCATTGGAGGGTCGCTGCGCGGGGAAGAGGAGGAGGTGGGAGGAAAACTCATGCACTCTCTCTCGCTCCACTGCACAAGATGCGCCCTTGGCGATGGCGGGGGTGGCGGGGACTGATCTTCCCATCCTCCCTCTCTAACTCTCTTGCTCTCTATCTCGCTCCAACGTACGGGATCTATGCGTGCCACGGGAGTGAGTGAGAGATCCGATATTGCGCTCTCGCTTCCTCCACTGGGTCCTTATGGGCCAAAATCAGTATAAGAAGGGCCTACACAGTGCATCGCCAGCACAGTGATGCCTGCTCTTGGAGTAAGTGGCACTGCAAAGGAAGACTTGGTCTCCTAGCTCACCTCGGCCTACGTTCTCACCGAGACGGGTTTTTCCTGGCTCGTGGGCTTCGTTCCCGATTTGACTATTGGACCACGTCGTCCCGGTCGTTTTCATTTTGCCCCAGCTCTCTCGGCCGGCGCTACTACTAGACAGATTCGTTCAGGCTTCTAGTAGCGTTGACGAGCAATCTGGTGAGCGTGTAGTATACCCGGCCAACGTATTCAAAATTCCTTTCAAGAATAAATTCTTATTGTTTCCTCTCAATCACACATATGGGCGAGCAAGATAATTATATGATATGTTGTACGAAATGAATTCCAGCATCGTGCGAGTGTCAAATCTTTTCGTTCCAATCTCTGTTTCTATAAAAATAAACTTTTCACATAACAACTAAATCCTGTGTAATGTTCCTATTTTTTTATCGTACCTAGTTCCTGAACGATATTTATAACATTCTTATAAAGTTACTATCAAATTTGGATGACATTTTCATGACATTATGAGAATGTCGTACAAACGTTTTTGAAACGTTAATAATACTTCAAAATATGATTAGTATAGAGAGGATTGAAATGTTCTATAAAAGATTCTCCAAACAGTCATAATACGTTGTTCTATACAATGGAGAAACAAATGAAATTAGTTTTATAAACGTTAGAAAAACGTTTTTTTATCGTGCTCTCACTCGATTCTTAAATAGTTGGTCCTCAATATCTGACGTTTGATAGACGTTTTGAAATCCGTTTGAAAACGTTGTTCATCTAGTTACAAGGTAATTTCAGGACAGCGAAAAGCGGACATAAACGCTTTTAAAAAGTTTCTCAAACGTTTTAAAACGTTCTAATGTTACTGGAAAAACGTTTCGAAACGGTTCTCGAACGTTCGTGCTATGTGGGTGTACATATATATAGGACGTTCCACGTCAAGTGAGCATGGTCAAAATTTTGTTCGCAATTCTGCATTGACAAATTGAATGGTATCCATCCCCAGAATACTCAAAAATTTTTTCAGATTTTTAGGTGCATATATGTGGAAGTTAGTCTATGCACTCAAAACCTGAATTATTCAAAATTCAACTTTTTTCTCAATTCTGAGAGCCCAAATAATCTTGTATATGTGTGAAAATGAAAAAAAGTTTAGAACAAAAATTATGCTGAATACTACAAAAATTATAAAAAAAAATTATTTGACACCAGAATCCTCCATCCGGATAGGCTACTCTATTAATTAAACATGTTTCAACCAGTTTGGCTATGTTCGCCCACTTATTTTTGATCTTTCTAGTTATACGTACAAACCTTTGTTCGATAGCTTGAAAATGGTCTCATACATTTTTCGGAGAAATTCCAATATCTCCTGCAATTAATTGTTCAAATCTGCAATATCAGCATCCCCTTCTTGTTAGTTTCAACATATCAGGTCCACGATGAAGCTCACAGTGAGGATATCATGCCTTCGGGTCATCAATCTCAGCCAAACTCTACAGATATGTTCCCTGACACTGGATCAATCTACCGGTAGAGTTTGGAGTTCCAGCGCTGCCTTGTTATAGAGCTTTTTATGACTCTAGACTGAGGCAGCTATCTATAGTTATACATATCTGCCTTGATTTGTCTAAAATTCCCATAATTTTCATAATTTCATCAAGAAAATGATGTGTGCTACTAATTCATTCCCACTTGAAATTCGTAATAAACTTTTTACAGTGAATTCGCAGACTGTACGCTGGTTCGACTTCTGAGCGTAAGCTCGCCCGCCATTTGCATGACCAGCGTCACATCGCCCAGGAAGAAATTCTCCGCGACCAAATTAACGCGTTCACAAATTAACCGAAGTAACCATCGCGTCCCGGAGGCCTTTCCCGAGACTGATCATCGGCCTAATATGGATTCATATAACCGTAACCATGATAGAACTCTGCACTCAATACTGGTTTATTCATAATACCAAAGTCGACTATCGGACTTAGACACTAGACGGACTTATGAAAACGTCTATTCAGGGCTGCGACTGCTACTAGAATGGCGGAGGAATCATCTAGTGGCGCCTCCCTCACCATCTCTTCTCGCTCAAAAAATCATTGAAGCCATTCGCGAAGTCCCCGGAATCGCTAAAATGCACCCAGGACCAATGGGAAAAATTTCTCGAACCGCGCATTATAATAATTTTCCCACACACTCAACTGCGCACACATATCGCTTTCGCGCCTCGATAACGGTTCCTAACGTATTTGAAGACTCGCGCTCTGCGCCGGCGCGCCGCAGTCGGGTCTCAACGAATCACCTCGCTTCTGCTACGACCGGCAGTTGAGATGGCCGCTCGCGCTCTCTGCGAAACCGGTACCCGCGTGCGCTTGCGCATCTTCGACTCCGAAGCCCCTCGCCTGGAGCTTTGGTGAGTACCCGCGAGTGCCCGCGTGTGTTATTCAAAGCCGGGGTCAGGGCGCTCGGGTCGCCTTCCAGCCCACAACATCATGGCGGCGAGGCGCAGGCTGTCTCCTCTTCCATAACCTCCGGGGGACGACTCCCCAGAGCCCTGGAGGTGACCGCTCGCTTGCCGTCCGCGTGTATTTGTGCGTCCTAATGGTGCGGTATTTTTTACAGGGCTGCTGCAGGCCGTAAGCTGCCACCACCGCCAACTCAAGACTCCAGGCAGCAACAGGTCCTCCAGATGCCTTCCAGGACCTCAACAAGAGGAAACAACGTATTAGTGATCAGCTCCAGGACTCGAGCTGACCACCAAGGACCCTGGACCCCAGCAGCGAGTCACCCGAAGAGTTTGGACGATGGGCAAGCCCCATCATCTCCAGGTAAACAATCTTCTCCTATTCCTCACAGTGGGGTCCCTTATTAATATTTCATATATTGTTTCAGGGTTGGGCGGAAGAGCACCTGCTGGTCACAGTGTACTCCTCCAAAGCGACAAGGGCTCTGCCCCTAACACTCTTGGGGGTGGGAATTAAGTTCAGGTGGGAAGGTAGGGTAGAGGGGGAAACTCAGGCTCTCGTCAATATAGCCTGGGCATCTTCGGTCACACTCCAGCCACCGTACACAAATAGTTCCTATTCGCAAGGCTATTCTGACGGTAATAATACCCGTTTGCCAGACAAAACTGTCAACTAGACGGAGAGACGAATTAAAATCAAGCGCCTCTCCTGTTAGAATGATGATTTCTTGTTTCGTTTATTAGAAAAATCATATTCACGCGAACTTACATTCTTTAACACCTAAAGCCCTATAATTAAGTGCATTTAGGTATTTTTTGCTTAAGTAAAAAACAGTAAGATAGTTATTTCATAAAATTCAAGTTCTTTCATAAATTTGTATTGTATCTCAATTGTAGTTACTATTTTCATAACTAAAAAGTGAATTGAAATTGTACATCAAAGCTCCAAACCTGCTGGAGAACACTATGATGAAATTGATTCGGAAACTTTTCTCATGATTACTCAAACTGTGAGTGTCTACCTGAGTACATATTACATGTTAAACTGATTGTATTTACGAACGACGCTTATGATATCACTTTTGATATCAAAGTTCAAAGAGTCATATGTGCATTTGACCAAAAAAGAAATTTGGAACCACTGTTTCCTATGGATTGAAAAGTGCTCTTTTTGATGGCGGTGGTAAGAAAACCAAATGTGTGTAAATTGTCGATCTTTGAGGGCCAATCCAGAAACTTCTGGATTGGCCCTCAAAGATCGACAATTTACACACATTTGGAATTATGGAGGGTGCACAATATAATGGTAAGAAAACCATTTTTTCTATGGAAGAATTAATAGCAAATCAAAAGAAAAAACAGAAAAATCCATGGGACCATAACTGAAAGTTATTGGCTATACATAATCGAAACAAGTTTTTTTTCAAAACAAAATTTTAACCGAATGAAAAAATTATAGTTTCAAACTTTAGCACATTTTTTTTCGAAAACTGTGGACTTGGAGAAAAAAATTTATCGGTGCAAAAAAATTTTAGCAACAGTTAAAAAATATTCTCGAATTATTTGAGAACCGTATAAGAAAATTTTTGATTTTTCAGAAAGAGAAAAACCGCAAGTTAAAAGTGCTAGAAGTTGATGACAAGCTTTCATAGTGCACTTCGAGTTTATTTCTCGAAGGGTATTACTTCATGACCAGTATACGCATGGACAAACTTATCACAAAAGCAATGATAAGAGTCGCCACAATATTTTGATAAATTCATAGCACATGTTTACGCAATCAACGTTTGAATTTCGATACATTTGAAATTATACCTGGTAACCGTGACCATTGTGGAATCATTTTCCGGGGTTATGGGATTTGTCTTCTCCATCTCGTTTCACCCGGAGATAATGATTTGACACAAACATAATCAAGACAACCAAAAATTGATCATCTACTGGCAAACCGGAAAAAGTAATCTTACGAGGGTATTGCAATGTCATAGCTGTGCCTGTGGGAGTCATGTGTATGAATAGTATATTACACTACAAGGGACGAATGTCGATCATTCTTCCCGGCGGAGAAATTGCCCCCCGAGGCGAAGCCGAGGGCTATCTGCCGGGAATGATGATCGACTATCGTCCCGTGTGGTGTATACTATTTTTCTTAATAGCCGGCCGAAAATTCGTGGTCCATGAACCACCGCGACGCAAAAACTTGCAAGCAGGGGGAATTCGTCTGCTTCACAACCACGGCCATGTTCCGCGTGCGTGGCAGCGCTGCTACAGCAAGTACAGACAAACAGCTGATCTAAAAAGGAACGAAGGACTTTTATCATCTGCTAACATTTACAACCCGAGCGAAGCGAGGGTTGTTGGTTAGCAGATGATCAAAAGTCCTGAGAAAAAAAACTAGATTATTCATGTCAAGTAAATATTTTGACATTGTAAAATTAGATAGGTAAGACGGGCGTAATAATAAATAGACAAAAGTTAGAAACTCGAACTACTGGAATTGTGAAAGTTCACGTGACACCCCGATATATTGGGGAAAATAAACACAGGCCTTATGGGCGAAAACAGATTTTTATTTTATTTACGCTTTCTCAGGACAAAATACTCCAAACGAGTGATAAAATCAAATTTCTGAGGTGACAACAGATACGTGATAATTTGTTTTCCTCGCTGAATCGGTCATCAAAGTTTGAAATTTTATCTCGAAAGGGTGAAATGACGCCATAACCTGTTAATCTCACGTGTGTGTAGCTCCGTAAATTGTACTGAGTAGAACTGCTTCTGCTTTCGGAGGTAAACATATGATACAGGTTATGGCTTTATTTCACCCTTCTGATTTGACAGCGGGGAGGAAAGCTGAGATTCGATTTTATTCGTCCCGGCCGATTAGATGGCGCGCAGATAGAGAGAAATCATTGAGTTTCGACGACTGTACATGGGGACGAATGTCGAATTTTCGGCCGAGGTAGTAAGAAAAAGAGATTCTATCGGGCTTAGTAGACTATCCCAAAGTGATATTGCGAGAAAAAAAGGTCAACGCTTCCCGGTGTCGTATCCCAAGTGATGCGACACCGATTTTCTATTTTTAGGATGTGAACTTATATCTATTGTATGCTTAGACTATAAGTAGCAAAAATAAATGCCATGATAAATTAGTAATTAATTGGATTTTCTTCATAAAACAACTATACTTCTTCTGTAAGGAACATGTGTTCCTTATCATTCGCCATGGAATACTTGCGCTACTATAATTTCGACTTATTTTCCCAAAATTGTAATCCGTAATTAATGGAAATTAATAACTAATGTAAGTAATGAATATTATAATGCTATTTTAAATATAACTTTGCTTCCGTGGACGCAATTCGCGAACTTTCGATTGAGAAATTCCTGTCCCGTCAGCGCGAAGAGTGAGTGAGTCCGCCTCAGCGATGGCGAAACCTGCTGATCGCGCGGATTCCTCCGGTCGACGCTTCTGGACGCGGCGGCTCGCTATTGGGTGACCAGCTTAGTGACGTCTTTGCGCCCCTTTCAACTCACGGTCGATACGAGCTAATAAATACGAGTGCATCCGGCACTCCGGGCCTTTTTACGAATAGTCAAACGTGGATCCAAAGTATCGACCCGCACTCCGTTGTGTCTGAGTGCTTGAGAGGCGCGTGAAGAAGGACACGTCACTGGCGGCCCGCAGCGATCACCTGCGTCAAGGAGTCACACTCCGGAGGATCTACTCACCCACAGCAGCTTGACCCTCTCCCAGTCGACTAGACGGTAGACGGACAACTCTGAGGATCTGCAGCGAATTCACCTCGTCGAGTCGACTAGACCGCCTTGAAAGGAATATCTCTGCGACTACGTTAGAAGTATTAGTAGTTTAAGGTTTTGACTCGCCTCCCGATTTATCGAGAGTAGTTTTAAGAGCAGTTCGCGCGTAGAATAATAATCCGATTGTATCCGGTCGTAACAACGCTTTCCGTGGTTCAACTCTAGACATCGTCATTGTCTCGATTATATTCTTGCGATCGAATTCTAGTTCTATAAAATTAGTATAAGAATGCGGCATATAATTATGTGAAGGATACTGGGTGCTCAATACATATATTTAATTGCATTTTCCCGTAAAACAGATGTTTATTTCATATTCCCGCTATTGAGAATCCCATTCTTTGCCCTTGAACTAATAGCTACATTTTATTAAATCCGTATTGAGTCCAAGTCTATAATTTAAACCATCTTGATTCTATAATATACGCCAAGGGGAAATTCGCCTCACGAATCCCCATTCATCTTAACCAATAATTTTTTTTCATCGCGAAATTTAGCTTTTGAATTCCATAGTTTCAAAGGAAAAATACTTTTCTTATCACTAACGGACATCGTCATCTATATAAGGAAGCTTCCAATATAAAAGGAACACATATTCCTTATCCCCATGAGCATTTGAATATTGCACGTAATCCCCTTATATGAGTGACGCATGTCTTTGACGATAACGGACTTAGACATTCCTATCATCAAGAAATACCCGGTCCTTGCACTCAAGGAATACACGTTTCCTCTCATCAGGAGATATATCTCTTCAAATACAGGACATATCTGGACTTATAAAAATACCATCTCTCGTTGACGCGGTCCACGATCAACTTCGATTTACAGTCAGCTCTATAAAATCACAAAGGTGAGTTCAGGAGCGGTGAGCGACCAGGGTCGCGAACGGTTTCCACGCAGACACTATTCTTTTCGCTGAAGGACCCGTACTCGGGATACGACAGCTGGCATCCCTTGTGGGGAACGTTCACCACCGCCTTTGGACTCATTCCTTCGTCTCAAGGACAGTGACGACTAAGAGCCAGACTGTATTTTTTTTTTCTTCTCAATAAACTTGTAACTTCCACTAAACAAAATGGCCCATAACTTAACCCTAGCCGAGATCGAAGCCATTCCGGAGGCCGCCGCGAGAGACAAAGCCTTATCTGCTTATTATAAACAGCGCGAATTAGATCATCGCGATGAAATCGCCAACCTCAGTCGATCCATTAATTCAGTCCTCACCACCAATACTCTTCAAGCCGCCCTTCAGAACATCCCCCTTTTTAATGGCACCACTTCCCTTGAGGACTTCGTCCAGGATGTGGAAAATTATAAAAGTATGATTCCTCCAGGGGAAGAAGCGAATTTTGCAAAAGGAGTGTTAACCAAACTCCGTGGTGCGGCTAGAACATGCGTTAAGGGCAAACATTTTAACAATTTACAGGGAATAATAGATCTGCTACAAATTCATTTTGCTCCTTCACGCTCCTTCTTACAGTATATGAAGGATCTCGTGACGGTACATTGGTATCAACACGAGAACGTGAAAGAATTTCACACTCGTCTCGCAACTCTAGTGAGGGGGGCTATAGCAGCCTCCGAGGGAACAACCAATAATAATTCCGAAGATGAGTTGAGACCCTATCTTGACACTTTGGCAAAAGACGTGTTTATTACAGCTCTGCCTCGGAGTTGGAGATCTGCGTTCTCGGGTATAAGGACTTTTGATGGTGCCCTGAGTAAAGCCATCGAGCAAGAAAAACTCGACGGGAGCTCCAGTACCCGGGGAGCCGATGTAAAAAGATTCCAGGCTGCCGCTACTCAGCAACACCCTACTGCCGGGAAGACAGATAGGGCTGAAAAATCGCATCGTCCCGCCGAGATCGAGTCCCACGAACATATGCCTTACGATGCTTATGGAAGGCCACCACTGCTCATGGATTCCGACGACCCCAACATATTTAACAGGGACCATCTTAATTATCAATACGACCACACCAATACAAAAATGAAGAAGGCAGTCTTCATTGACAGAGAGGGTCGAATTATATCCCATCCCAACTTGCAGTATGGAAAGACATTCAGAGAAGTAAGCCCACCGCGTCCCCCGCAGGAGAATTCGGTAGCCCGAACTAACGCGTGCGCGGCCCCTTGCTGTAATCAACAACACTCCCCGCACCCTGCTCCCAATCCTGAGTATTCTCCGTCTCAACGGAACAGACCTCAGAATCAGCAAAAGTTTAAGAGAGGAGTTTACACCCCGAACTCCCCCGCCCAATCTTTAAACTCCCAGGAGACTCACACCCCGAGCGCGGTACAGAGTCCACCCAACCAGCAGAGCGCTCAACTGAGATACGCCCAGTCGTCAGGATCAATTATGCTGGAGGAACCGGAATTGGACCCAAGATTCGACTAAAAAGCCGAAAACTCCTAGGAGGAAAGGGTATTTTCTTCCTAGATACCGGAGCGGATGTTAATGCGGTTCGGCAAGACTCACTCAGAGGAGATACAAAAATACGTACCTCTCACATTCTGAAGATAACAGGTATTTCTCCGGAACCAATATTCTCCCTGGGATATGTGTTTTTAAGAATCTTTGGCAAACTCATCAAATTTCACGTTCTACCCAACAATTCACCTATAAAGGAAGACGCCTTACTAGGTTCCCATGATTTTAGAAAGGAAGGAGCCAACCTTCTGTTTGATAAAGAAGTGCTAAGTTTCCCATCGAACTCAAATGCACGCGTTCCTTTCATATCTCTCAAAAATAATACACTGACACAAGAATTTGACTCCGATATTAGCATGTCATCGAGTTCGGAATCTGATGGAGCCCCGACGTCGGAAACATCTGAAGAAAAGAACGATAAGGGAACGTCCTTAGACTACTCCGCGGAAGCAACGATACCATTCCTTTGCTCGCCCGACATTCCCCTGGAAGGGACGAATCACTCCAAATTTCTCCATAACCTACCCAAAGGTAAAAGAGTTCGCAATAAGTCCACCATGCGCTATAAGATACAACCACGAGAGCGTACACAATGATCACCAATACGAATACGGAGCCCATCGAAGTCGAAATTCCTGCACAAGAGCTGGATCCTTTTGAAATAGATGACTCGGGAGATATGTTTGGAACTCTGACCGATTTAAAACATAGAATACGTGAAATACGCAGGAAGCTTCGACGTCCGCATCACACTTGGGAAGAGGAAAAACAAATTAAAAACGTGGTAAAAAGATTCCACGAATTATTCATGCTGCCCGGCGATGACCCACCCCGAACCGAAGCGGTTTATCACGAAATTAATACTATAGATGATAGCCCTGTTTTTACACGACAGCATAGAATTTCCCCAGCACTGCATGCAGAGGTGCGCAAGCAAATCTCGAAATTAATTGAGGACAAAAGAAGAGTGCCCTCCAAGTCTCCGTATAATAGTAGTTTATGGATCGTACCGAAGGGCAAAAAGTATGTTCCTGCTGCAGAGCAAAAATGGAGACTAGTCATAGATTATCGGAAGCTTAACGATAAGACCGTAAAAGATCGCTATCCATTGCCTAATATTCAGGAGATATTGGAAACAATGGGTAAGGCGCACTTCTTTTCCATTTTCGATCTCGTAAACGGATTCCATCAAATACCCGTGGACCCGAAAGATCGGCACAAAACTGCGTTCACTACTCCGTACGGACACTTCGAATGGGTATCGAAGCCTTTTGGTTTGACTGCCGCCCCACCCGCGTTCCAACGTCTAATGGACACTGTCATGTTAGGACTGCAAAGAATCGAAATTTTTATTTTTCTGGATGACATCATTATTTATGCGAAAGACTTGGAAGATCACCAGAGAAAAGTTATGGAGGTTTTCTCAAGATTAGAGAAGGCCGGTCTCAAGCTACAGATAGATAAATGTGAATTCCTTTCGCCGGAAGTCACGTATCGGTGATCATGAACCTTTAACTTGGATCGAATCCATCAAGGATCCAATGAGTCGTCTAAACCGATGGAGAGCTCGACTCCGAAAGTATACATATACCTTTAAGTACAAGCCCGGTCGAATGAACTCCAACGCCGACGCTCTCTCAAGGAATCCGACTGACAGAGGAAATTTACACGACCAGAAACCCCAATCACGGAAGGCAATTCCTATTAGACCAAAGGAAAGGACTGCGCCTCTAGAGGAAATGAATTCGAGTGAGAGTGATAGTAGTGCATCCTTATTAGATGAACCACTTTCGCCTCGTATACAAAAAGCCCAGATGCTCCCTTTAATACCCAAGCCAACTAAGACCTCTTTAGCTCGAGCCAAGAAATCTCAACGGAATTTGAGCGAAGCCAGCGGCTCTGAATCCCAAGAAGCCATTAGAGAAGTAAAGGCCAGGAGAGGAAGGAAATCTGGATCCAAAAATCACCCCCCGCCACCGCCTCCACCGGGAGGACAAGCTGATTTGAACGCATCAACGATTGCAAAACGATTACTGTTAAGACGTAAACACCCTCCGTTACCACTAAAGATTGCCACTAAAGATTGCCACACTCGGCCCCTTTCAAAAAAAGACAACAGATAAAGGGAACAGTACCTTAACCAAGAAACCAGTAACAGACGTCCCTCTCATACAAGATAGCGCTCCCGATTCAATCTCAAGGGTAATCAATAAGGATTTCTCCCGGTATGAGTATACCTCGGACACGACGATTTCCCAGTCGGAAGGCGAGCCTTCGGATAAGGAACCTCGACCGCGACCCAATAAGGAGCTGTCCTTATTGCCTGAATTAATTTAATTCGGGAGAATCAATTTCTGAACTTTCAGAGGAAGAAGGACCACCGAAGTCGATTTATGACCAGAATCGTATTTCGGGTGAAAGCGAATTCGACGATGTCTTTGAACCGAACAAGAAAAGAAAAAGTCCTGTGCCTCGACGATACGAACAGTCAGCCGTGAATAACGATTCATCATCCTCTGAGGACGAGGAACCTCCGCGTCCAAAGTTTCATTCCACCTTACGACGCTCCCGAATTCCCGATGACATTCCGAATTTTGATCAACTTGAGCCTACGTCGTTCACTCCAGAGGAAAACAGTGAGTTCCTAAATGACGTACACAGGAGTACCCTTTGGTGGGACTCGTATGGAAAAGACCCTCTAAGAGCAGCCTCCTCAAACCCTACGGGCCTGGGAGGTAAAATATAAATCCCAGATGAGTTTAAGGATTCCGCCACACCTAGAGAAGCTATTTCCTTACCTACTTCACCAGAGAAAGGAACAGTGCCAGAAGAAGTAATTAACGAATGGATAGCGGAATCCTTTTTGCCACCCACTCCCCCGTCCAGAGATTTACCATCTGCTAAATCTCCCCTAACGGGACTGCATTCAACGGCGTACCCCTATACCGAAACCGCTCTTTTCTCTCATAATTGGCACCTGCTGTCCCCGATAAAATCGAACGAGGAACCCTTACCGGATACCCCAATAAGGAAACAGCCTCAAACCCAAACAGTCAGGAGGAGAGTAACGTTCCAGGATGAGTTGCCCCTCCCGCAAGATAAGGAACAACACAAAACTCCGGAAAAATCGCCAGCAGCTAAGGAAGCAGAGGCATCGATACCCGCCCCTGAACTGCCTGCAAACGAATCATCGCCTGCCTATACGACACAGGCGGTAACACCCCTGGAAAGGCCTCCACAGCTGGAGTCGGTCCCTGTTCCTTTAACTAGTGATCCTTTAACCCATGTTTCCTTAACTAGTAGAATACAGACACAATTGCAAATCTCCGTACCCATAACTTTACAGGTAGATAAGACTCGCGAGTCGCTTACCTATCTGAAGGACCATATTGTACACTTTATCACATCTGATCTGAACTGTGATAATGCAAACTTCTCCCTTCTGATTGATATAGGAATCCTCTCCTTGGATGAGTTGCGCAAGCAAGACCCAAGTCCGGGAGACGTCCTAGTGTCGCAGTCAAAGAAAAGATATATTTTCAGCCTAGTGGTTTCTCCCAATAAAAATTATCCAACCACCCCTACTATTCTAGAGAAATGTTTTGAAAATCTGACCCACTGCCTTATGCAATATGAAATCCCAACTTTTCGATTAGCCTTGAAAGGAGAGCCAATATCTCACCTACCACGTGGCGTCCTGCCCAAAATAATATACACAACCCTTGGTGACCTCCCCCTAACTATCACATTGTGCTTCGGTGCTTGCATTGTACCACCGGAGAACATTCGGGAATCACTTATGAAAGATTACCATGACAGCCTATTCGGAGGGCATCGAGGAGTGGTAAAAACGTACCATAAACTCAGGGAAAGATATTTTTGGCCCCGCATGAGGAGCGACGTAGAGGAATATATCCACAAATGCCGCACGTGTCAAGAGTTTAAATCCATCGGACCCTACCATAAGGAGCCAATGATCATTACGGACACTCCCCATCACCCCTTTCATAAAATAGCAATTGACACCGTAGGCCCTTTCCCAATTACTCCAGACGGAAATAAGTACGTATTATCAATGCAATGCTTGCTTACTAAGTATTGCATGGCCGCTTGCGTCCCGGATATTCAAGCCACTACTATAGCTGACGCGCTAGCTCGTTATCTAATTGCAACCTATGGCGTCCCTAAAGTCATTCTGAGTGATAGTGGAACTAGCTTCCGTAACAAATTGATGGGACATTTTGCGCAATTTTTCAATTTCAAACTCAACACCACGACAGCCTACCATCCGCAGTCCAATGGATCACTGGAGCGATCTCACGGAATGCTCAATAGCTTCATTCGGATCAAAGCAGCTGGAAAACAAGACTGGGACAAGGTCGTCCCTTTCGCCATGCTAGAATATAATACATCAGTTAATCGCTCCACTGGATTTACTCCCTTCGAGCTCGTTTTTGGAAAAATTTGTCGTACTCCTGAAAGTATCCCCGACGAATTCGAATTGGAAACATATCCCTCTTACCTGAAGAACCTAGCAAAGGTACTGCGCGATTTCCGAATCTTGGCCAGGGAAAATTTGATTAAATCCATGGAGAAAAACAAAGAAATTTACGACAGGAAAGCAAAACCATTTAATCCCCACGTGGGTATGCAAGTTTATGTTAAAAAGCAGGCTCGAAAGGGGAAACTTGATAATTTCTATGATTCTATTTTTACTATACAACAGATCAACAGTAATAACACCGTGTTGATACAAACTAAGTCTGGAAAACAAATAATCATCCACATGGACAAGCTCAAACCCTATTATTAGAACGAAACGTGTTTTCCAGGAAACATCTTCGGTATGGATCTACATCACCTCAACCTGCGAGGGATTTGGCTGTTCTTGAACTTCTGCATTGCAGTTGCGACCCACCTCAACTATAAAATCACGCCATTGAATAACAACCCCGGGATATATTTCGAATATGCGGGAGAAGCCCGATTGATACGTACCCATTGGAAAATTGCGGTCAGTTTAGATATTTCCATGTTGGAAGAACCCGCGACTTGGAGACATAAGAGATTAGATAATATTCTCAAGCGATGTGTTATGTACGTATCTTTCACCGAATGTAAATCCCTTATCCCGGAGCTACAATTACGAAATTTGTTTAACAACCTACAAAATCAACACGATGACCTACTTACCTATATACGCGACCCTGTTTCGAGTACTTCGGATATTTCCCCCCGCGCACGTACTTTAGTCAAGCGCGGAGCACCCGTCGAATTTGTAGGATGGGCGAGCAAAAAATTGTTCGGGACAATGGACGCGGGAGATCGAGAATTAATCAGTAAGCAACTAGATCAGTTATATGCACGACAAACGAACATTTCCGTCTTAGAAGAACAACGAACCCATATTCTGAGATCAAATCTGGAGCATCTTTATCATCAAATCAAGGAAGAACAGTCGGATTCCCACGGGAGTTACCGAGCCACTTTGCAAGGAATAAATAATATGACCAACGAAATTAATATGTTCCACCTTTCAAATTCCATAAATTCAGCAGTCGTCGAGCTGAAAATATCAACTTATTCAGCTCAAGATACCTATCGTATACTGACTCAAGCTCTATATACTACTGTGGGCGGTAAATTACATCCCCTACTATTAAATCATGATCAAGTTTTTTCCATTCTTAATTCTATCAATGAAAAACACGAAGGGCTGTCCTTGCCTTGGCCCCATCATGCAATAACCTTAGATTATCTCACCTCAGAATCCAATACTGAGGTATCGTGTATAAACAACAAGATTTTAGTGCTTATCACTGTGCCATTAACCGATAATCAGAAATTCTCCCAATATCTCATACACTCCTTGCCAGTTACCTATCTGCTCAGGAATAAAACAAAGGCCCTAAGGATTAAATCAGATTCTGAAAGAATTTTCATCTCACATGACATGAAGAATTATATGCTATTAAAAGAGGAGCATTTAACCCACTGCTCTTCCTATAACAAAAGTCTGCTATGCTATCCCAGAGTACCATTATACGAGGACGATCATCCTAGCTGTGAGTTTGATATGTTTATCAAGCCATCAGAGAGTTCTCTTGATTTTTGTCAATTGGAATTTTTATCTAAGATGAAGACATTCTGGAAAAAGCTCGTCACTACGGACGAATGGCTATTTTCTCTCCCGCAAGTTACGAATACACGTCTAGTCTGTTCCAATAAAATGGTAGAGTAAATCATCTTGAACCGATCAGGGATAATAACAATCGATGGGAACTGTGTATTACGTCAACAGGGTACTACCCTGCACGGAGTCAATACAATACTGCTCAACAAAACATTCACGTATATTGCCGATTCTGCGCTGGACTATACCCATTGGCTGCCGCAAAAACTTGAATTTTTCCAAGGAATTGAAACGACTCCAGAAGTCCAAAAAGTGTTAGATTGGATGGAATACCAAGATAGTACTAATCTACAGGATATTGAACAAAAAATTAAAGAGATCTCGGATCAAAAACAATTGATGGACAACACTGAGAACTATTTTACTTGGAGTTTTATTTCAAACATAACTCTCTTCGTATTGTTCTGTATGGTATGTGGTTGTCTCGGAAATTTAAGACTCTGCTGTGAGTTTTATTTTCGACAGAAACTGAGAAATGAAGGTCAGCAAGATCATCGGGCCCCAGAAGGTGAAGATACTATCGATCGTCAGCACGAAGCTAATTTAGTCATGTCAACATTTCCCGCTAACTCTCAAGGACCGTTTCGGATAATGTACGATGTGCAACTGGATCAATTGAGAAGTGAATATCATCGCCAAGCCCATTCACCCGTCATGCTATCCGATGTAGATACGCGCCCTTCTGAGCTAGCTCAATCAATTACTTCCATCCCTAAGCTTAACATTTCCATCCCATAAAGAAAGCTCGGGAACCATTGAGATCCGAGTAAAAACAGTATATAGTCGTGTATGGGTATGTGTTGTATAGAGAAATTGCATAAGTAATACGTATACATGTATAAGGAATGCATACATAAGGAACGCGAAATGTTCCTTATCCCCTTCCTTTCGCATACATATATAAGGAATGTTCCTTATCCCCTTCCTTTCGTAATGTAGTGCCTTTATCTTCACTTTGAGTAACTTTTATTGAGATTTAAACAAAATACAATCCCATTATCTCCATTATATCCATTATTTCAAGTTAATGAGCCCCCGTTTTGCCGCCATCACTCCCAGCGCCATATATCTTCCGCGACCGATCCTAAAATAAAGAATGATATACATATATGTATGTGTATATATACATGTATGTATATGTGTATATGTGTGTGTATGTATGTGTGTATACCTGTATATGTATATGTGTATGTATGATGTGCGTATGTGTATGTATGTATGTATGTATAGGAGCATATATGTATGTATATGTGTATGTATATCTATAAATATGTGTACGGGATGTGCATACAAGGAATATACTTGAATTCCACTCACTGGAATTTTAATGATATTGCCGCGATTTGAAAGAAGGCATCCAAATCGTCCAAGCATCTCTCTAACAAACGACCGTCGTAGCACTCATAGAGTCCACCGGAATACTTCACGACAGCCACTACATTAACAAATAAAAACCGGAATTGGAATGTCACTTAAATTGCCGCTATATGATGCTCCATATGAGGGTATAAATGTGTGTGTATGAGTGAGCATCTATAAATATATTGAATAAACTATATTTACCCAACATAGTTACAGCCGGGTTTAAACGAAAGTCCCCTCGCAACGGTTGAATATTTCTAAGTGCTTCCTTCACTTGAATTAAGGTGGCTTCGGCGAATTTTTCTAAATGGACAGAATCATGAATAACTGCAGAATAACATAGTTCGTTTGCTTAACTTTTGATAACATCTACAAAATAATAAGCTTGCCGACCATTTGAACGAGAAAAACTCGTTCAGAAAAACGTTATTATTACACACGCTCTTATGGGCCTTGGCCAAGAAATGACTCTTATTTGAACATAAATGGACAGAAAATTATCAAAAAATAGGAAATTATAGCTTTTTTGACAGGGTATACGTCATTATCATAAAAAACATGGGTTGCGGGCCAAATAAGAGATAAAATGTACGTGGAATGAATGGAAACGAAGTTTATCATAATAAATAGTGAGTCCTGCGCATGCCCGGAACAAATGTGGCAACATCGCATCGGCGGCAATTTCGAATGCAGTGTTCAAAACCAAATGAAGTGATGGAATGAATGATGCATATCTATACTATAATATAAAGTTAATCCTCCGGTAATTTTCATGTAAAGAAATTTTTATGAAGGGGTCGATTTGCATGAAAACGGATTAGACGGATCAAAAGGAAATTGCCTGCGCTTTAAGGTATCGTATTGAAATTTTTGAAAAAATCGATGCGTGGGCGTTAAAAATGGGAAAATGCATATTGGGTTTTTTTCTTAGCCGATAAACCATAGAAAAAAACTACGAAATAATTGTACGATGAAAATTTGGGTCTGACGGATCGATAGATCCTTGGAAGGGCTTTAGTGTTTTATGGTTGAAACTTTGAAAAAATTGATGCGTGGGCGTGAAATATGGAAAAAACCCATTTTAAGCAAAAGGTACAAAATTGATCGTTAAAAAAATCGTTCAATCTGCGCCACGATGGAAATTTGAATCAGACAGATCGATAGAGCTCATTGAGCATTTTTATTTTTCATCGTGAAAAACTGAAATATGACGATGCGTGGGCGTGAAATCCGTTCTTGAAAATTGATGGTTAACTTTGTGATTTTTATGCGTTCAGAGAAATACGTGAAATCATGATATGATGTAATTTCGAGTATTTCCGGTCGGAAGAGTATCGAATGGGCTTCCTTATCCATGATTGGAATTTCGAAAAAATCGATGCGTGGGCGTGAAATATGAGAAAACTCATTTTAAGAAAAAGGTACAAGATTGATCGTTAAAAAAATCGTTCAATCTGCGCCACGATGGAAATATGAATCAGACAGATCGATAGAGCTCATTGAGCATTTTTATTTTTCATCGTAAAAAACTGAAATATGACGATGCGTGGGCGTGAAATCCGTTCTTGAAAATTGATGGTTAACTTTGTGATTTTTATGCGTTCAGAGAAATACGTGAAATCATGATATGATGTAATTTCGAGTATTTCCGGTCGGAAGAGTATCGAATGGGCTTCCTTATCCATGATTGGAATTTTGAAAAAATCGATACGTGGGCGTGAAATATGGAAAAAACTCATTTTAAGCAAAATGTACAAAATTGATCGTTAAAAAAATCGTTCAATCTGCGCCACGATGGAAATTTGAATCAGACAGATCGATAGAGCTCATTGAGCATTTTTATTTTTCATCGTGAAAAACTGAAATATGACGATGCGTGAGCGTGAAATCCGTTCTTGAAAATTGATGCTTAATTGATTTTTATGCGTTCAGAGAATTACGTGAAATCATAATATGGTGTAATTTCGAGTATTTCCGATCGGAAGAGTATCGAATGGGCTTCCTTATCCATGATTGGAATTTTGAAAAAATCGATTCGTGGGCGTGAAAAATGGAAAAAAACTCATTTTAAGAATCTATACTATAATATAAAGTTAATCCTCCGGTAATTTTCATGTAAAGAAATTTTTATGAAGGGGTCGATTTGCATGAAAACGGATTAGACGGATCAAAAGGAAATTGCCGGCGCTTTAAGGTATCGTATTGAAATTTTTGAAAAAATCGATGCGTGGGCGTTAAAAATGGGAAAATGCATATTGGGTTTTTTTTCTTAGCCGATAAACCATAGAAAAAAACTACGAAATAATTGTACGATGAAAATTTGGGTCTGACGGATCGATAGATCCTTGGAAGGGCTTTAGTGTTTTATGGTTGAAACTTTGAAAAAATTGATGCGTGGGCGTGAAATATGGAAAAAACTCATTTTAAGCAAAAGGTACAAAATTGATCGTTAAAAAAATCGTTCAATCTGCGCCACGATGGAAATTTGAATCAGACAGATCGATAGAGCTCATTGAGCATTTTTATTTTTCATCGTGAAAAACTGAAATATGACGATGCGTGGGCGTGAAATCCGTTCTTGAAAATTGATGGTTAACTTTGTGATTTTTATGCGTTCAGAGAAATACGTGATATCATGATATGATGTAATTTCGAGTATTTCCGGTCGGAAGAGTATCGAATGGGCTTCCTTATCCATGATTGGAATTTTGAAAAAATCGATGCGTGGGCGTGAAATATGAAAAAACTCATTTTAAGAAAAAGGTACAAGATTGATCGTTAAAAAAATCGATCAATCTGCGTCACGATGGAAATTCGAATTAGACAGATCGGTAGAGCTCATTGAGCGCTTCAATTTTTCATCGTTAAAAATTGAAATATGTTGATGCGTGGGCGTGAAGTATGTAGTTGAAAATGGATGGTTTATTTTGTGATTTTTATGCGTTCAGAAAAATACGTGAAATTATGAAATGGTGCAATTTTGAGTATGTCGGATCAGAAGAACATCGAATGGGCTTTCATATCCATGATCAATACTTTGAAAAAATTGATGCATGGGCGTGGAATGTGGGAAAAACTAATGTTAGCAAGTTGTACAAGATTGATTGATAAAAAAATCGATCAATCAGCGTCACGATGAAAATTCAAATCTGACAGTTTGTTAGAGCTCATTGAGCGCTTCAATTTTTCGTCGTGAAAAATTGAAATATGTCGATGCGTAGGCGTGAAGTACGTACTTGAAAATTGGGGGTTTCCTTTGTAATTTTTATGCGTTCAGAGAAATACGTGAAATTATGATATGGTGCGATTCCGAGTATGCCCGGTCAGAAGAACATCGAATCTTTCGCATCCATGATTGATACTTTGAAAAATTCGATACGTGGGCGTGAAATGTGAAAAAAATCATTTTTAGAAAGTTGTACAAGATTGATTGATAAAAAAATCTATCAATCTGCGTCACGATGAAAATTCAAATTTGATAGTTTGTTAGAGCTCATTGAGCGCTTCAATTTTTCGTCGTGTAAAATTGAAATATGTCGATGCGTGGGCCTGAAATCCGTTCTTGAAAATTGGGGGTTTCCTTCGTGATTTTTATGCGTTCAGAAAAATACGTGAAATATGCGTTCAGAAAAATACGTGAAATTATGAAATGATGCAATTTTGCGTACGTCGGATCAGAAGAACATCGAATGGGCTTTCATATCCATGATCAATACTTTGAAAAATTTGATGCGTGGGCGTGGAATACGGGAAAAACTGATGTTTTTCAAGTTGTACCTTATACATCATTGAAAAACTCGATCAATCTGCGTCACGATGAAAATTCGTATTAGACAGTTTGTTAGAGCTCATTGAGCGCTTAAATTTTTCATCGTGAAAAATTGAAATATGCCGATGCGTTGGCGTAACATTCGTTCTTGAGAATTGGTGTTATAATTTATGATATTAATGCGTAAAAATACGTAAAAATACGTGAAATTATGATATAGTAGTAATTTTCAATGAATTATTCGAATTTCATTATGATTATAATTTTTAAAAATAAAATCAAGCCACCCAATGTTTGCCATTCTACTTTAGATGAGAATGTTGCCCGACTCTCACGACGAGGACGTATTGGTGAGGCGCATATCCATAAGCGGATTTATAGAGAGTCATATATGTAGCCGTATTATGCAGAGTAATAAGCGTTATATCATAATATCTATTCTATTTGCTGTGAAATATATAATTTTTCATGTTCTTTTATTATAAATAAGCTACTGTGGTATGAATATGGAATATATTTATTCAGAATAGTTTCTTTTTTCATTGCGCCGCCGTGATATTTAGCGCGTAATCATTATTAATATGCTTGAATACGCAATAATTTCTTGATGATCATGCTGCCGTGGTATTCAGCGCATAATGTTCAAGAACATAATTAAATTCTTCAATTTCTTTTTTTATTGCACTACCGTGATATTCAGTGCGTAATCTTCATTAACATGCTTGAATACGCAATATTTTCTTTATAATTATGCTGCCGTGTTATTCAGCGCATAATGTTCATGAACATAATCAAATTGTTGAATTTCTTTTTTCATTGCACTGCCGTGATATTCAGTGCGTAATCATCATTAACATGCTCGATACGCAATATTTTCTTAATGATTTTGCTGCCGTGGTATTCAGCGCATAATGTTCATGAACATAAGTAAATCCTTAAATTTCTTTTTCCATTGCGCTGCCGTGATATTCAGCGCGTAATCTTTATTAACATGCTTGGATGCGCAATATTTTCTTAACCCATTAGCGCCTGAACGGACACTTTTCGATGCCAAAGTTCAGTGACTCATTGTACGATGTATTTTATCGGATATAATCTGGAACCACTGTCTCCTATGGTTTAAAAGGTATTCTTTCGAATAGCAGTGGTTAGAAAATTCAAAAATGAGTTTTCCTATGAGAATAGCAATTTAAAAAAAAAAAGCCGAAATTCTGTGATAAAATTTTTCTTCTGAGGCATTTTTCTCAGCCTTTGCATTTTTTCACATACTTAAAACCAGTAAATATTGTGTCCATGGGTGCATAACTGAAAGTTATTATCAATACATAATCGAAAAAAATTTTTTTAAAGATAAAATGGCGACCGTAGTATCAAAAATCGTAGTTTCAAACTTCAGTAATTTTGTTCTCGGAAGATCTTTTCCTAAATCTTTTACTCAATAACTATGAGCTTTACAAAAATTTTTCTAGGGACAAAAAAGTTTTAGTATTAGTCAAAGAAGTCTTTCAATTTTTTTCATATTTTTCAATCGATTTTTCACAAATTTTGGTTTTCAAATTTTGATGGAAATTCAAACAATTTCCTCCTACGGTTCTCAAAAAGTTTGAGGGTATTCTTTGACTAATTTTAAGACTTTTTGTACCCAAAAATTTTTCCTTCAAGTCCATAGTTTTCGAGAAACAAATTGCTGAAATGTGAAACTACGATTTTTTCTGCCGGTCGCCATTCTGTATATATAAAAAATTTTTCGATTATGTATGGATAATAACTTTCAGTTATGGACCGAGAAGTGTCCGTTCAGGCGCTAATGGGTTAATGATTATGCTGCTGTGGTATTCAGCGCATATATGTTTATGAACATAATTGAATTTTGAATTCCTTCTTTCATTTTGCTGCCGCGATATTCAGCGCATAAACTTCATTAACATGCTTAAATACGTAATATTTTCTCAATAATTATGCTGCCGTGGTATTCAGCGCATGTTTATTAACATGATTGAATTCTTTTATTTTTTTCTTTCACGCTGCCGTGATATTCAGCGCGTAATACATTTTGAACACGATATTGTAACATTTTTATTTTCAACACATTATTATGTGAGTAATTTTATAATATTGTAATAATAATAAATGAATTGTTGTAATCCTATGTGATTTGCTTACACGAACAGATATACAGTAAATTAGTCCTAATTCTCGAAAATCTCTTGATATACTACATTTTTCATGAATATCTTATCTTTATTTGTTAGAATCTTTTTTTCTTGTTTCCTTACTTTCCCTTGTAAATTTGTTATAAGCATCGAATTTTTTGATAATTGGATCTTTAGATTGTATTCATTTGTTACCCGAGATAAGGCTACATATAGTTGTCCATGGCTAAATACAGGTGATCGCAAGTACAATCCGACATTCGAGAATGATTGTCCCTGTGATTTATTTATGGTCATTGCAAAACCTAATCTTATCGGAAATTGTCTTCTTACCATATTAAAAGGTATTTCTTCTGAAGATGGAATCATATCTATTCTTGGAATCAACACTATTTTTCCCGTAAATTTTCCTGTAATTATTTCGGCGTGAATAGTCCAACTTAACATTTTTCTTATAATTAAACGCGTTCCATTACATAGACCTTCGTTTAAATTGAGATTTCTTAATAAAATGACAACAGCTCCTATTTTTAATACCAACTTATGAGGTGGTAATCCGTTTGGCGTTAAAGAATTCAAAAATTCAATAGGAATATTTTCGCATAACTTATTTTTATTTTCATCTTTTATATAATCAATACTTAAATATACCTTCTTTTCACCATGAATTCTTTCAACAACATTTTCATTAATTATCAAAACATCTTGATTTTTTGGTGAGAGTATAACTTTGTCTTTTATTGATACCAAATCTTTTTCGTTAATTTCTGATCCAAATATGTCATCAATGAGATTATTATTTGTGATAAATTTTTTTGGAATTTCTCTAACATTATCATCAATTTCAAATTGTGTACAATATCTATTTTCTCCAATATCCAAAAGCCATGTTTTAAAGTTGCTACTGTCATCTACTAATCGAAGATTTTTCTTCAATGTTAAACATGTAAATGATCTCCATAGAATACTCCTTTTTACACATGATTCTATAATTCGTGTCTCGCATCCATGACGAACTATGGGTAGCGTTTGTCTAAAATCACCAGATACTACGATTATTTTTCCACCAAATGGTTGATTGTTACCACATAAATCTTTGAAGAACGTATCTATAATTTCAAGAGCGCGTTTGGAGGTCATTGAAATTTCATCCCAAACTACTACCTTTATATTTTTCATCAATTTACCAAGATTAGAATTAGGATTTATATTGCATGTTGATTGTTCATTCAAATTCAATGGTAATTTGAAAGTTGAATGGACTGTTTTACCGCCGATTAATAGAATAGCAGCAATTCCAGTCCATGCAACTGATATAATTGGTATACTTTCGTATAGACAATATTTAATTATTGAATTAAGTAAATAACTCTTGCCACTTCCTCCAGGACCATCAATAAAAAAAATTTTTCCATGTTTGCATCATTAATTGACTGCGATATTGTATCGAAGATATTTTTTTGATCCAATGTCAAGGTTGTAATATCTATTTTGGTATTGTTGTATGATTCTTCGCTCACATCATCTGATATATTTTGAGAAATAATATCATGATCGATTTCAGGCAAACCAAAATGTTTTAACGACAAACCATGAGACATTATTATATTTTGAATAGATTTCAATGCCTTTTGTACACCTACAGATTCGGGTAATTTTGGATCTACTAAATATTTTTTATATTTATGAAATAATGTAGAACCATCGCAGGTTGGATCAAAAGACAGAATAAATGCGAAAAGTTGACATAGAATGTGGAAATTGAAAATTACAATTCTCTTCTAAGCATTTGTCCCATTCATCATCTGTTTTGAATAAGCCTCTTGCCACACATGCTTCATAAAATGTATCATAAATAATGTTATTATATGTTCGAATATCTTCAAATGATTGAGAACCTCGAATATGTAACAAGAGTAATCTAAGGAAAAATCTTTCGCGTTCCATAGAATTTACATGATACATCCTAACCAGGATAGGTTTATTGAATTTTTTTCTTTCTATCCATTGTTTTTAGCTTTATGAAATACAAACTTTTGAGGCATTTCAGTATAAAGTAATGTTCTTGCGTTTACATTATGCATGTTAAGATACAACCATTGCGTCAATTCGGATTCAAACTTTCTATCTATTAACGTATCTTCAGAACCTTCCTTAAAATAAACTTGTTGTTCATTTTCAAGATGTACTGATAACCGATATATTGCATGTGATTGTTCGTGCAATTTTAATTCTCTAATTCGATACATAGCTTCCGGTGGGCATATGTATCTTGTTGAAATGTAATTTGTAATTTCATCGTAATTAATTTCTTTATTAGAAGGTAATGTATCATTGTCTTCTAAAACATTTGGCTCCGAAATTATAAACTTTATTTTGGCCGTGTCTGGTCCTTTATAAACATACTTAAATAAATATTTAATTGATTTTATTGTACTACAAATTTCAACATTTATATGACATTCTAACTTCAAAAGCAAATAAGGGTTATACGGAACTACAAAACCATTATTTGCAATCCTTTTTGATTGGTATACTATATTTGAACCATTATTTCTTCTTCTGTAAAGTGGATATCCGTCTTCGTTAATTACTGTCTGGTTTATAAATTTTTTTGGAAAATTTTTTATACAATGACTTTTATCTTCACTCATACACACACTATTTTGATTTTGAATGCCACAAGGACCATGTATCATATGTTGTTTTACTAATTCATACAATCGAGGTGAATAATCTTTATTAGGAATTTCAGCACTTATAATTTTATCAATCTGATCAGAATTCCGTATTTTATTATCGTCTTTTAACCATATTAACATATGAATATGGGGTAATCCACGTTTCTGAAATTCAGTCACATATACATATGCTTTTATTGTTCCCAGTAAACCGTTTTTTAATAATACGGTTTTTAAGATCTTTACTTTTTCATTAAAGACTCGCGATATCAAATCTGGCCTATCTAATGTATTCTCATAATTTTTCAAATTCTCAGTAATTTCTTTCCATTTCGGATTACATGTCATCGTTAAAAATAAATCTGGTTTTCCAGAATTTTGCATTAGTGTCATAGCATCCAAGTAATTTTGCTGCATTGCACGGGGACTGCCAATGAAACTTGAAGGAAGGATTATCATTTTTCCAATGGAAACATTATCAATTCGATTATGGATTTGATCCATCAATCCCCTATACCTCTCGGTTCTTAATTTCGCCTGCTCTTTCCTCAAATAATACAAACGATTACTTTCAATTTTTGACCACATATCAACTATAAATTGTTGTGATAAAGATTTTAAATTTAATCATGGATTAAAGTCTTCCCGTATACTAAATCGGTAAGAATAGTATTGTAAAGCAGAAATGTTTTTGTATATTTTTGAATGTAAAGAACTTTTCATATAAGGTTCCCAACCTGGATCACCATACGGAAACATTAATGGATATACCATCGGATCAATATTTTTATCTAAATGATTTAATAACCGAGGTATTTTATCTTTTTCATAAATACATATACTTCTGTCTTCTGGAGGTTCACCATGTTCTCCAACATATACAACAGCAACTTCGTTACAAGCGGCTATGTTCGATTTATTGTTTTGTGTATTATCCCTTGTAAGGTACATTCTAATTTCACGAACATTAGTGTTAGATTGATTTGCACGATTCTTTTCATCTATTTCTATTTTGTACAACATTTTATAAGCATGAGCAAACGGATTTATTGCTCTCATGATATTATCCAATTGTTGTATTAGATTGCTCTTGAGATTTTTATTATTTTCTTGATTTAATCTATAACTATTTGCGATTGCGTTGTCTAAAATGTATAATTGACCAAATTTAGGGTTATCACCTTCATTTGGATGTAAAGCATAAAAATTATGATATATTTGACCACAAATTTTTAGAACTTGGGGACCCCGATTGGTGAAATGAGATAATTTAGCACCAAAACTAGCAAAAGCTAAAACATTATTATATAATCTCAAATACTGTCTATAATTGATGGATTTATTTGTATCTCCTACTAACAAGTACATTAATTCTTTAGGATACGATTTGAAGTCTTCTAATTTTACCTTATTTCTATGACAGCATGCAGAAAATTTTTTATCCGTTTTCATTTCGCTCTTAAAATGCTTAGCTTTGCAATACTCACATTCGTAATTTAATTTACCAAGATAATTACAAATAATCGATTGTTCGTTATAAAAATCTTCTTTGTTTATATGATCATCTATATCTGTATCTTCCGATTCATCAGTTATACGATGATAGTCCGTTTTTATACTATTGTGATTGGATTGTAATTTAATTTTTTTCTTTTTTATAATTCCATCTTCATTATCGGTACGATTAAAAGGTTTACGCTTGCGAAGCTTATTTATAGTCTGTATATTTGTTAATACATCTTTATTGAAAGTATGATATTGTATTTTTCGCTTTTTAACAAGAACCAATTTCCGTTCTTTATAACTTATTTTAGAGGGATTCCTTAAAATCGAATTTTGATTCTTTCGTCTTATATTTGCTATTCGATTTGATTTGATTTTTTGTTTCTCAACTTTCCTATTATATTGTGATTTTTTTGATTGTATTTCAATATTATCGACATCATCACATATTGATTTGGAGGGATTCCTTAAAATTGAGTTTTGATTCTTACGTCTTATAATTGCTATTCGATTTGATTTGATTTTTTGTTTCTCAACTTTCCTATTATATTCGGATTTTTTTGATTGTATTTCAATATTATCGACATCATCACAAATTGATTTAGAGGGATTCCTTAGAATTGAGTTTTGATTCTTTCGTCTTATATTTACTATTCGATTTGATTCGATTTTACGTTTCTCAACTTTCCTACTATACTCGGATTTTTTTGATTGTATTTCAATATTGTCGACATCATTACAAATCGATTTAGAAGGATTGTTTAATATTGAGTTATGATTATTAATAATGCCAACCTGTGTGCGTAAGATTCGTTCTCGAAAATTGATGTTGTAAATTGTAATATTAATGCATTGAGAAAAGAAAACGTTAAATTATGGTATGTTACGATTTTTGGTATAACTGATCAAAAGATAAATCTAACCAATCTTTCAATAGGCTTTCATGCTGAACATGTCTTAAAATTTGTGCGTGGGTGTGTAACGTAAAGAAAAATTATATTTTAGTAACTTGTATTGTAATAATAATTAAAACAAAACATAAAATAGTGTTATGATGAAAATTATACTGTTACGAATCGATAGATTATGTGCAAATTCATTCCCTACAATTCATTATAACCGTTTTCGTATGTATCTATGTTTTAATGGTTGAAAATATTTGAAATTAAAAGGATTATTTGTATTCATTTTTATAATTCATTATTGTAAGTCTTATTATTGTGTATGCCCATGAAAACACTCGAGCGAGCGGTAGCGAGCGAGAGACTATTGCTAGTCATTTGAATAAGATTCATATCAATTTAGGTTGTTCAATTTTTTTTTTATGTTATAAATAATTCTATAAACATTCAAAAGGGAATTAAATGAGGGAATACGCTTTGATAGTTCAATAAACTTTATTTAAAATATAATATTTTGATGAATCATTTTTTTTTTGATCACAGATTCGTAATTTTACTTATTAGTTACTTATGGTCTAGTACTCACATTTCGATTTTTTCATATTTTATGAATTATATTAACGCTTAGATAATTGATTAAATATAGACTCAATAATTTTTTTATTATTAGTGACTCGTGGTTTTCCACTCACATTCTCTCCTAACAAAATGTGTAAACCATCTAACCCTCCACTTTCACATGCTTTTTCAAGGATTGACCTATTTATACCAGTCTTCGAAATTTTGTTAATCATACTTTTAGAGATATGGATATCCAATAAAGATTCCTTACATTTTTGTTCTCAATCAATCTCTTTCTGAAATTGAGTATATAATCAACACTTTGACTAAATGTTATCACTACAGATTTTTCTTTACATAATTTTCTTATTAATCTATTCAACATTATAACATCATTTAAAGCATTATGTGCTATCATTATGTCTCCTTTTTCTAAATAATCAGTTACTAGAGCATTCTGACTGAATGATTTTTTTTCCTTTTGTCTTTCAGGTAATATAGACTTGAATAAGAGTAGGCTATCACAAAAGCCTTTCACAAACAACCTTAGCTCTCTCAAAAGTCCCAATGTCGTCGCTAAATTGATTATCCTAAGGACGTCAAATCTAGAACCGTTGTGGGCAACTAAAATACAGTGCATGGGCGAAGCATACCGATTACCGACCGGAGCACTGTATGGCTTACAGTGTTGTCAGTTTCATCAGATCAGGGCCGTCTCAATGTGTATAGTTTCAAGGGTAGAGTTCCAAGTTTCATGAATAATAATTATTATTCTATAGTTTTTTAGTTTAATTGCTCTTCAATGCGATGGAAATTAATAAAGATAAAATTCATGCTCAATATATATCAATATACCATGGTGTTATCTGGGGCCCACTCGGAACCAAGTATATGATTCGGCACTGAGCGCCGAAGCCACCTTAAACGGAGCAAATTCCCCTTAGTATGGCCCCCGCTGCGTGTATTCTTCCCGCATTTATGGCAAGACGAGCAGCCTCCAATTCCTCTCCCGCATTAAAAATATCTGCCCGCAACCACAGAAGCTTTGTGAACTCCATACTAAACGCATGTAGAAACTCTACTGAACGATATCTGGACTTGAGACTAGACCGGACGGACGAAGGCAAGTTTATCGCAATTCCTCCGCCGGGTTCGAATTTCATATGCCCAAGCAACCGCTGACGTATTGAAATGTATGAATTGCGACTCTTACTTCTTCTATACCGAGCAACTTCAGTATCCGTATAACTAATGTAACTATACCGTAATTGTTAAATGCGTAAATTAAGTCTAAGTGTAATTAAGGATAATGGGTCCCCAAGTCCCCCCCCTTCCTCTATCCTATCCTTCTGTTACCCGAAAACCCGAAAATTAGTATATACCTACTTAAATTCCAAGGGAGAAGTCATTCAATACAGGCTTCCGATAAGCACGGCTGGGAGGGGAAAGTGACCTGCAGTATAATCGTTTATAACTTATGCTTCCGACGAATGTCTCGACACTCCCCACGTACAGTCATTAAGCAGCCCTCGATCAGCCAAGATGGAAAAGCTGCTAATAAAATCAGTGCGAGACGTTTTGACCCGGTTAACCGCGTTGAACTCGCAAACAATCCAGGATACGAAGAGTATCCTGGAAAAATTGAACGACGCCGTGAGTGAAATAGGGAGTCAGAGAGTACAGTGCCCAAACTGTTCTCATTCCTTTGTACCGGACGCCCTACCCTGGGCAGACACCCCGGAGGAGAACCGAGTGACGAGCAGGAACGAGGTCGACCCTCTTAACCTATCAGCAGAGATCAGGTATCATCAGCAATTCAACGAAGAACAAATTCCGAAAATACAGAATTATCCATTTTCTTTCCTATGCGTATAAGTACATACGTATCTAAGGAATGTTCCCTATCCTTATCCATTCCCTTTCATGTGCGTATAAGTACATACGTATATAAGGAATGTTCCTTATCCTTATCCATATCCTTTCCTATGCGTCCATATACGAATAAAAAAAAAAATTTCAAGGAATACGTTTACCCGGAATTATCTAGGGAACATGTGGAACTGCCCGAGGAACCGGCCCCCAATCAACCCCAACCAGAAAATGTGACGCCCGCGAGCAGTCCCTCGTCTTCAACCACGTCGCGGCTCGACCCCGCTCCCATCGTGGCCTTTCCTGGACTGGCGTCAATTTGCCAATATGGCTCAACAGACGCTGAATCCGAGGGTGAAATAGAGGAGCAGGTAGAAATCACGCCACCGAGCCAAAATACACGCCGACGTCGGGTCGAAACATCACCTCCCCAACCCACGTCCAAGCGCCGGACTTACCTCTCCCTAAAAGAAATTGAATGCATGCCCGAACCAGCACGTGGCAGGGCCCTGCACCGACATCGGCAGATGACCCGCCGCAAGAGCGAGAGGCGGCCGAGACCGCCCGGGGCACCAAGACTCAGCCGTCGGGTCTCGCACACGCACACTCAGTGCGCGGAGTGCGAGCTCTCCTGGAACACCCGAAATCAAAATTGGGACCGTTGCGAGGTGTGCTTAACCTCATTTGCAGAACAAGCTTGCATCGACAGGTATCCGATATAATAATATAATATTATAATATATAATATATTATTATTATTCAGCATATATTCATATGCTGAAGCCATGCAGTCTAGGGAGAGAGAACAGTGGCAGAGAGCAATCGATGAAGAATTGAAATCGATGGAAGAACATCAGGTTTGGAAAATTGTGAAAAGACCGTTTCTAGATGAGACTGGAAGAAAACCCAATATCATAGATTCTAGGTGGGTTTTCAAAAGAAAAATAGAAGCAAATGGAAGTACTAGATTCAAAGCGAGACTGGTGATTAGAGGTTTCAAAGACAGAACAAACTACGACCTCAGAGAGACGTATGCACCAGTATCTAGACTCCCATTAGTTCGAGCACTGTTTTCAATTATAAATAGACTGGACTTGGAAGTGATTCAATTGGATGTGAAAACAGCGTTCTTGAATGGTACATTGGAAAGAGAAGTCCTGATGGAAATTCCAGAGGGAACTGTACATTCTAAACAAGAAAGACTGAACATGATTTGCTCGCTGGAAAAGGCATTGTATGGATTGCCTGTTAGTCCCAAAAGATGGAATACAAAATTTACCGAGGAAGCAATATCAATAGGACTGAAATACGAAACAAGTGAGCCTTGTATTTTTACTTGGAGAGATTCGGAGAAGTTCGTAATTTTGCTTCTGTATGTTGATGATATTATAATGGCTGGTAATCATAAACCAAAACTGTTGGAAATTAAAACAAAATTGGAACAAAAATTTAAGTTGACAGATCTAGGTGAGCCTAAACAGTTTCTGGGTATATCAGTTAAAAGAGACAGAATAAATAAATTGATTGAGTTAAGTCAAGAATCCTATGTGGATAAAATTCTAGAGAAATTTAGTCTTGATAAATTGCCAAAAAGAAAGACGCCAATGGAAACTTCTCAAGTTACCAATCGAAAAAGAAGAGACAGAGAAGAGACAGATTGCGATAAAGAACTGCAGAAAACTCTGAGTTTGAAAAATACTGCATATAGAGAAGTAATTGGCAGTCTACTCTATCTTGCAAATGCAACGAGACCTGACATCTCATATTCAGTTAATGTACTCAGCAGGCACCAAATTGATCCGACAGATGAAGACTGGAAAATGGTAGCCCGAGTCCTGGGATACTTAAAACAGACTAAAGAACTGAGTCTGATTTACAAAGGTGAGACAAATGAGATGGAAGGATACTCTGATTCTAGTTTTGGAGACTGTAAGGGATCACTCACAACTTGTGGCTATGTGATCAAGCTTTTTGGAGACTCTATAACGTGGAGGACTCATAAACAAACTAGCGTTGCACTATCAACTTGTGAGGCTGAATTTGTGGCAATGAGTGAAGCGACTCAAGAACTGATTGGACTGGCAAAATCAGTTGAGATTATGATAGACAGAAAATTTTATCTTATAAGGTTGTGGTGTGATAACAGAGCGGCAATATCATGTACCAAAATTGACGGGGGAAATAAATTGAGACATATGGTGGAAATTAGATCAGATTACATCAAAGAATGTGTCAAAAATAATTTAATTGAAGTAGAATGGGTATGCTCAAAGGAGCAGATAGCTGATATTTTTACAAAGCCTCTACCCCTAGTACTGCATGAGAATTTGCGAGACAGAATCATGAATATTGAATAGACAGTTAATAAATTATAATTTTTATATTATTATTTAATCATGTTTTTCTTCTGCCTTAGGAGTCACCAAATAAATTATCAAGCAAGACAGGACCAGCGTAAAGTACGCTTCACTGAAATTCTTATGTTCAGAGTTGGAGAAGACAGTGAAATTTGGGACTAGTTTTTCCAAAACGAAGTATTTGATAGAGCTGTCTGGGAGGGAGTATTAAGAAAGAGACAGACAGCACATCAAAAACATTTGATCAGCAGCGCCAGCGGCTGACTTCGCACACAGCGCGAAGCTTTCATTCGTTGTTTCGTCAGCCTTCTGACTAGACGTGTTCCTCCGTTATAGTGATTTTTCTTAGACAGTAAACTTATTAACAGAATAAATAGACAGAACTGTTAAAGCCACACTCGCTTGTTTAGTGTTTTATTTGAACCCTGAATCCTCTCAGGTTTTGGACCCAGCACGTTTCCACTGCGCGCGCGAGTGTCGTGCTTATTTTGTGAGTGACCTCCAGAGCCTACACCAGTCCGCTCGAGAGGATGGCTGGACGTGTGGAGCCGGGCGAGGTGGAACAGAGCCTGAAGGAGGCGAAAGGTAGGTGCACGTGTGTGTGAGCGAAAGAAAGAGTGCTCGCGAGTGCGTGTGCCGGCATGATCGTTGTACACACGATGTGCACACGACGTGCACCGACCGCAAGACAGAGAGACGGAGAGACAGAGAGCCATGAGACAGCCATGAGAATGGTCGTGTAATTGCTAAAATCGGGCAAACAAGCCATGGGGCTGACTCATATAAAGGCCCTCATTTGCGCCGTTTGAATCGGCCTCGATGTAAACAAGCGAGGCTCGCGGCGCGGCCGTCGTTTGTTGTACCGCGCGGGCTGATGGAGCGGCGCGCGCAGCTCACTAGAGAGAGAGAGAGAGAGAGAGAGAGAGAGAGAGAGAGAGAGAGAGAGAGAGAGAGAGAGAGAGAGAGAGCTGGACAGCGGCGAGAAGTCGCGCGCGACCGCGCGATGTATGCATGAGGCCGGGCGAACGCGTCTGTATGGGTGCGCGAATATGTTTGCGTGTGAGACAGCGCCGAGAGACTTGGGCGGACGCGCGACTATGACGACGCGTTGGCTGCGCGCGGCAGACGGCCCGAGAGGTATACCCTCTCTACATAGAGAGCCGACCAAGCGTCTGCGCGTAGGTGAGCGCGCGTACATATGTGTGCGTGTGCTGCAGTGAGCAGCGGGCATGACGTGCGCAGGCTGGCCAGACGCATGGGTGTATGTGTCTATACAGCCCAATGATAGTGCGTGCGTGTGGTGGTTGGTTGAGTGGCGCCGCTCGATCAGCTGTTACATTCACAGCGCTTTTTATGTATACATATGTATGTGTGTGTATGCATGAGTATATATGTATATGAATAGACTGAATGAATATATACGTATATAAATAGACAGTAAATAGACAGATTCAAATGAATTTTTATGCATGCATGAATAATTGACTGGATCAAAATGTGCGATGATGTCTGACGCTGTGAGCCAGATATCGCCGTACAATCAGATCGATACTAAAAGTTAACTTTGGTGAGAATACGAACAACTAATTGAATTGTTTGTAATAGAACTGAAAGAGCTGACAATCACACCAGCTGAAAAGACAGCTCTAGCTAACTTCTGCGGAAAACGAGCTGAGAGATTCTGGTGCCTGAGCAATAACCATAAGAATGAGGATGGTTATTTCCAAATCAAATTGGATATAATTGAGTACGTTACTCAATCTGGACAGAAATACATCGCAGGTAAATTGACCAGAATAATTAAGATTGGCCAATCGACTTGCATTTATTAAATAAAACTGCAAGTAAATTATATCTCGAGATAAAGTCGCAATTTAAGATATTACAAATTTTTGAAAGGAAAAAGGAAGTGAGGTGAAGTCGAACTGAACCTGAAGTTTTTGATTTTGATAAATTAATAGGCTGAATTGACGTCAAATAAGATGAGATAATAAGACAGAATAAAGACTGAATAAATAAGACAGTAAGACTGGAATAAAATGTGAATTTTGTAATAATTTGAGAATGATTAGAAAGAAAATCAGCGACTATAAATAAATGAAATCAGGTTAAACAGAAAAGATCATTTCGACTTTCCTACTTCAAAACTCGTTTTCTTTGATGATGTTTGACGCTGTGTGCCAAGCGTTGTCAATGATAACTGAATTTGAATCAGATGAATTTGAAAAATCAATAAGACTGTTGATTCAAAATAAACACTGATCAATCCATGCTGTGATATTTGACGCTGTGTGCCAAACGTCATAGTATTGGGCTGGATCAAACATTATACATATGGATTGAAAAATAAACTAAAATTTATTGAACTGCGGTAACTTTATTTGACGCTGTGAGCCAGATATTGTTGCTCGGAGTTGATATGTAATGTTAAGACATGTTATTAATTATTTTTGGTTATGCAGATAAAAATGTTCTCTCTGATGAAGAAGTCGAGGCATTTGAGAAAGCGGAGGCATTACATCCAGGTCTTAAACTAATTAGACAGTTCAAAACTGTTGAAGAACTGGAGGAGATTGATGCGGAGTTGGAAAACACGTTGTTGGAGGATGACCAGCCCGACGCCTGCTCGACAGTTTATGAATCTGAACCCTGCTCTGTTCATGCGAACGTGGCAAAACATGAGACAGTTAAACCAAAAAGGGTTGAATTCGATGATGAGGTTAAAATTATGAATGAGAATGAAATTGAGAATGAACAAATTGATATCGTTATACAAAAGACAGATAGAGCCTCTCAGACAGCACCCACTCAAGGTGAAATAGGAAAACCAATAATAATGAGTAATGATAAATTAATATCAAAATATAAAATTGTTAACAATGTTAAACAAAATCCAACAGATGACCTGATTAGACGGGAGCTTGCTGAAGACAGAGAGCAGCTCAGGTCAGCCCTTGCACAGGCCACAATGATGACAGAACAAATGTCAGAGGTTCTGAAAACCATGAGGGATATGCTCAATCTGCTCGTGATGTAAAGACTCAATTGTCTAGACTGGCTGAGTCAACTGAGACTGATGCAGGGCGAGTCATTCAGGCGTCTGATACTGTGGAAGCTGTAGCTTTACAGCTTAGAGACAGAGTTGATCGTGAACTAAGAGATATTCACAGAGCTACACAGAATCAGACAAATGAAATGATTAAGCTCATGCAAGACATACGAGCTGAGTATAATGATGAGCCTTATGATGATAACACCATCGAAGATCCAATTGATCAGTATGATGATGATAGACAGGTAAATATAGACAGTAATAAAGTTCCGGTAAATAAAATTGCTGAAATATGTAGAAATGAGGTTAACAAATTTCGTAATGAAAGTCACAAAGACGATACTGTGGCTAATATCTCAACTGATCAGTTCAAATTTGCAATGGCAGTTAAAGATACTGGCATTAAACGAGACTATAGACTGAGTCCAAAATTAAGGTTTGATTTCTTCTATGACTTTCTGTCATCAGAATTACGTTCCATGGATCTACTTCACATAATTGATTCAAGAGAAAAACCTTTGATAGAACATGAAGAATCTGTTTTAGAAAGAATGAAATATAAAGTTCGAGATATAATAATAAATAGAATTGATTTTTGTTATTACTCAAAATTGGTTGATGTGAAGGATCCAAAAGAAATCGTAGAAAGACTGAAAAACATGAAAGAATGTGAATCAAACGTATCAACTATGGATATTAGAAATCAGTTGTTTACAATGAGATATAACCCTAAGAAAGAGACTGCTGTGACTTTCATAGACAGATTTGAAGACTGTATAAGAAATTTTGGTCTGATGAAATCAAACGGTATGCCTGAAGATGAACAGCGCGATTATTTATATCGTGCTGTAATAGGAGCAATACCTGACATTCAGAGTTCTGATTTCAATGCGCGTGAAAACGGTGGTCCTGGATTATCTTACGAACGTATAAAATCTTTTGTTCTTAAAAAGGCAGCTGAGAACCAAAGTCTCAACAGAGATAATCAGGCCTCTGCAATGTTGACTGAAAACAAGCACCAGGGACAAAGGTGCTACAAGTGTGATGGACCGAATCACTTATCATACGAATGTACTAGGACAGATGGCCTTAGACTGTGTTTTGCCTGTAATAAGTACATGACCAAGGAGCACATAAATGCGGGTTGCCCAATGAAAACACAACCAACTGGTCGAGGACGAGGACGACCTAACACAAGGTATGTTAATAGTCGAGGTCGTTCATCTCATCGAGGTGGTAGAAGCGATTTTCGCGGAACAAATCGGACTGATAAGCGAAAAAATGTAAACCAAAAGGGTGGAGGCCCTTCAAAGAGAGGAAAAACCTCCAATAATAAAAGCCAGTTCCATGTTCAGAAAGGGGGAAAGATCATGAAGAGACTAAAAACTCAGGCAACTCAGCAAAACAAGGTAAGGAATCAGTTGCTTGTTTTGTAAGAGATGATAAGTCTGTAGACAGTATTTCCCTAGAAAAAGAATACCCATTGTTAGTCAGATGCATAAGTGATTCAGGTGCAACGAATCATATGACTAATTCGAGAGTTGTTTTCAAATCATTTAACCCTGCAAATCGAGAAACAATAAGGTGTGCTAATAATGACAGTTCTGCAAATTTCGAATCGGAGGGAGCTGGATCTATAGAAATAAAGTTGAGTAATGGAGATAAGACTGAAATTGATAATGTAATCTATGCATCTAACTTGTCAGAAAATCTGCTCTCTCTGAGAAAATTTGCCGAGGCGGGTCTTGCTATTTATATGGATGATGAGCGTATCAACATATTTGATCGAAAATCGAACGAGCTTTTTCTTACAGGAATATATAGTAGACCGTTTTGGATAATAGAATTGCAAATTGATAAGGATGGCTCAATAGACAGTGAAAGTTCGATTATTGATAGAAAGTTATACGTGAATCTGACTGAATTAGCAAGCGATGGTCATTTTACTCGAAGCATGGCAAGAAAATTAGAAAGTAATACTTGCCAGAATGATATCCCATCTGAGACTGAAACTCGAAATGAAAAAGATACAGAGAATGAGTGTACTAGTGGAATTTCAAACTTTGACGTAACTATTTGCGATAGAAAATTTAACTGTGTGGATGAATTATCAGAGACAGATACTCCAATACGTGAAAACTTGTTTGAAAACACTAACAAGGAATTTCTGGCAAATGATAAAGCCTTGCTGTGGCACGCGAGACTGGGACATGTGTCACTCAAGTATCTGAAGAAATTGCAGGCAAATCACCCAGAAAGCAAGTCATTGAAAGAAGCGGTGTTCGATGAATCCATTTTGGATTGTGGAGTTTGTGCTCTTGCAAAACTGAAAAAGAGACCGTTTTCAGCAGTCAGAGTAAGAGCCACAGAGCCACTCCAGATAATTCATGCAGACACTATGGGGCCAATAAGCCCAACTACACATCCCAAGAGATATCGTTTTGTGGCAGTCTTTGTTGATGACTATTCTCGTTTGGCTATGGCATATCCTATGCGTCATAAGAATGAAACTGGATATTGTTTAGAATCATTCGTGAAAAGCACACGAAATATACTTGGAAGGGACGCAAAGGTTTGCTTTCTCAGGTGCGATCAAGGCACTGAGTTTACAGGAGGATACACTGTGGAAGTACTGGAGAAATTGACAGCGGAGTTACAAATGGCTTGTCCTGACACTCCTCAGCATAATGGAGGTGCTGAAAGATTTAACCAGACAGTTCAGAAGAGAGTGAGAGCATACATGTTTGATTCAGGCATACCTGAAAACATGTGGGACCTGGCCTTGGGAGCTGCAGTTTATGCTTATAATAGAACTCCACACAGTGCAAACGAGATGATAGTCCCGCTCCAAAAATTTGCGCCAGCGTATCATTTTGATCTGGATCAGTTAAAAAGGTTTGGATGTATTTCATACATCACTATCCAGAGAAATACTGGACCAAAGTTTGGACCGAAAGCAAAGAGAGTGATATTAGTTGGATATTCAAGGACAGGTTATCAATTTTTGGAACCAGAAAAAGGAAAATTTTACGAGAGCAGAAATGTAAAATTTAATGAAAAACTGGTGTACAAAGACATGTATAAAAGAGACAGTGTAAAAGACTGGCCGATTGATAATATTCAAATTGATAAAGACAGTTGGTTTGTAGAATTTGAAGAAGACATGATTGACAGTAATAATCAAGTGAAAACATGTGAGACAGCAAAAATTGAAAGTGAGATTGAGATCTCAAAAACGGAGGGAGCTCCTAAACGTAAACGAGGAAGGCCAAAGAAAGGAGAAGAAAAACGAACAAAATTGACAGTACAGGACCAAAGAGAAGGAGAAACTGGTCTAGAGACAGATGAAATGACAAAAGTGATGATGTCATATACTTTTGAATCAGATCCAGGAGAAAGAGTTGATGAATATAAGGATGAAGTGTATTATTCACTTCTTGCTCACATCAATAAGGATCCAGCTTCATATGCTGAAGCCATGCAGTCTAGGGAGAGAGAACAGTGGCAGAGAGCAATCGATGAAGAATTGAAATCGATGGAAGAACATCAGGTTTGGAAAATTGTGAAAAGACCGTTTCTAGATGAGACTGGAAGAAAACCCAATATCATAGATTCTAGGTGGGTTTTCAAAAGAAAAATAGAAGCAAATGGAAGTACTAGATTCAAAGCGAGACTGGTGATTAGAGGTTTCAAAGACAGAACAAACTACGACCTCAGAGAGACGTATGCACCAGTATCTAGACTCCCATTAGTTCGAGCACTGTTTTCAATTATAAATAGACTGGACTTGGAAGTGATTCAATTGGATGTGAAAACAGCGTTCTTGAATGGTACATTGGAAAGAGAAGTCCTGATGGAAATTCCAGAGGGAACTGTACATTCTAAACAAGAAAGACTGAACATGATTTGCTCGCTGGAAAAGGCATTGTATGGATTGCCTGTTAGTCCCAAAAAGATGGAATACAAAATTTACCGAGGAAGCAATATCAATAGGACTGAAATACGAAACAAGTGAGCCTTGTATTTTTACTTGGAGAGATTCGGAGAAGTTCGTAATTTTGCTTCTGTATGTTGATGATATTATAATGGCTGGTAATCATAAACCAAAACTGTTGGAAATTAAAACAAAATTGGAACAAAAATTTAAGTTGACAGATCTAGGTGAGCCTAAACAGTTTCTGGGTATATCAGTTAAAAGAGACAGAATAAATAAATTGATTGAGTTAAGTCAAGAATCCTATGTGGATAAAATTCTAGAGAAATTTAGTCTTGATAAATTGCCAAAAAGAAAGACGCCAATGGAAACTTCTCAAGTTACCAATCGAAAAAGAAGAGACAGAGAAGAGACAGATTGCGATAAAGAACTGCAGAAAACTCTGAGTTTGAAAAATACTGCATATAGAGAAGTAATTGGCAGTCTACTCTATCTTGCAAATGCAACGAGACCTGACATCTCATATTCAGTTAATGTACTCAGCAGGCACCAAATTGATCCGACAGATGAAGACTGGAAAATGGTAGCCCGAGTCCTGGGATACTTAAAACAGACTAAAGAACTGAGTCTGATTTACAAAGGTGAGACAAATGAGATGGAAGGATACTCTGATTCTAGTTTTGGAGACTGTAAGGGATCACTCACAACTTGTGGCTATGTGATCAAGCTTTTTGGAGACTCTATAACGTGGAGGACTCATAAACAAACTAGCGTTGCACTATCAACTTGTGAGGCTGAATTTGTGGCAATGAGTGAAGCGACTCAAGAACTGATTGGACTGGCAAAATCAGTTGAGATTATGATAGACAGAAAATTTTATCCTATAAGGTTGTGGTGTGATAACAGAGCGGCAATATCATGTACCAAAATTGACGGGGGAAATAAATTGAGACATATGGTGGAAATTAGATCAGATTACATCAAAGAATGTGTCAAAAATAATTTAATTGAAGTAGAATGGGTATGCTCAAAGGAGCAGATAGCTGATATTTTTACAAAGCCTCTACCCCTAGTACTGCATGAGAATTTGCGAGACAGAATCATGAATATTGAATAGACAGTTAATAAATTATAATTTTTATATTATTATTTAATCATGTTTTTCTTCTGCCTTAGGAGTCACCAAATAAATTATCAAGCAAGACAGGACTAGCGTAAAGTACGCTTCACTGAAATTCTTATGTTCAGAGTTGGAGAAGACAGTGAAATTTGGGACTAGTTTTTCCAAAACGAAGTATTTGATAGAGCTGTCTGGGAGGGAGTATTAAGAAAGAGACAGACAGCACATCAAAAACATTTGATCAGCAGCACCAGCGGCTGACTTCGCACACAGCGCGAAGCTTTCATTCGTTGTTTCGTCAGCCTTCTGACTAGACGTGTTCCTCCGTTATAGTGATTTTTCTTAGACAGTAAACTTATCAACAGAATAAATAGACAGAACTGTTAAAGCCACACTCGCGTGTTTAGTGTTTTATTTGAACCCTGAATCCTCTCACTATGAGTGCAAGTTTTGTCGACGAGAGCGGAGCAGGGCGTAATCGTACCCCCCCTTTTTTTTCCCTGATCCTATCCCCTACCCCATCACGTTCCCGAGGGCGGTAACCTTTGGACCTGGGAGGGACATGTCGTATCCCAAGTGATGCGACACCGATTTTCTATTTTTATGATGTGAACTTATATCTATTGTATGCTTAGACTATAAGTAGCAAAAATAAATGCCATGATAAATTAGTAATTAATTGGATTTTCTTCATAAAACAACTATACTTCTTCTGTAAGGAACATGTGTTCCTCATCATTCGCCATGGAATACTTGCGCTACTATAATTTCGACTTATTTTCCCAAAAATTGTAATCCATAATTAATGGAAATTAATAACTAATGTAAATAATGAATATTATAATGCTATTTTAAATATAACTTTGCTTCCGTGGACGCAATTCGCGAACTTTCGATTGAGAAATTCCTGTCCCGTCAGCGCGAAGAGCGAGTGAGTCCGCCTCGGCGATGGCGAAACCTGCTGATCGCGCGGATTCCTCCGGTCGACGCTCCTGGACGCGGCGGCTCGCTATTGGGTGGCCAGCTTAGTGACGTCTTTGCGCCCCTTTCAACTCACGGTCGATACGAGCTAATAAATACGAGTGCATCTGGCACTCGGGGCCTTTTTACGAATAGTCAAACGTGGATCCAAAGTATCGACCCGCACTCCGTTGTGTCTGAGTGCTTGAGAGGCGCGTGAAGAAGGACACGTCACTGGCGGCCCGCAGCGATCACCTGCGTCAAGGAGTCACACTCCGGAGGATCTACCCACCCACAGCAGCTTGACCCTCTCCCAGTCGACTAGACGGTTGACGGACAACTCTGAGGACCTGCAGCGAATTCACCTCGTCGAGTCGACTAGACCGCCTTGAAAGGAATATCGCTGCGACTAGGTTAGAAGTATTAGTAGTTTAAGTTTTTGACTCGCCTACCGATTTATCGAGAGTAGTTTTAAGAGCAGTTCGCGCGTAGAATAATAATCCGATTGTATCCGGTCGTAACAACGCTTTCCGTGGTTCAACTCTAGACATCGTCATTGTCTCGATTATATTCTTGCGATCGAATTCTAGTTCTATAAAATTAGTATAAGAATGCGCCATATAATAATGTGAAGGATACTGAGAGCTCAATACATATATTTAATTGCATTCTCCCGTAAATCAGATGTTTATTTCATATTCCCGCTATTGAGAATCCTATTCTTTGCCCTCGATTTAATAGCTACATTTTATTAAATCCGTATTGAGTCCAAGTCTTTAATTTAAACCATCTTGATTCTATAATATTCGCCAAGGGGAAATTCGCCTCACGAATTCCCATTCATCTTAACCAATATTTTTTTTTATCGCGAAATTTAGCTTTTGAATTTCATAGTTTCGAAGGAAAGATACTTTTCTTATCACTAACGGACATCGTCATCTATATAAGGAAGCTTCCAATATAAAAGGAACACATATTCCTTATCCCCATGAGCATTTGAATATTGCACGTAATCCCCTTATATGAGTGACGCATGTCTTTGACGATAACGGACTTAGACATTCCTATCATCAAGAAATACCCGGTCCTTGCACTCAAGGAACACACGTTTCCTCTCATCAGGAGATATATCCCTTCAAATACAGGACATATCTGGACTTATAAAAATACCATCTCTCGTTGACGCGGTCCACGATCAACTTCGATTTACAGTCAGCTCTATAAAATCACAAAGGTGAGTTCAGGAGCGGTGAGCGACCAGGGTCGCGAACGGTTTCCACGCAGACACTATTCTTTTCGCTGAAGGACCCGTACTCGGGATATGACACTGGGCTCGTTTCAAACCACCAAGCCCGATAGAATCATTATTCATCGTTTGAAAACTTGGGAACGTTAAAAATAATTATTCGTTAAAATACTACTTCGGGTGAAAAAGATGTAGTAGCCCAATAGGTTGGGTTGGGGGTATATATATGGGTAAAAAAAATGAATCTTCAATAATACGATCGGACCTTCACCGTACGGATTCAGTCATCAAAAATCTTTAATGGTGTGTATGGGTGATATTGCGAAAAATGAATTCATGCTCCAGGGATATGACGAGCAGTTATCTTCAAGGTGGCGCAGATGGCAGCGCAACTGACCGGAGATCAAGATGACGCAGGTTCGAAACCGGCCCGGGGAGCGTTCAGTTTTTTCTCGCAATATCACTTTGGGATAGTCCACCAAGCCTGATAAAACTATTATTCATAGTTTGGAAACTTGTGGACGTTAAAAATAATTATTTGTATGAAGAGGTTCTCGAAATAAGTACAAAAGAGAAAATCGATTAAGGATTAGTTAATCAGAGAAAATTTTGAACTTGTCAGACAAGTTTCAATAAATTTGGACAGCTGATAATTGTAATTAGGATGAGTCAACTTCTTTATTCGATTCTCTGATCCTCCAAGCGTTTATATAAGTTCTAGGGTGAATTGGTAAAATGCCAGCCAATCCTAAAATTTCACGAAGAGGTCGGGAAATTTCTGCTTGTTGACCAATCCAATATTGAATTCGCTCTTGATTCAAAGCTACAAGTTTTTCTCCTTCTGAATTTTGGCATCCATCATAACTACCAAGTTGTTCTATCGGTGGTTTTTTCTGAGCTAGTTTCACCTGCAAGTGATTCAGTGTATTCATGAATATGTTTCTGAGTAAAGACAATGAAATATGATATCAGGTATTGTGCCTACTACCATCACCACACATAATATAAGATTGGGGTTGACGTTAATAGTGGGAAAGAAACCGGTATAAGAGTGACATAAACTAATTGCTAGCTCTGAATAAAGTCTGTAAAATTTATGATTGTGAAACATTCATAACGACTTATCAAATTGATTGCTTATGAACTATTTTGATAACAAAAGGTAGTGTCTCCATTGCCTGCTCTCACAAATGCTGAAGTTAATCCACGCTCATGTACAGCAACCATAGCTTTATTCAGAAATTTTAAGAGAATCTAAAATCTTGGTTCGAAATGATGATGGAATGATTCAATTAAATGGGAAATGATCATTTGAAATCCTGGTGAAAAATGATTGGTTGAATTACCTATTAGAAGAACGTCCTAACGTGGAGACTCAGGGATATAATTATATATATATATATATATACACTCAATATTGATTGAGATTGATAAAAGGATGCTTGCATTCATTGAAATTCAATCAACATCAAAGAGGGGAGAATCAGCTCATATATGTTATGGATACGCAAAACAATCGGAATCTCTGTACCTGCAATAAAGCAATTGAGTGTATTAGCATAGAGAACCAAATAATTCCCACCCTAACTTGGCGCAGTAAAGATCGCCAGACACACTCAAGTCCGTTCAATTCCTCCAACGCGGAGCTAAGGAGGCAGTTGAACATAATTGAGTTCATTCAGGCCCCTCAACACTCCAAGAGCTTGTAAAAAAGTGAGCTTTACAGCTCCACGCACCGCTATTCAAGCCCTCACGTATTTGGCACAAGTCAAATCAACACATAGATTCCAGAAGTAATATATACGACAGAGTTGACCATGTGAAACAAAGTGAAACTAGTATGGAGGGATGTCATCTTGTAGGCATGCTTACAGCATATATGCATGATGAATAATAGAATATATATCTGTATAAAAAGCTTTCTTTTTGAAAAAGCAATAAGTGAAGCCACGTTAACTCGTGATTTGATTGGGGTACCTCTAACCATGTTACAGGAATGATAAACTATGTCCCAGATAGCGCAAAACGTTGTGAAAACGTTATTCGCAACTTTATTGACAATCTTGTGACAACGTTCTCACAACGTTTAAATGTCCGCAAAGATTGCGAAATATCATACGGAACGTTGCTGTGGAAACAATTTCACAGAGTTGATGCAACGTGGCAAGGGCAACTTGAAAAAATAGAATAGTCGTCAAAACGCTCCTACAACGTTTTGACAACGTACTGATTATATAATTTTTTTCGGGTCGCGTTGGAAACGTTCTGAAAATATTGTTGCGACGTGTTGGTCATCCGAGAATTGTTTTAGGTTGCGATGGAAGCGTTATGACCACGTTGTGATGACGTGCTGATTATAAAATGATTTTTTTTGGTTGCGTTCGAAACGTTATAACAATGTTCTTACAACCGACTGATGATGCAATATTTTTTACGGTTGCGATAGAAATGTCCTGACAACGTTTTTACAACGTGTTGATCATGTAATCATTTTTCTATCTTGATGTAACTTTTATTTTAACGAAATTAAGAAAATATATTACTAAAATACAGAAGTATTCATAATCTTGATCTCCTTCATCTTAATTATTATAATCACTTTCTATTCCATCGTTATTATCATCATTATTATCTTTATCAGCATCATTATCATCTTCATCATAACCATCATTATCATCACTTTCACTCAAGTCTCCAACGGTTTTCATTTTTGGACATCTATTGGAAAAAGGTATGATTGGTACACTTTGTAATACATCAATATTACATTTACAACACAATATGACCACGTTTCGAGGCATGCTACAGTGGCATGCCCCGTTGTGGCGGTTATAGGGCGAGATCGATTTTTTCCGAGAAGCAGCAAATTAGTAGCAGGGTATGAATTATGCGAGGAGAAAGGCAATTTAGCGTACAAAACGGGGGAAAACGGAACTCGATCAGAGTCCCGGAAGTTCGAATGGGGTGGATTTTTAGGGGTGGAAAGGAGATTTTCACAATTTTGAGGAAAACTAGACCTCCTATCGAAAAAAGTTGAATGTAAAAGGTGTAGTAATAGAAAGATGTACAATATATTCTCGGCCGCCCATTGTGAATTCCACTAGCCTCGAACATTGCGTAAAGCAGCTGAACGAGGTATACCCCTCGATTTAACCGTCTGTTATATGGACTAGAACTTACAGCAAAAAAGATTTGTCCAAGCGTGCTGCATTAAGCTGCTTCACTCAACGTTCATTCACAACGGGCGGCCGAGAATATATTACCGTTGGGTTTACAATTTTTATTTGTACTATTTTCTCACATAACCTCTAATTCTTCGAGGAAAATCGGGAAAAATTGTCTCTGAATCTTTAATTTTTATTTTCCGTGAAAATCATTGTTTTATCACGGAGTTTTGTGGAAACTTACGTTTTTATATCCAGGCATGCAATAATTTTTTGGAATAAAAATAAACATTTTCACATTTCATTCTTATTTGAAACCCAAGATAAAACAATTTTCAGTTGAAAAGTCTGTTGTCTAGAAAACAGTATTCTCAATTTGACCAGTGGTCTTACTTTTCGCTGAAATGTCTACTTCTAGATGGTTCAAGAAAATATATATATTACTGCGGAAAAGTTTGTCAGAAATCGTGAAAAATGGAAATGGAAACTGAACTCAGAAAATGTTTCTTTCAATAATATTTGAAAATTGTTCATTATTAATCAAATTTTACAGTTGAAACCTATTGAAAAATGGAAGATATGCGTATGTTGTGGAACAAATCTTAAATCTTAAATCATAATCGTAGGTGCTTCTTTACTGCTATTTCGTCACCTCCGAGCAAAAAGGGGCCAAAAGGTGATCTTAGAGACTATAATTTGAATTTTCAAAATTTGAGGCCGGATTCGCAATCAGTGACATCGAAAATCCATGTATACCAATTTTCAACAAAATTCAATTTTTTTTCCAAATTTTTGTCAGGTGATCTTAGAGGCTCTAATTTGAATTTTTAGAATTTGAGGCCGAATTCACTATGAGCGACTTTAAAAAAATATGTATACCAATTTCTACAAGAAACCATCGAGGCAAAAGCCGTTTAACGTGAATAGTTAACTTGACATATTACATTCAGATGACATGTCAATTACGTTAAAATCACCTATTTATTGAAAGAGACGTACTACGGCTATCACATAGCGTGCATAAGACTTCTCAAGAGAGTCGTGAACTGAGTTTCATCTGAAATTCAAAACTCGCCTGAGTTGGCCCCTTTTTGTACGGACGCTGAGTTGACCCCTTTTTACTCGGAGTTAAGATTTGTTCCACAACGTACGCATATCTTCCATTTTTCAATAGGTTTCAACTGTAAAATTTGATGTTTTGAAGTACGGTTCAGTTTTTCGGATCTTCTGACGAACTTTTACACAGTAACATATATTTTAAAACAAAATCTGGAAGTAGACATTATAACAGAAAGGAAGGTTCCTGATAAAGATGGAAAAATTGTTTCCTAGACATCAGACTTTTCAGCTGAAAATTGTTTTTTTCGTTCAAAATCAAAATAAAATGTAAGTGATTATTTTGATGATAAAAAATTACAGCGTTTTTGGGATATAAGAACGTAAGTTCCAACATAATTTCATGATAAATTCTTTCCACGAAAGGTAGAAATAAACAACACAAATCAGTTTTTCCGATTTTCCTCGGAAAGTTGGAGGTTATGTGGAAAAATGGTAGATAAAAAATTGTAGATCTGCTTATTACCTACAACTTTTACGTTCAACCTTTTTCGATAGGAAGTCTAGTTTTCTTCGAAATCCTTGTTGTTAACCTACTTGACAAAGTCCTATTGAAAATACCAAGTATTTTATTCACTCGTTATTAGAACCAGCCTCTCACAGTAACAAATCTTATTTTGAATTAAAATTTTTTAACCTCAAATTTGAAGAGTCACTAGACAAAAACGCGCATAACTTGAATTGAAAAGCTAGTGTAAATTACTATCATTATCATCCTTGTTTCTCGAATTTTTAATTGATATAGTAATAATATAACTGTTTTCTTTCTACTTTTCAAGTGATGAGATTCTATTTGATTCTTTTTCATTGTACTTGGATTGATCTCCTAATCCAGATTTTTTCTATTGCATGATTATAGCGATGCATGCGCGCTAAGATCGACCCATCGCGCCAGCCGAGTCGATGATCAAGGCGACCTCGCGGCCCGCAAAGGGAACACAGCCTGCCCAGTCACTTGCACCAGCCGCACGCGAAACTCTTAAACCACAACCACAATTATTTCTCCAATAATCTGATGTGTGTGAATTTAGAATAGATGTCATTTAAAATTTTATTGGTAAAATGTAAATCGATATGTAACTCGAATAAAATTTCTTATACTATACTTATAATTTTGTGTTTTTTATTGATTATTAGAAATTCATATCAAGTTATTGTTACGCAACTAAAAAATTAACTTAATTTTTTTTCAGTAGGGACCATTTTTAAAATTGGCAATGTATGGGCAATGTATTGGAAAATGTCCAATTGGTGAAATATTGCATATACATTGGTAATTATATGAGCAATATATTGTCAATATATTATTATAGCTATGTGCAATACATTGCTCATGTATTGCCAATACTCTCAATTTTTACGCGGGTTCCTATGTTCAATTGGGACACATCAATTCTTTGGTGAATTCTCTTACACATTTTCTAGCAAAAATCTTATATAATGAATTAATGAAATGCATAAAACCACCAATCTTCCGTGTGATTAATAGTTTCGAATTTAAAGAGATTTAGTATTACTTTCTCTTGACGTCAGCGCATTGGTTACAAACATAACATGCGAGTTAGTTTTGAGCAGTTTGGATAGAAGATCCTCAGATATACATAGTAGAAGTAAAATATCTTTCGATGAAATTATAAAAATCACTCAATTTCTTGTTGATAATACATTCTTTGCATTTGAGAATAATTTTCATTAACAAATTTTTGGCACACCTATGGGTTCTCCTATTTTTCCACTGTTTGCTGACCTTGCTATGGACGATTTAGATATAAAATGTTTCAACAAATTAAAGTTAGTATATAATTGTGAACCGTTATTTTGCCATAGACATGTTGATGACACTACTTTGTGTAGAAAAAGAACATGTTGAAATAGTCATGAAAGTTTTCGAAGAATACAATAACAATTCAAAATTCACACACGAACTAGAAGGAAATAATTCAATAAATTTCTCGGATACAACAATTATTAAAACCAACAATAAATTAATCACTAATTACACAATAATACACAATAATACACAATAGTTTGACAATGGCAATTGAAGCGGCGGCTTCCACAGCCGAATTTTATACTATCATTTTATTCAACTGTTACTTCGTCGATTGTTTTGTACTTAGATTATATCATTTATAACGTGTTTTTTTTGTGTAATGAACTTTTAGCCTGATGAGGCCAGTGAACCTTACTGGCGAAAAGTTGATCCGCGATAATCATAGATGCCACACGGGTGGCCGGACATAGAACACACATCCGGCGCACTATGGGCAGATACGGTAAAATCAGCGACTCGGCCTTATAATTTTAGAAGGAGGACATATTTTTTGATGATTCGAAATCGAGATAAAAGCTGAACATCTATAGGGTAAGTTTAAAATAATCCCGAGCTAGAGAATTGATTCTTTATCTTTTCACCTATATGAACTAAAATGTGAAAAACAGCATGCTATACCTTGGAAATTCAGTTATAAGAACCTGAAAGAATTTTTGAAAAATATTGATAATTACTCTTGTAAATTACGAGTGATCAACAAAAAACTAACTGCAACGAATAGACATATCAACTTCGAACTCGACTGGAAATTTAAATAAATATTCGGAGATTCGCAAACCAGTACTGAGAAAACAAAAATATTAATTTACAAATCAAATAATCGTAAAAAATGATGGATAGAGAAATGGTGGGAAGGAAAACTTTTTTGTGCTCTATGAGCCCTTATACCCTGGCTCACAGTTGAAAAAAAGTTTATCTCCCTCCGATTCCTCTATTCATCCTGCTCAGAGATTTTTCACTATTTCTTGCTTGTTTGCTAAGTGAATTAATTTTATTGTTTCTCAGTACTGGTTTTCAAATCTCCGAAAATTTATCTAAATTTCCAGCCAAGTTCGAAGTTGATGTGTCTATTTGTTGCAGAGTTAGTTTTTTTTATCATTTGTAATTTACAAGAAGAATTATTAACATTTTCCAAAAATTCATTCAGGGTCTTATAACTGAATTTCCAAGGTAGAATAGAATATTAGGATAGAATATTTCTCGAATTTCTAAAAAACGATCCATTCTCTTGCACTTTCAAATGACTTTATTCCGAATGAAAAATTAATTTTCTAGTTCGGGACTATTTAACATCTATTTCGTAGATGTTCATCTTTCATCGCAATTCCGAATCATCAAAAAATATGGCCTCCTTCAAAAGTTATAAGGCCGAGTCTCCGAATTTACCGTTTATCCCCATAGTGCGGCGCAGCTCCTCCACGAACTCGTAGCATACGTATATTTATCTGCAAAAACTCTAGAATATTGATCCAACCACACGGGATCAAGTGTGTAATTGAATCTTGTAATAATAATCGAGTCTAGTGCTAGTGCACGAGAAAAGGTTATATTCATAACCTCCCCCCACCACACATCCATCCCGAGCTAACACAACCCACGGCCTAGCGCGCCACGGATTACTCGGTTGCGACGCTGCCAAGTTCCAGCCAAGGACAACCAAGCGCCGGACAGGTTTGAGATTTGTAAATGACTGAGCGGTCTCACGGAACTAAACATCGATCACGACACCTCGCAATCAAACATTCCCACAATACAGGGGTATTTTACCCAACCTCCCCTCCAAATAACAGTCGGGCTCTTACAATATTTTTCATTACCAATAGAGACAATCCATGTTTACCACGCTTCTCTGTAGCTCCGTCGTGCGCTGCGTGGTCAGATCCGTACCGGTCGGCTCCACGGTAATTTGGAAAATAATAGAAAAAGCAAGGGAAAACCCCAGAGTAAATGTGCTCAACAGAGCTCGTTCAATGAGCCAACGTAGTGATGCCAGAAACAGAATGTGGTATACCCAAGATAGAAGCTTTCTAGAATTATTATGCACCACTTAGCATAGCCATCGTATCGTAGGGTGTTCATTCCAGCAATTTGGTCATGGTGAACGGCCGTACTTTGATGGAACAAAATTTGTAGTTTTGAATGATTGCCAAATAGTATATCCTCTTAGGATTATATACTATGAAAAATCAAATTATCCTCAACCTACTTCAAATTTGTTAGCCGCAGTGGGCAGTCGAGGTTATTGCGAAATGTGCAATAAGAATTGTAGACCTGAGAGTGGTCATGGATGCTCGCTGAAATGTGCACCATGCGACATCAGAGCTAAATGCAGTCGGTGAAAAATAGTGAAAATGAGTGCAGAGTAGTATTTCCGTTTTACGATTTCGAAACGCGTATGAACGGGACGCTTGCTGGCGATCCCTCAGTGAAAATGAGTGTGTCAAACCTTTGCGTTGTACACCAAGTCTGCCCATTCTGTCGCTCGGATGATGATATTGCAGGATTGTGTACCCACTGTGGAGTTTGCAAGTACGCTTTCGCAAGAGACCACGTCGGGGAACTTGGTGAATTGGCAGTACGACGTAGAAATGGTTCCCACGCAACTATCCGCATTGCGCACAATGCGCAAGGTTTTGTCCCTCAATTCATTTCAAAGTATTTAGGAGGAAGAGAAAGATTTGCGTTACAAACCAGCCTGAATCATTAACGGGTCTAAGATAATGGTCATGAGAATAAATAAAGTAAAGTTCATCGATAGTCTGAATTATTTCTACATGCCACTGAGAGTGCTACCAGATACATTTGCTTTGGGTGACATCGCATTACATTGCATTTGGGTGAAAAGAGAACGCTCCCGCATTTGTTCAAAATACCTGAGAATCAAAATTACATCGGTGAATTACCGTCATTGGCTTCATACTCCCCCGACACGATAGAACCCAACACTCGTGAAAATTTTCTGAAATAATACGATGCAAAAAACGAAGGGAATTTAATTGATTCATGACAAGAACTTTTGAAATATTGCCTTGCGAATGCTCAAATTTTACGGACAACTTGTTTTATATTTCATGCAAAATATTGAACTCGCAAATTTTGACCCATTTGTTCAAGCCATGAAGAGAGGGTACAAAGGGAGGCCAAAAAGTGGGGCTAGAAATGGAGGCTGAGAAGAGGGGCCATACAAGGAGGGCCACAAAGGAGTACTAAAAAGAGGCCCAAAAAAGAGGTCATAGAGGAGGGCCACAAAGGGGACCCAAAATGGAGGGCCGAAAAGTGGGGATAGAAAGGGGAGCCTAAGAGAGAAACTAAAAAGGGGGGCTTAAACGGGGGCTACATTTCTGACGGCGGTGACGGCGTTTTGGATTTTAATATGAAGAGATACAAATTGATTCGTCAATTTTGCCTTGACTGGCTTGATCTTGATTTGACCTGACAGATCTCATTCAAGGTCAAATTTAAGGTTACTCGTAAGCCTTTCGAGCTCCACCTTCTGTCTGCTCTACGAATATTCGAAGACATCAAGGTATTCTATGAACTTTCATCTTTTGACCATGAAATGACCCTAAAATGACCATGAACGCGTATTATGATACACATGGTTGAACGCAGAATTTTATGAGCTTTTAAAATCTGGAGCCAAAAATAAAGGTTTCTTCATGAAAAAAATGGCTTGACCTTGAACATTTTGATCACCTTAAACAGATCATTACTTTACCCTAATCTTTCCAGCCTACCATTGAGCATTTTTTACATCCACAAGTTTTGAACGATAAATATTCATTTCTAAGAGAACGTAAAAATTTTGGGAAACTAAATCCACGAAAACTGAGAAAAACTACATCGATATCATATCTCATATTATTCAGATATTGATCTTCTAGGGCAGGAAACAAGAGTCGCTAACACGATATTTTAACGTCCACACGCCGGCTCCGAAGAGTTGACGTTACATGCCCCATATGCATTGAAAGACAACATTGAAAATGAAATTAAAAAACTCGTCAAGTTAGGACATCTAGAACCAGTGGAAATGAATGATTAGGCAAGTCCCATAGTACCCGTAATAAAAAGTAATGGTATCGTCAGAATTAGCAGTGTTTTCAAACTAACGCTGAACCCTTGGTTAATAGTCTCCAAACGACCGCTTCACAGAATCAATGACATTTCCGAGTACTCCAAAAAGGAAAAAACAAGTTCAGGTTTTCTTAACTTGATTTTTCTCACGCTTTTATTCAAGTGCCGATGAATCAAGAATCACGTCCGAAATTTCATGGATACTCAAAGATACCCGAAGGTACCACGCCAGCCCCAGCTGAGTTTATAAAAATGATGAATGAATATTTGCAGGGAATCTCATGTACTAAACCGTACATTAATAATATTTTTGTAACTGGCACCACCGAGAAAGAGCACTAAGAAAACTTAAGATAAGTGTGTAAACGATTGCTGGAATAGGAACTTAGATTAAATGAAAAAATTGTGTGTTTATGAAAAATAGAAGTGTTAGGTTTTTTAATAGATAAAAAGGGGCTAAATGAAGCAAAGTTTAACGTTAAGGCTATAGTAGAAGCACTGTGATCTACAAATAGTAAAGAATTGGAATCCTTCTTCAGACTGAACAAATTTTATACGAGATTTCTAAAAAACAGATCGGACAAATTGACTGTGATAACATGAAAAAAATTGAATGGTCGGTGGAACGTGAAAAAGCGTTCATTTGAGTCAAACAGGAGTTGGCATATCCGAGAGTTCTGGCGCATTATGACCCGGACGAAAAAATAGTACTGGCATGCGACGCGTCAGCGTAGGGACTCTCAGCGGTACTATCACATTAATACAAAGATGGTACTGGGAAACCAATAGCGTGTGCTTCGAAAAATATTCATGAGAAAAATCTAAATATGACTATGATTAATGAAGAAATCAGTACTATCGGGTTCGTTTTCAAACTTCGAGGTTCTATTCGTCGCCTATAACTACATTAGTTAAGGGTCTTGATTGGGTGGGCGAGTAATACATAATTGGGATTATCTCTGAATGAAACACAACACTAATCCAACTTCCATAAACTTTACTGAGAACATAACTCCATGGAATTTGGTTTAAGGAGGACCTGTAAGGAGGACTGATGTTACGTTCACGTCCGCAGAGAAACCAATACACTCTTTGACGTACACTTCAATACACACTCTCAACATTCATATCTAATTCCTGAAAACGGGAATGCTCGATGTCTCGAGATCGCGTACACGAATACAATCACACCTTTCAAATATGTGTAAATTGTCGATCTTTGAGGGCCAATCCAGAGTGAAGTGGAGAAGGGAAAATTCACAAAATCCATGTACATGTGTATACAATGCGACGTTTCGCCAGTAAGGTTCACAGGCCTCATCAGGCTAAAAATTTATTACACAAAAAAACACGTAATAAATAATACAATTTGAGTACAAAACAATCGACTAAGTAACGATAAAATATTCTTTCTCACCAGTTTTGGATAAAAATCCTTGTATAAAAAAGTGATGGCCTTTAGAGTGAAGGCATTAACCCGCGATTTGATTGGTGTAGATCTAACCACGTGATTTGTAGTGGGGTGTATATAGATATAGAGTGATAGATGCATATGGGGCGTTTCACGTCAACTCTCCAGAGCCGGCGAGCGGACGATAAAACCTGACGTTTTCAACGCTTGTTTTCGACTCTATATGACCCATATCTAAATAATGTTGGATATGCTATCAATGTAGTTTTTTCTCAGCTTTCCGATGGTGAACTTAGTTTTCTAAATTTTTCACATTTTCACAGAAAAAAAACATAAAACAGGCCATATCTCAAAAACCTATTTTTTTTAATTTTTTTTAAGTAGTCTAGATCGAAAGCTGAGGTTTTTCTACGTTGATATAGACCTTTTGGAAACATACTTTTTTTTTGTATTCGAGTAATTGTGTAGCGAACATGAGAAAATGCGCCGCGTCGGGCCGGGCCGCGCTGACTCCATACGCGCTCCAGCTCAAGTCTTCTGCTTACAAGAGTGCCGAAATCGGAATATATTTAATATCCATACAAGTCTTTATCTGTTGGATAAACTACTATCTAGCGTAGATCATGTACTCATTTGGGTTATGGACTGAGATATGGACATTATTTCATTTCACATTCTTTGACCTCCGTTATGGCTTTGATATTGAAGACTTTGCCATACTATGTTTTAACTGAACTACTTTTCCAGTTCGTTTTGATCTAGGAAAAATTTCATATTCCTCAGCAGATGAACTTTTTTGACCATCAGTCTATCATCCATCAGTCCATCCATCAGTCTATCGGAAGTTGGTATGAACGCATGAAATTGCAGAGTACCTTGTACAGCAAAACACTTATCAAATCTTTCTTTCAATTTCAGTTTAGCTTGCTCATAATCTTCTTTCTTACTATAAAATACGATGGTTTCTTTACAGTAATTTTTTGCCCATTCAAATAAACCTTCTGCGGTTAAAATATGATTATTTGCAGAGCGTTGTAAACTCGCTCGTTTAGCACCTCGTTTCACATTAGCTCCAATTCCATCGCATGCTCCCTTCCCGTGTGCGGTCGCACAAAAATGCCATTCCGCGGGAATGCCAAAATCTTTCTTATGATTAATAAGATTAGAGAATTTTTTCTGATTTTTGAAGTGTTGACCCGCTCCATTGGTACTATAATAAATTTTTTTTGGTTTGTATTATTTCTTCAGATAATTTATGATTATTTCTTGGTACACATGAACTGCAATAGTGTCATGAGATAAATCATCCGAAATAATAGCCAAACTTTTGTGTTGAAGTTCATTATTCCTCTAAAGTAGATAACTACTGTGGAAATTGTGTGTAAATTGTCGATCTTTGAGGGCCATTCCAGAGTGAAGTGGACAAAGGAAAATTCACAAAAACCACCACATATTCATTTCATGCGACGTTTCGCCAGTTAGGTTTACTGGCCTCATCAGGCTAAAAATTTATTACACAAAAAACACGTAATAAATAATACAGTTTGGAGTGGAAGTGCAGCAGCAGCGGCTGCTTCCACTGCCATTGTCAAACTATTGTGTATAAAGCTAGCGTCAGAGGTCTTATATACCATCAGATACCATAAGAATTTTTTAAAAAATAATAGCAATATTTTTTTCACTCGTGCAGACAAAGGTAACTTGACTGTGTGTATGAATACTAGTGAATATAGAGAAAAAATGAACTCACTTTTAGAAGATAAACATACTTATAAAATAGTTAAAAGAAACCCACTGAAATCATTACAAACTAAAGTTCATAAAATATTATCCAGTTTAAATGACCAAGACTTCCTAAATAAGCGCTTCCACAACATTCAATTGACACAAACGAATACTGTTCTAGCTAAAGCATATGGTTTGCCTAAGATACATAAACCTGATGTCCCACTGAGACCCATCATCTCTTTAGTAAACTCACCTACACATTTTTTAGCAAAAACCTTATATGACGATTTAAAAAAGTGTAATAAAACCACCAATCTCTCGCGTGAATAATAGTTTCGAATTTAAAGAGCAAATTCCAAATATACATGTCCCAGCTGATTACGTATTACTTTCACTTGACGTCAGCTCGTTGTTTACAAACATACCGTGTGATTTGGTTTTGAACAGCTTAGATAAAAGATTCTCACATATTCACAGTAGAAGTAAAATACCGTTTGAGGAAATTATTAAAATCACCCAATTTCTTTTTGATAATACATTTTTTGCCTTTGACAATAAATATTATAAACAAATTTTTGGCACACCCATGGGCTCTCCTATTTCCCCATTGTTTGCAGACCTTGTCATGGACGATTTAGAAATAGAATGTTTAAACAAATTAAAATTAGAATATAACTGTGAACCGCTAATTTACAAGAGATATGTTGATGACACCTTTTTATGTGTAAAAAAAGAACACGTTGAAATAGTTATTAAAGTTTTCAATGAATACAATAAAAATTTAGAATTCACTCATGAATTAGAAGAAAATAATTCTATAAATTCCTTAGATACAACAATTACTAGAACGAACAATAAATTAGTCACTAACTGGTATCAAAAACCAACATGCTCTGGTAGGTTATTAAATTTCAATTCAAATCATACAATTCAACAAAAACGTAACATCATTTCCAATTTAATAGATAGATCAGTTTTACTTTCAGATAAAAGATTCCATAACGACAATATTAATAAAGTTAAAAGAATATTAATGGAGAACGATTACCCACAGAAATTCATAGAATCATGTGTAAATGACCGACTTCGTTCAATTAGATTCTCTGAAAAGAAAAATAGTCCAGATAAAAAAAGTCCTCTTTGTATTTTGGCAATACCTTTTCAAGATACATTCTATAATAAAGTATCCGGCTCCCTTAAAAAATTAAACATTAGAACAGTTCCTTTAATCAATCATAATCTTACAAACATAATAAAATTAGGCAAAGATAAAACAGATATTTTAGATCAAACTGAGGTAGTTTATAAATTTAATTGCAACGACTGTTCGGCATGTTATATTGGCGAGACGAAGAGAAAATTAAAAGATAGAATTACAGAACATCAAAAAATTACTGATAAACCACTTCCGGTCCCTTTGCATTTAATAGAAAATAGTACACACACACATTTGATTGGAATAACGTTAAAATTTTAGACCGCGAAGCGAATTATAAGAAACGACTTATTTCGGAAATGCTGCACATCAATATGTACCAACACACACTTAATAGAAAGGTAGACACACAACAACTCAGTCACACGTATAGGAAGCTTAGCAAGATTTTTCAAAACAAACACACCAATGTATCTGATGGTATATAAGACCTCTGACGCTAGCTTTATACACAACAGTTTGACAATGGCAGTGGAAGCAGCCGCTTCCACTGCCGAACGTAATATTATATTTTCATTTAAAACTGGTGAGAAAGAATATTTTATTGTTACTTCATCGATTGTTTTGTACCTAAACTGTATTATTTATTACGTGTTTTTTGTGTAATAAATTTTTAGCCTGATGAGGCCAGTAAACCTAACTGGCGAAACGTCGCATGAAATGAATATGCGGTGGATTTTGTGAATTTTCCTTTGTCCGCTTCACTCTGGAATGGCCCTCAAAGATCGACAATTTACACACATTTGGAATTATGGAGGGTGCACAATATAATACTGTGGAAATTGTTGCCTGATTATTATTCCAGTGGAAAGATCGAGCTGAATTCTGTACAACAGAAGCATAATTTTCAGCAAAATCAAAACAAACTAAGAATTCTCCTTCTAACAATTTTTTTTTCAAATCATGAATGACGAGCGCGTGGAGGCAGCGCGGCGCGGCACGGCGCGGCCCGACCCGACGCGGCCCGGCCCGACGCGGCGCATTTTCTCATGTTCGCTACTCAATTACTCGAATACAAAAAAAAGTATGTTTCCAAAAGGTCTATATCAACGTGAAAAAACCTCAGCTTTCGATCTAGACTACTTAAAAAAATTAAAAAAAATAGGTTTTTGAGATATGGCCTGTTTTATGTTTTTTTTCTGTGAAAATGTGAAAAATTTGGAATACTAAGTTCACCATCGGAAAGCTGAGAAAAAACTACATTGATAGCATATCCAACATTATTTAGATATGGGGCATATAGAGTCGAAAACAAGCGTCGAAAACGTCAGGTTTTAGCGTCCGCGCGCCGGCTCTGGAGAGTTGACGTGAAACGCCCCATATATAGATAGAGAGTAGCCGATGACATGATATTATAGGGTAGCATAGTCAGTTTCTTTGATGATGCTGTCATAAGTATTGACAATTTATTTTCAAAACTATAATTGTAGGTATGTGAATTTGATTGATGGTACGTGGATATTTTAGGCTACCTTTTAGTTTTGAACAGTTGTCGGATTGGATAACTCTGTCAGGTTAAGATGTCTGATTTGTAAATTTTATATGTTATGTGCACGGAGAGAAAACATACAGTAAATTTTACAAAAAAAATTTGTAAAAATTACCAATTTTTTTTAGTAATGCAGGGACAGACGGCCACTTCAGTAGACTTTACCAGAGACTATGGTAATTTTTCCTATAGAGCCTAAGGCTTCGATCACATGTTAATTTTTACTATTTTCCATTGTATATTTTACAGATATTATTGTGAAAATTATTTTCAAGTATCATAAATGAAAAATTTTATACATGATTGTTTCTCACTTATAAAATTTCGTACTTTTAAACTTTTGGTTATTTGGATGCTCAAGTCATTTTAGTTTTTTTTTTATTTTATAGATATATAGAACTTCTCTTTTCGGTGATCCTAGTGAACTTCGTATATTATATCGCACGATTTCACTAGGATCGCATTATATTTATATATATACATATTAATGCATGTTGTACATACACTGTCATTTCTGTCCTTATATACGAACGAGGCACTAACTCCATCACTCGCGAGAGTCGCGAAAAGCGAAGCGCCACCTTCTGTTCGTGTATATGTACCTGTAGGTACGCATGCGCATTCTTTACTGAAGTTTTTATCCCGTCGGGTTGGAGCAAGGCGACAACTCGGTTTTACGCTATCAAAGGCACACGTATACCTTAATCATACGAGCTGCCACCTTTCATATAGGGCGAAGTCGAATGGTCACATTCTAGTTCCCACCTGGCAATATTCATATATAGCCGATTATATCAGTATTTGCGGAGAGAGTATGTCAATTGCGTTACATAGGTTATTGTCGGTGGATGCCAGCTGATCTGTAGAGTGCAGACGATTGTCGACGCGGGCACTCGACGAGTCGTCACGCATGCGCATAACACTCGTTGTAAGCTAAATTACCATTTTTTCTAGTAAAGCATGCCAGAGCCCACAGGGAATATTTCCAACGTGATAAATTTTAGTCCATAGTAATCGGGTCTAGTGATTTTTCTTGCTTTTCTTAGTAATTTTTCCTGGAAGGTTATGTAGAAAGCCTCATTATGGCCGTCTGTCCCTGCGTTACTATAAGAACATGGTAATTTTCACTACATCTTTTCTCTCCGTGTGGTTTGATGAATAGTTCAGTATTAAAAATCTGAAATCGTCTTGCGAGCTCAAGTGTCGATAGCTCAGGATTATTTAAATAGAAGAAAATGTCAGTGCTCGATAGTTCTTTCTAATACTCTTATACAGTTTTTACATGAAACATAAGAATTCAGGGTTCGGTTATTCATTTAGCTTTTAGAAATTCGCATCATGAAATGAGTTGAGATGTACGTCAGAACGATTATGGTCAAGATTCGTGGAAAAAAAAATTGAAATATGGTTTTGAAACGCTTACATGTAGATCGCGCGCAACGCGTTTGATGTGGCTAGTATAATATAATCCCGAAAGCCGAGTAATGCGAACACACGTCCAGAGACGCCATTGTTACGGGATCAGTAGAAAAATATAGACTTGGTCAGACAAATTAGAGAATCTGTTAACAGCGTTGGTGACGTAATTTATTATACAAAATCATGATTCAAGCTGATTTCGAGACTAAGAACCTCATGTGGAGATATACGAACGAATCATAACACATCACATAATAACGCTAATTGTTAATTGTTAATTGTTTTTAGATATTTTTTGCAAAATGGCCACGATAGACATTCGTGCGTGATCTCCAGAATCAAACTCAAATCGAAAAATGAGAATCGAATCATTAAATTGCAAATAAACAATGTCAATAGCTTATAGATTAATAACGTTAACACGAATTGTGGCGTTAACCCATTAAGTCCCAGATTGCAGAAATGTTATTGGTACTTCCGAGCTCAAATATTTTGATGAATAAGACGGAAGATTTATTGCAAAATAGTCATTCCCACTATTTTCGGGTATGCTCTACACAATACAATTAAAAATTAAAAATAAATAAAAAAAATAAAAAAAATAATAATAAATAATAAATTGAATTAAATTGTTAAAAAGACAGAAAAAATTGATTTTCAATAAATAATTGACAAATTAAAGTAAAAAATGCAATTTTTTTGAGCATTTTTTTTTTAATCCAAAATCAGAGGAAGAAGGAATTTTATTTTTAGGGAGGTGTCGATGCGTGGACCTGAAGATTGGTGTAGTATGTAGGTACTTGAAAATTGGTGTAGTAATTTGTGATTTTATTGCGTTGAGAAAAATACGCGAATTGATGGTATGTTGCAGATTTAGGTATGACTGATCGAAAGATCATCGAACAAGCTTTCATAGTTCATGGTTGAAACTTTGAAAAAATTAGTGCGTGGGCGCGAAATATAGAAATAGTAGTATAATGCTCATATAAATCTGACCATTCATTCAATAGACTTTTATGTATCATGCTGACCATTTTCAAAAATTTTTGAGTGGGCGTGTAACCTGGAAAAAATCATGTTTTAGTAACTTGTATTGTGATAATTATTGAAAAAAGGTATAAAATAGTGTTATAATGAACATTTCGCTGTTACCAATCGATAGAGTCGATTATTTGTATGCGTAGGCGTAAAATTCATAAATCAAAATTGTTGTTGTCTCTTGTGATGAGGAGACCATTGAATAAACAAGGAAATAGATATATGCAAACTGTATCCACGATATTATCAGGTATCAAAATTTGTTTCAAATGATTTTGCGATCTTAGGCCTGATGAATGAGAAAATTAAAGAAATTATTTCAGTGTTGTCTATATGATTCATTATTGCAAATAGTACGTACATCATAAATGCCCATAAATCACTCGAGCGAGCGACAGCGAGCGAGAGATTATTGCTCGTACTCATATATAATACATACAGCGTATGTATTATATATTAACTAATCGCAGAACTTTCTTGAGGAACTTATAAGCATCACAGAATGTGCAATGATAACTAGTAAGAGCTCATCTAATTTCACTATATGGACTGATACATTCGTTTTTTTTGCAATCTTTGAAGGCAAATCTGAGATATGGAGTATTAATTCGGATTCCATATCACGGATTGGCCCCCAAAGATCGCAAAAGAACGAGTTTTGGAGATTGGAGGGTATGAAAAAAAAATGAACTCATATATCTATGGAAATAAAATCATGACTATTTTATTCCCACCGTGAAACGGAGAGGATAATCAACCAACTATCAAATAACTCCTTAGATGTGATTCGCAGGAAAAGACTCATTATAACAATCGACAACCTGGTCATTTATTGGGCGAGAAAGACGTTACTAGCTATTTTTGATTCAACTACCCAAAATCACGAAGTATTCAGAGTCAAGTTTCAGGTATCATAGCAAAGACTCTTTTTCTATTTTATTGGCCAATATAATTATTTTCTAATAGAGTTCTGCGTCATCAGAATAGGCAATTTTTGATTGTTTTGTTGAAAAACTTTCTTGTACACTTTTGTAAAATCGTGATCAGGAGATAGCGAATTCCACCGGAGATCAGGAGGTCGCTGGTTCAAATCCAGCCCGGGGAGCGTGGAATTTTTTTCTCGCAATATCACTTTGGGATAGTCCACCAAGCCCAAATTTATTCGTCGTTTGAAATATGTGGACGTTAAAAAATAATTATTTGTAAAATACTACTTCGGGTGAAGAGATGTGGTAGCCCAATAGGTTGGGCTGGGGACGAGGGAAGGGTGGGGGAAAAATAAGTAAAAAGGGAATCTGTAACAAATACAGTATCCAAGATGGCAGTTTCAAGATGGCGGCTTATGATTTTGTACATTTTTAGTCGGAGAATCGTACAAATGAGGACTAATGCCCTACCATCGCTACAGCTGTGGCAGTAGTCAATTCCTTGCATGGAAGATGGTTTGTGGGCGAGTAATAACAGCTGCTCACGTACCTGTTGTCAACTATCATTCACTCTTCCCAGACGCTTTGAATGCATTACAATTGTTAATACCTAGTGCACCCGGAAGAAACACGTAAACACCAAATACATAATGTTTCTCATATGAACTGTATTCTACCTATTTTATTGTATCGTGTTCGTTACAAGTGCTACAGCTGCTAAGATTATGAACATTCTCTTGATGTTGAATTTTGTTAACCTATTAAAAACCAGGCAAAATCTGGCAGAGATATGGAGAAACGAACTATGCCATCCTTTGCATAACTAAAAAAAATACCCGTATTTTTTCTTTTGTCGATTACAATTGTTTATAACAAATTATTTGAACAAATGACCCAAAATGTTGTAATTTTGCAAAACTGAATGCGGATATCGATTCCACGGGCAAAAACACAACAAAACCCTATGTAACGTTTTTTTGTAATAGTTAAATTTGTTAGTGCAAAATAAGGATAAACAATCGTGCGCAAAGTAGTAAAAATTTCAATAAGTTTCCCAATTACGGCTCATTGCCGTGATCTTCGTTGTGTTTTCTGCAAATAGGTTTCCAACATTTCGCACAGAACCATTCAGTTCTTGTCGAACACGTACCTATCCCGCATTTTTTCATACTTCCTTGTTTCATGATGTGTTCTGAAGAATTTTCAGGCTTCCTCTTTTCCCTGGGAATACGTACTGATGATAGCTTCTGAATGTGATATTCACAAACTTCTTGAACAATATCTTTGGAACCTTTCCTTTCATCCGGATGAAGTTTATTATAAATCACCGTAGCGTTCGCCAAAGATGCTTGAATAAGTCGCACAAAAAGACACCATTTCCATTTCTCACCTCTTATCGAAGACATCAGAGCATTAGAGAGTTGATCGTGGAGATCGACACCACCCATGTGTTGATTGTACATGAAGAAAGAATGAGGGAAAAGAATGGAATTTTTCGACGATTCCTGCCATCTTTGCATTGCCACTTTCGGTTCATCCCCATATTTAGTTGAGAGAATCGATACGGGTTTGGAATCCATTACCGTAATGAAATTCAACCCTGAATTTGCTTCATGCTTAGAAATAGTGGTTCCTCTTTCAGCTTTTTTGGCATTTCGACCTTCTCTTTCACGCGATTCTGCCGGACAGTGCTTGTTGATGATAAATCATTCTTCTTCAAATGTATCATTAGGTCTGGATTAGAGAAAAATTTGTCAAAGTACACGTGGTACTTATTTAAATCTTCTTTTTCGGTTCCTTCTAACAAAGTAGAAAGTAATTGTATTACTACTCTTGAACCCAATCCAACACAAGCTAAAACATTTTGTGTGTTATTCCCTGATTTATCTGTGTAAAAATTGAGGTCATAGATGTATCCATCAGAAGAACAAAGTGCCCAAATCTTTATCCAAACCTGATAGGCTTATTCCTGATACACTGCTTGATACCAAATCTACCGAAATATTTCACCATTACCTCATCTACCGATAGGTTGTAGTTGAAGAAACCGAATTGCGTGCAATTCTCACGGAACATGTCATACATCGTTCTTACTTTCTAAACTTTGTCAGTTGGATTTTCATCTTGATGTTTGTAAATACGAATATTCTTCTTGATGGTAACAAATTCATTTCTCGTCATAAGTTCGGTAATGATTGAACACTCTAGGATTCGTTTTGTTGACCAATAATCATAAAGACGTTTTCTAGAATTGAAAATAGTAATCATTATGATAACAATAAATCTTTCTAAATCATTTTTAGACAAATCGAAATGATTCTCAGCAGTAGCTTCCACATGATTCTTCATCGATTCCGAGAAGAATAACTCGAATAATTCTAAGGAATTTTTAAAAAACAATGGATAAATAGCTGACAGACTGGAGTTGTCCTCGATATCAGGAGATATATTATCCAGAGTATCATCTTGCCAATCGTAAATATGATTCGGCTCCAACAATTTTTCAGTACTTGTGTAAGTACTTTTCACATGTTCGTAAGAACCTGTAGGAAGATCATGTGATGTTATATCTTCTTCTAGATCAACATCCGAATCTCCATCTGAACTTTCATGATCAGCAGGAACAAATGCTATATCGACATATTGATCTTCGTCAATGTCAGAATCCTCAACTAAATCAGGTAGATCCCTAACTCTCCGTCTCGACATTATCAATTGCGTTATCGACACAGAATGATGTGATCTATTTTTATGAAAAGTTCTATTTCTAAAGCCTCGTTTCGAAAGAAATTTTTCGTCCCAGCGGCAGTAAAGTGCCTACTTTGCGTCCTGGCGTTTGCAAAGAAAGGCACTTTTCTGCCGCGGGGTACAAAAAATAGTATATGCACCTCGCTCATCTAGGCTATTTCGGCACGCGCAAACTTGCAATCCTCGCTGCGCTCGGATCGCAAACGTTTTTCGTGCCGAAATCGCCTAACCTCGCTCGAGTGCATAATATACTATTTTTTTTCAATTGATGTACCACCGTTAGCTTGACACTCAAACGTGATCTCTAACACGGAAGGTTTTGAGAAAAAATAAGCTCATCCAATTGTAGCATGTAACATTACGGTATTCCGTAGGTCTACATCTAAGGCGGATGAGAAGGATGATTTACATGTGAAAAGTTTGTTCCTGTTTTAGACTAACAAATTGAACTCTGACAAAAAAACAACACATAGGTTTTTTTCCTGTTTTTGCCCGTAGAATCGGTATCCGCGTTTAGTTTTGCAAAATAACGGAATTTTGGGTTATTTGTTTAAATAATTTGTTATAAACAATTTTATTCGACAAAAGAGAAAACACGGGTATTTTTTTTGGTTATGCAAAGGATTGCATAGTTCGTTTCTCGATATCTCTGCCAGATTTTGCATGGTATTTGGCGTGGTCAATGCCCTCTTCCCAGTCGAAGGACATAAGATTGTTTATCCTCATTTTACACTAACAAATCGGACTCTGACAAAAAAACGTTACATAGGCTATTGTCGTGTTTTTGCCCGTGGAATCGATATCCGCATCCAGTTTTGCAAAATTACGGAATTTCGGGTTACTTGTTCAAATAATTTGTTATAAACAATTGTAATCGACAAAAGAAAAAAACACGGGTATTTTTTTTTGGTTATGCAAAGGATGGCATAGTTCGTTTCTCGATGTCTCTGCCAGGTTTTGCCTGGTTTTTAATGGGTTAATCCATGAGATTGACGAAGAAATTGAGTCTGACATGATTTGAATGTATGTCGCACATTTACTTATAAATGATAACTGACAAGCAGTCATGGCGACGAATATGAGGTTTGATGAAGAAAAAACACATGATAATTATTTTTTAACGTCCACATATTTCAAACGACGAATAAATTTGGGCTTGGTGGACTATCCCAAAGTGATATTGCGAGAAAAAAATTCCACGCTCCCCGGGCTGGATTTGAACCAGCGACCTCCTGATCTCCGGTTAGTTGCGTTATCCACTACGCCACCGGGAAGACGGCAGCTCTCTACATCCCTGGAGCATGAATTCATTCTCTCGCAATATCACCTATATACACGATCAAATTCGATCGCTTGAATCTGTACGATCAAGGTCCGATCGTATTGTTACAGATTCCCTTTTTACCCATCCCCCCCCCAACCTCCCCCCTTATTAATATAATAATTATTTTCTAACATTAAAAATAATTATTTGTAAAATACTACTTCGGGTGAAAAGATGTAGTAGCCCAATAGGTTGGGTTGGGTACGGGGGGAGGTTGGGGGGGGGGGAAATAGGTAAAAAGGGAATCTGTAACAATACGATCGGACCTTGATCGTACAGATTCAAGCGATCGAATTTGATCGTGTATATAGGTGATATTGCGAGAGAATGAATTCATGCTCCAGGGATGTGGAGAACTGCCGTCTTCCCGGTGGCGTAGTGGATAACGCAACTGACCGGAGATCAGGAGGTCGCTGGTTCAAATCCAGCCCGGGGAGCGTGGAATTTTTTTCTCGCAATATCACTTTGGGATAGTCCACCAAGCCCGAATTTATTCGTCGTTTCAAATAAAGAACCAGCGTGTGAATGCATACTGTGACGTTTATCGGCATTTAGCAAATAATTAAACGAAAAAACGAGTCAACGCGATACCACGCGATAGTGCGTTAGACTATATAAAGGGCCGTCCGTCCTCAATCGGGGTCATTCTATCGCGAGCATCGGTAGAGCGCGTATTAGAATACGATCGTCTCCGCGCATATAACATCATGTATTGCGAGCGACCGCGAATTCTATACTTGCGCGATAGATTTAACATCCTTGTAAATAGTTTTCGTAGAATTTAATAAACGAGCAACATTCTTTTCGCTCAATCTCTTCGTATTTTTTAACGAGTCCGAACTATATCAAATCATAAGCGCTTAACCACATATTGACAGTAGCATTTTACAATCACTTACTTTCGATGCATCTAACCTTTCGTAGGAAGTGATGCTGCATTTGAGTACACTACACATGAACTTTAGCCTGCTGGCCTAAACACACGTTGGAAGGGGCCAAGCTAGGTGACACGGCTGTTAAACCAAGTGTTAAGGTTCATTGCCCAATGCCGGTGTTTTCATGCTACACACACGCTTTTCACACTTACATATCAATAACACACATATGAACTATTGATGTAAGTATCCTGTACGAAACCCTGCAACTTCAAACTGACGAATATGACATGGTAACTTCTTTGCAGAATAATGATTCATGATATAGAAAAATAGATTATTTGATATACCGCGAGTATACCTGGCGACCGTGAAAAAAATGCCCAAACGTACTTAAAAACCGATAGGTACGTTACAAAATATAATTAAGTAACGAAAACAATATCATACAACATAGGGGACAAAGTTCTGAAAAAAATGCACAAACTAACTAACGAGTTCAAGAAATTCGCGAAAAAACTTGCACCCATATATGAAGGATCATACTATACAACTGAGACCATACAACGACAGGAAACCGGTGCACATAAAAATAGCAGCGGCACAACTAAGTCCAAGGCTTACAGTTAAGATTGGGAAAACCGAGACAACAGCGATGGTTGACACAGGAGCATCGTCATCGACAATATCATCACACAATCACATTTTTAATAAGCCAGGGATGAAAGATGAAAACTTTTAACACAAAGAAAAAGGATATACAAGGAATCCATGGATTTACTACGTCCACGAAGCAGAGAACATAAACACGATGGGAGAAAAAATCGCAGAAACTAGAGGAGAGGTCAGGAGACAAGAACATCTACTACTCCAGGCCATACAAAGAGAAGCAGGGCTGTCAGAAATATAATCTTCCCTAGTAAAAAAAACTTTCATACAAAAACGTACAAAAACGTACAAAACCGTTTATAAACGTCCCATTTAGAACAATAAATACATTTGTATCCGTTTTTGTACATTTTCGAACGTTTCTGTACGTTTCTGTACATTTTCGTACGCTTTTATACGCTTTTCTACATTTTCGTACGTTTTCAAACGTCTTCGTACAATTATGTACACTTGTCTGCATTTTTGTACATGTTAAGATGTTTTTGTACGGTTTTGTACGTTTTTGTACATATCTATATGTTTTCATACGCTCATGCACAGTTTCGTACGTTTTTGTACGTTTTATAGGAGATTAACATAGTGAAATTCAACCTCACATTCTCTGTTAATATAGAATGTATTTTGTAATATATTCAATAAATTCTGGAACAGGGAAGTGTTTACTTGATTATTCATTGAGCACACATTTCTCTAACAAAAATATTGAAGAAATACTGGAAAAAGTATTCCTAAATCATGTTCCTTAGATAATACGTTCAAGATATATAAGAAAATACTAAAAATCATCACTGAAAAATACTTAATCAAACACAAGTATAAAATACGGAATGCAATGGATTTGCACGACAAATTTACCTTGAAGTGATGTTTTCGAAAGACTTGAAGTGATGTTTTTTTTAGATCTGTCCGCGAAGAAAGACCTAGTGAGTGTAGTGAACAATAAATAAAAGTGACACAAGCTTGGTACTCAAGTACCCTTTCTTATCAAACAGTCACTAAAATCAGGTACAGTTATCAAACTCGGAAAGAACTATGAATGTTTTCTTTTTTAATAAAAAGCGATATACTTAAGCCACATCAATATGTAACATTGGAAGAAGAGATAAGTAAGATAGTAATTGAGATAATACGTAAGGGGCGTTTTACGTCAACTCTCTAGAGCCGGCGCGTGGACGCTAAAATCTCACGTTTTCGACGCTTGTTTTTGACTCTATATGACCAATATCTAAATAATGTTGGATATGCTATCAATGTAGTTTTTTCTCAGCTTTTCGATGGTGAATTTAGTTCTCCAAAGTTTTCACATTTTCATAGAAAAAAAACATAAAACAGGCCGTATCTCAAAAACCTATTTTTTTCAATTTTTTTAAGTAGTCTTGATCGAAAGCTGAGTTTTTTCACGTTGATATAGCCCTTAAAAAAATAAACCTTTTATTTTGTATTCGAATAATTGAGTAGCGAATATGAGAAAATGCACCGCGTCGGGCCGGGCCACGCCGTGCCGCGCCGCGCTGACTCCTCGCGCTCCAGCTCAAGTTTTCTGCTCATGAGAGTGCCGAAATCAGAATATATTCAATATCCATACAAGTCTCTATCTGTTGGATAAAGTACTAACTAGCGTAGATCATGTACTCATTTGGGTTATGGATTGAGATATGGTTATTATTTCATTTTACATTCTTTGACCTCCGTTTTGGCTTTGATATTGAAGACTTTGCCATACTATGTTTTAACTGCTACTCTTTCAGTTCGTTTTGATCTACGAAAAATTTCATATTCCTTAGCAGATGAAATTTTTTTGACCATCAGTCTGTCATCGGAAGTAGGTATGAACGCATGAAATTACAGAGTACCTTGTATAGCAAAACAATTATCAAATCTTTGTTTCAATTTCAGTTCAGCTTGCTCATAATCTTCTTTTTTACTACAAAATACTATGATTTCTTTACAGTAATTTCTTGCCCATCCAAATAAACCTTCTGCGGTTAAAATATGATTATTTGCAGAGCGTTGTTCCATGTGCGGTCGCACAAAAATGCCATTCCACGGGAATGCCATGATCTTTCTCCTCATGATTAATGAGATTAGAGAAACTTTTCTAATTTTTGAAGTGTTGACCCGCTCGGGCATGAAAAAAAAATGGTATCCCTCTGGCGGACACATTGAGAGATAGTCCTTCATTCAACAGACAGAAACTATAGATACTAAATTGAGCGCGTGGAGGCAGCGCGGCGCGGCATGTTCGCTACTCAATTACTCGAATACGAAAAAAAAGATTTATTTTTTTAAGGGCTGTATCAACGTAAAAAAACCTCAGTTTTCGATCTAAACTATTTAAAAAAAAATGAGATATGGCCTGTTTTATGTTTTTTTTCTATGAAAATGTGAAAAATTTGGAAAACTAAATTCACCATCGGAAAGCTGAGAAAAAACTACATTGATAGCATATCCAACATTATTTAGATATGGGTCATATAGAGTCGAAAACAAGCGTCGAAAACGTGAGGTTTTAGCGTCCGCGCGCCGGCTCTGGAAGGTTGACGGAAAACGCCTCATAAGTAAGACAAATTTTGACGTAAAATAGTCCTAGGCGTAACAGAATACTTACTATATTTGACGAGCAAGATTAATATTGCAAAACAAAGTCACCATACCACACGCAGACCAACGGCACAACACAAGAACAGACAGCCCTTACCATATCTGACATAATACAAGCACAATAAAAATAACCTAAACATCCAATAAGTACATAGAATAACGCCAGTGACAACAATTTAAACACAAAACATACACGACAAAAGGCACAAATAAAAAACAGTATTTGAAAAAAGTAAATGGAACACATGTAGACAGACCAATCATGTATTGATAGATAGTGAGTCACTAAGACACATGATTATATGAGAAAAAAAATTCGGATGAATGCGATAAATACGAAAGCCAACGATACAATCTCATCGTAGAAACGTGCATTTTGTTCCAACAGTATATTGTAATTCGGTGAGGCAGCTACAAACAACAACAATTGTAAGCGTTTCAGTGCATCTCTGATTCACACGTACACATAACCTCAATAGCAGATAATATTGTGTTAAACACCCTCCATAATTCAAATATTGTATGAATGGTCGATCTTTAAGGGCCGATCCAAAAAGAAGTGGAAAAGGAAAATCACAAAATCCACCACATAATTAGTTGTTGCGACTTTTCGCCAGTAAGGTTCACCGGCCTCATGGGGCTAACAATTTTATTACACAAAAAACACCTAAATGGTACAATCTGTGTATAGAACAATCGATGAAGTAACAAAAAACTATTTTATGTTATACGTGATCATGAACGCTCATTTCACGCACTAGTGCTTGAAATATTTCACGCACGGAAACCGATGCGTGAAATATTCAACGCACTCAAATTGGTGCGTGAAATTCGCGTAGATCACTTATAACATAAAATATCGTATGCAACTCGTGAAATCGCATTTCACGCACTACTTGCATAATATACTATTTTCTCGCCAGTTTTGACTAAATTCATAGTAAAAAATTTCGGAGTGGAAGCGGCTGCTTCCACTGCCATTGTCAAACTATTGTGTATAGAACTAACAGCAGTGGTCTTAGATACCATCAGTTGCGTTGGTGTGTTTGTTTTGAAAAATCTTGTTGAGCTCCCTATATGTGTGACTGAGGTGTTGTGTGTCTTCCTTGCTATAGAGTGTGTGTTGATACATATTGATGTGGAGCATTTCCGAAATGAGTCGTTGCTCATGATTCGCTTCACGGTCTAAAATTCTAACGTTGTTCCAATCGAATGTGTGCGTACTGTTCTTTACGATATGCAATGGGACAGGTAGTGGTTTATCAGTAATTTTTCGATGTTCTGTGATTCTATCTTTCAATTTTCTTATCGTTTCTCTTATGTAATATGCCGAACAGTCATTACAGTCAAATTTATATACTACACTCGTTTGATCTAATATGTCTGTTTTATCTTTAACAAGTTTCATTATTTTTGTAAGATTGAGGTCAATTGAAGGAACTGTTCTAATGTTTAATTTCTTCAAGGGACCGGATACTTTGTCGTAAGACGTATCTTGAAAAGGTATGGCCAAAGTACAAAGAGGACTTTCATTATTGGAATTGCTTTTCTTTTTAGAAAATTTAATTGAACGAAGTTGGTCATTTACACACGAATCTATGATTTTTTGGGTTAATCATTCTCCAATAATATTTTTTTAACTTTATTAATATAGGGGGGTACCCCTGCTCGCTTCGCTCGCCAACCCCCCCGTGTGTTCTTTGGAAATCAATAATTTCAATAATAAGTGTAGTAATAATTACAAGAAAATTACATTTAAAACAATAAAACTTTAAACTTGAAACTTCGATTTTGTTCAATTGAAAAGAATACTGAACAAATTATTCGAATCAAAATAAAAGCTTAATGTCAGCTATATTCATGTTAAACGTCTGTTTATTTAGATTAATAGTGAGTTTAACTTTAGGTTAATAGTGACATGTGCTAGATCATATTTTATGGTTTGGGTTTTTCACGTGTTTCATTTCAAATTTTCGGCAGCAGATTTTGAGTAAGATTGCAACGGTTGCTAGACACGTAAACAATGGTTGCTATGGGGGAAACGGAGATTTTGTATCCTGTGCAGTTGAAAATACTGGAAACGAAATTTACGTGAATTTTTCTTTCCCTTGGCAACGGTTGCTAGGGCGGTAAACAACGGTTACTGAGAAACTAATTGGGAAGATTCTGTGTCCTTTGCCGTCGAGAATGATGGAAATGGGTCGTAAATTAATAATTTCCAACCTTCGTAACGGTTGCTAGGGAGGAAAAAAACGGTTGCTTGGAACAAATATAACAATTCAGTGTCTCTGGCCATCGAGAGTGACTTAAAACTGTTTTTTCCAGCTTCCAAAGCAACGGTTGCTAGGGACGTAAATAAACGGTTGTTTCGATGAATAAGTGGATTTATATTGAAAAAAATTGTCCAAAATAATGTTTAGTCCTTTCCTTCTACTGCAGCAACGGTAGCTAGATATGTAAACAATGTTTGCTATGGGTAAAACGGAGATTTTGTATCCTGTGCAGTTGAGAATACTGGAAACGAAACTTACTTTTTCTTTCCCTTGGCAACGGTTGCTAGGGCGGTGAACAACGGTTACTGAGAAACTAATTGGGAACATTCTGTGTCCTTTGCCGTCGAGAATGATGGAAATGGGTCATAAATTAATAATTTCCAACCTTCGTAACGGTTGCTAGGGAGGAAAAAAAACGGTTGCTATGGAACAAATATAACAATTCAGTGTCTCTGGCCATCGAGAGTGACTTAAAACTATTTTTCCAGCTTCCAAAGCAACGGTTGCTAGGGATGTAAATAGACGGTTGTTTCGATGAATAAGTGGATTTATATTGAAAAAAAATTGTCCAAAATAATATTTAGTCCTTCCCTTCTATTGCAGCAACGGTTGCTAGACACGTAAACAATGGTTGCTATGGGTAAAACGGAGATTTTGTATCCTGTGCAGTTGAGAATACTGGAAACGAAACTTACTTTTTCTTTCCCTTGGCAACGGTTGCTAGGGCGGTAAACAACGGTTACTGAGGAGCTAAGTGTGAAGATTTTGTATCCTTTGCCATCGAAAATTATGGAAATGGGTCATAGATTGATCATTTCCAACCTTCGTAACGGTTGCTAGGGAGGAAAAAAAAGCTTTCTCTTTGAGAAAGCAAAACGGTTGCTATGGAACAAATATAACAATTCAGTGTCTCTGGCCATCGAGAGTGACTTGAAACTGTTTTTCCAACTTCTGAAGCAACGGTTGCTAGGGATGTAAACAAACGGTTGCCATGGAATATCAACAGTGGTTGCTATGGGAAATATCGCATCGATTCTCATCAATTCTCATTGATTCTCATTGACTCTCATAGTCCCAATGAGCACTTATGAGGATTCGTGAGATAACACGTTACGAACGGTTGCTAGGCAAAAATAAACAACGGATTTTATTTGAAATTGAACTCGGCTTGGATTTTGCGACGACTAACCTGTGTCCAAAATTTCAAGGAGATCGGACCATTGAATATTTATTGGAAATAAATAATTTATTCGAAGACAAAGGTAGAAAAGAGGATGGAAAAAAAGCGGTGGAGAAAGGGGTGAAAAAAGAGGTTAAAAAAAGGGTGAAAAAAGGAGTGGAAGAAAGGGTGGAAAAATGGGTGAAAAAAGGGTAAAAAAAGGGTGGAAAAAGAGGGTGGAAAAAAGGGATAAAAATGAAGGATGGAAATGGGGGTCAATCAAGGGGGGCTGAATATTTATTGGAAATAAATAATTTATTCGAAGACAGAGGTGGAAAAAAGGGGTGAAAAAAGAGGTGAAAAAAGGGGTGAAAATAGGATGAAAAAAGGGGTGAAAAAAGAGGTGAAAAAAGAGGTGAAAAAAGAGGTGAAAAAAGAGGTGAAAAAAGAGGTGAAAAAAGAGGTGAAAAAAGAGGTGAAAAAAGGGGTGAAAAAATGGGTGAAAAAAGAGGTGAAAAAGGGTGAAAAAAGAGGTGAAAAATGGGGTGAAAAAAGAGGTGAAAAGGGGGTGAAAAAATGGGTGAAAAAGGGGTGAAAAAAGAGGTGAAAAAAGGGGTGAAAACAGGTGAAAAAAGAGGTGAAAAAAGAGGTGAAAAGGGGGTGAAAAAATGGGTGAAAAAAGGGGTGAAAAAAGAGGTGAAAAAAGGGTGAAAAAAGAAGTGAAAAATGGGGTGAAAAAAAGGGGTAAAAACAGGTGAAAAAAAGAGGTGAAAAAAAGGGTGAAAAAAGAGGTGAAAAAAAGGGTGAAAAAAAAGGTGAAAAAGGGGGCAATTTGGGGGGCAACTAAGGGGGGCAACTAAGGGGGGCAACTTGGGGGTCAAAATTTCCCACGGCGGCGGCGGCGGTCTGGCTTTTAATATAGAGACATTATCATTATGAAATCTTTTATCTTAAAGTAGAACTGATCTATCTATTAAATTGAAAAAAACGTCTTTGTTAAATTGTATGATTCGATTTGAAATTTAGTAATTTACACACATTTTTCACATTTGATATTCGCGGTTCACCGAAATACATTTTGATGGATCTTAGGAAAACCTTTGATAAAACGGGATTTAACAGAAGTTTAATTATGTTAAGAGATTTGGTAAGAGTCAAGTTGGATAATTATAACACAGTATAAAAATGCATTGATCATGTGTTGACATTGGCAAATAGGCTCAGAGCAATCAAATTTGATTTGCCAGATCACGCTATAGGTGGTCTACTGCTTATAAGTTTACCTCAAGAATACCAGCCCATGATTACAGGATTGGCTGCAGTCCATCAAGAAATATCAGTAGAATTGGCAAAAACCACGATACTGCAACTCGTCAAGAAAGACGATATTTCACAGTATAACGAAGATACAACAGGTTTCTCGACATATCAACATAGACCTCCGAGAGGTCGCGGCAGTGTAACAAGAGGTTTCTACTCGAATAATCAAAGGCAACGAGACAAATCTACGGTACGATGTTATAGATGTAATAAGTATGGTCATTACAAGAGTGAGTGTCCTAACAATACGGCAAAGAGCCAGAATGCTGCAAACATGGTCCAGGAAGGAGCTAATGTTTATGATCAGTGCGGGTCGAGAGAGTGTGCATACTTATGTAGTATTGACAAATTTTAACTGTAGCTTTTTCATTAGATTATCTAGTGAAGTACACATCATTATATTTTTAGAATTTTTTTTCGCAAAATGGCGACGGTTTGAAAAAAAAAATTTTTTTTTGACAAAAAAAGTCAACTTTGATTGTTTATAACTTTTTTATTCGTCAATCAATCGCTAAAATGGTGTGTACTTCACTAGATAATCTAATGAAGAAGTTACAGTTAAAATTTCAAGTCAATCAGATGTAAACTTTTTCAGTTCTACTGCTCGCCGAGTTTGAAAACATGGTTTTGAGAAAAACGCGTTTAAAGTTTCAAAATGCTATGTATCTTATACGAAAGTTGTTCAGTAAAAATTGATTTAAGGGGGCTTCAGCGAGTTATTATTCTATTATAGAATGAACTCAAACTTTCATAGAATGTACCTAGAACAACCAACTTTCAATTGCAACAAAGAAAATCATGGGTCAACATGGTCATTTCCATATGAGCGCTATAACAAAAATGACGTTTTTTACATAGGTTCTTATGGCGAGAATCGATTAATCCCTTCTCAACTAAATATGGTGTTATAGAAAAATTTGAAAAAATTCTAAGTAATAGATTTTTATAAGTAGATTATAATATGATCGCGAAAATCGTATGTCACCATCGAAATAAGATCGTAAAACTGAAAAAAGTGGATTTTGATGAATTTGACAAGTGTTTATGTGCAAATCTTGACTTAGTTATAATTTATTTTCCCTTTTCAAGCATCCATAAGTAGTCTGGGATAAGACTGATCTACTTTAAAACGATATAATTCGGAGAATTTTGAAAAATAATTCAGGCACCCCCATTAGGGCCCCGCATCGGTACGGCACCTAACGCTGAAGCCCCCTTGAATTTTGAGTTTAGATCAGTACTTGGGAGTTGTAGATTTCGATTCTAGGATAGTTTTAGCATGATTTAAGCCAATAAAAAAAAAAAATGAAAAGAAAAAAAAAATTTGCCGGATATTACCCCTTAAGATTTTTGGGTCAAAGGCATTAATACATGTTCCTCAGCAGCTACGCAAGAAAATGGACCCCCGGGCAAAAGAATGTATTTTTGTCGGATATAGCACTACGGCAGAAGGCTACAACATAAACGTGTCGTAGTATCTTGAGATGTTGTTTTCTTTGAGAACGAGTCGATAGACAAATGTGTGAATGAATTTACAAGTGACAAGTATTCCTGCCTGTAGAAGAGAAAATTGAAAAATAGAATACTAAAAGAAAAAGAAATCAATGCTGCTTAAGTTTGTAAAAAAACTAAGGCCCAATTATTAACACAAAAGAAAGAGACCGAGGCAAAAATCAAAAGTCTGACAGCAAGATTGAAAACTGAAAAAGGCAAAGAAAAAGTAGAATCGATACAAAAATTTGAAGAGATGAATTCTAAACTAGCAGAACTTAAAAACCTCATAACTTTTCAAGAAATACAAATTTTGCAAACGTAACTTCAAATAAAGCAAGTGAAACTTTGAGTAATATATCTATTTTTAGAGTGGAAAATGGTACTTGATCAGAATAAAGGTTATGTTATAATAATAAACGTGGTTGTGCTTTCTCTTTGTACTTTAATTGATCCTACCACATTCAAAAATTGAGTAACAAATGTGAGCAAATAATTATCTGTAGTTGTCCAAGTACTGCTTCCAAGTGTCTCAACTTGACTTGACGTTTTGAAATTCTGTTCCAGTACTACTGATTTGTCACGTTTCCAAAAAAGGGTCATTTGTAATGATTCAGATGACCAACAATGAAAATACTCATGGGATTCAATAGAAAAATGTCCTAATCTCAAACTACAAAAATTATTTTCACAACGTATTACTTTATTTCAGCATTTATAGACGGTATTTGTTTCCACCGTAAAATTTGTCCAGGTACTGCTGACATTACCTTATAACAGAGATTATACCAGAAGACTCAGAAAAAATGAATCAAGACACTCAAAGGTGATATTGAAAGAATCAACCTGTTGCAAAAAAGTGACTGGATTTCTATATAGAGCTTGATATGGATTTCAAGTGAATTTTTAGGTTAATCCATGAAAATCGAATTGGAAATCCATATGGAAATCTGTATGGGAATATAGTAATTTTTCTGCAACAAGGACAACTTCAATCAAATACATTTTCTGAGTTACCATTTGGTTTAGAATTCATACCATTAAAATCAAGAACACTTACTCATTTATAATCAGCTTAACTAAATTCTTTGAATTGGTTTTCAGATATTTTCAGTTTTTCAATTGAAAAAATTACAAATACCTCAATCATTTTTGTATAAGAAATGGAAAAACAGTAGCTTGTCTATGGGCTGAAAAATATACCATACCCTCCTCCAAGAGAGAGATGAGAATATCAATTAGTCATAATCTCATAAAATGGTATCTATGATCAATCTCAACGAATATGTGGGAGATTAAACATATCCCAAACCATAATTGTCATTGACAAAATTTACTAAATGCTCTTGTATCAAATTTCTAAATTCAAGAAATGAATAGTCAAAATGAATAGCCATCTCCATGCTTCTGAAAAAGTTATTTTTATTCTAAGTCGTGAACTTCAACATGGGACTAATGTAACCTGTATGAAGCTCACGCATTTTCTGTTAAAATTGGATGAACTAATGGCATAATGCCTTGAAAGAAAACACATGGGAAAAACCTTTTGAATCCGTTACCGGTGAAATATATATATATAAATTTAACTTTTTTCTCAATTTTGAGAGCCCAAATAATCTTGTATATGTGTGAAAATGAAAAAAAGTTGAGAACAAAAATTATGCTGAATACTACAAAGATTACAAAAAAAAATTGTTTGACACCAGAATCCTCCATCCGGATAGGCTACTCTATTAATTAAACATGTTTCAACCAGTTTGGCTATGTTCGCCCACTTATTTTTGACCTTTCAAGTTATACGTACAAACCTTTGTTCGATAGCTTGAAAATGGTCTCATACATTTTTTGGAGAAATTCCAATATCTCTTGCAATTAATTGTTCAAATCTGCAATATCACAATCCCCTTCTTGTTAGTTTCAACATATCAGGTCCACGATGAAGCTCACAGTGAGGATATCATGCCTTCGGGTCATCAATCTCAGCCAAACTCTGCAGATATGTTCCCTGACACTGGATCAAGCTACCGGTAGAGTTTGGAGTTCCAGCGCTGCCTTGTTATAGAACTTTTTATGACTTTAGACTGAGGCAGCTATATATAGATATACATATCTGCCTTGATTTGTCTAAAATTCACATAATTTTCATAATTTCATCAAGAAAATGATGTATTTCACTTTGTTTGGTACTATGAATAAATATTAACTCATGTAATTGACTTATATTGTGTGAACTGCAAGGCTAAGGTTGGAAAAGCTATTGACCGGTTGTCTCAAATCACATTCCTGGTTAATGTTTATAATTTCATGTGTAAATAACTTGCATGTGATTTGAGACCACCCGTCAACAGCTGTTCACACAATATAAGTGAAACCATAAGTTAATATTTATTCATAGTACCAAACAAGGTGAAATACATCATTTTCTTGATGAAATTGTGAAAATTATGAGAATTCTAGACAAATCAAGGCAGATATGTATATCTATATATAGCTGCCTCAGTCTAAACAATTAATTGCAGGAGATATTGGAATTTCTCCAAAAAATGTATGAGACCATTTTCAAGCTATCGAACAAAGGTTTGTACGTATAACTTGAAAGGTCAAAAATAAGTGGGCGAACATAGCCAAACTGGTTGAAACATGTTTGATTAATAGAGTAGCCTATCCGGATGGAGGATTCTGGTGTCAAACAATTTTTTTTTATAATCTTTGTAGTATTCAGCATAATTTTTGTTCTCAACTTTTTTTCATTTTCCCACATATACAAGATTATTTGGGCTCTCAAAATTGAGAAAAAAGTTAAATTTTGAATAATTCAGGTTTTGAGTGCATAGACTAACTTCCACATACATGCACCTAAAAATCTGAAAAAATTTTTGAGTATTCTGGGGATGGATACCAATCAATTTGGCAATGCAGAATTGCGAACAAAATTTTGACCATGCTCACTTGACGTGGAACGTCCCATATATATAAATTTGGACTTATTTTAACCATACATCCGTTATAATACATTTTTCACCCTGCTAACTAGAGTGCCCGCCATGTTCGTTGTGCACTTGGGAAAATCTGGCAAAACTGTGTACCGCGCTCAACTGACCACCATGCAAATATATTGGTAACGTAGGAGTACAGTCGATAATATAAGTAGAAGTTAACTGCAACAGATTTTTACAGTTGTTGTGTTTATTTCCGCCAGCCTACTGCCAGAAAAGACTAGTCAAAATTGTGACCGGTGAATCTTTTGATTTTTCAATATTTACTCCCAAACAAGGTTCGACCATGACAAAAAATCATGATAATAATTAAGAAACTGTTTTGAGTATCAATAATGATGATTTCGAATGAAAAAAATTTGGATGCAAATTTGAGTCCAATAGCCATGGAATTTCCACCTTGCATAAATATATTGTTGAATGGTTAGAAGCTTTCAGTATTAATGTTATACTGAGATAGAAAATGAACGCCTGGAAAGTGAATTCTATTAATTCATGATTTTTTTGATTTAGACCAAACCACGTAACATGAATGAAATAGAGTACAGGCAAGACAGAAGCGAGCCCTGAGCAGGGGTATTGCAGGCATGAATTCAATTGGTAAGACTGACTTTTGATTGGTGTTACGTAATCATAAGTCGTAGAACAGTTGAATATTCATCAATATACTCCAAAAACTTTTATTTTTGATGCCAAATTCATTATTGGAAGATTAAATGTCAAATGCTAGTCTCTCAGTAAATTTATACATTTTTCCAAAATTTGTCCAGTTTATATTTAGCATTTCATATTATTAAATGGTCAAAATCAAATATTGGCAAGCTAACCATAAGATGCTTGTGGTCGATTCTAAACTATGTAGTTACATAGCAACTAGCTCAATCAATCTCAACCACTGGAGTCTGTTTTTTTTCACAATGAAGAGCTTTTTATTCCATAAAACTAAACAGCGAAAGACGAAATTTGTTAATGAATTGACTTATTTGTAGTAGAAATTCAAGAGATACAAACATAATATGCATCCCTATAATGACTTGACTATTTTTCTGCTCAAAGGGGGAAATCTGATGGGAATGGATGATATAAGGAAACAATCCTGGAAAGCTTATGATAATAATTGGTAAACTACGAAATTTAATTCTTCTTGAATATTGAATCTAGAAATGGAAAGACATACATGAATCAGAATGACGAACATAAAAATGATCAATACTTATGGAGATAAAGAAAAGATACTTTACATTGATCAAAACAATGTGATAGAATGGTCTGTTAGTACATCCGAATCTAACAAATCTCATTGTTTTTCGGATGAATTTTGGGATAATTCCAGTTCCAGAAGCCACATGCATAGGCATTCGAGGCATGGTGTTATTGTTTATTTTGACTGCTTTTCACCAAGACTCCTTATTTTTACGGAAACTACGGAAGCCCGCGGTGGGTACATCCATGTACGGAAGCCCGGTGGGGACATCGGCGGGCAGACATACTATGTCTGTCTGCCGAGCCTCCGCCAGTCCGGTTGCGGTTGTAGATCTTTATTGAAGTTGTCTCATCATATGTCTAACCCACATGAAATCATAAGCGCAATTAAATTAACCAAAATTAAAGAAGAAGATTATTATTAGAAAAACAATACAATTAAAATGTTTGGACAATAGAGCCTGCAATGGTCAATGGAGTGTTCGTGCGCATGCGTGGCTAGTGCCATAGTAGTGGGCGCGAAGTTCAAAATCGAAGTATGGATTCAAAGTGCATCGCGTTTTCATGGCCGATTTCATTACATCTTAAAAATATAATCCCTACCAACCCCAAAACCGTAAGTACAAAAGAATTTGAAACGAATCTCATTCTTTTGGCCATGAAAATGAGATCCTTCCAAAATTCGGTCGGTACTTGTGATTTTAGGATTGGTAGGGGGTTATTTTTTCTAACCTAAAACGATATCAGCTATGAAATCGAGATCCGTCTGGAATTCTGTCGGTACTTGAGCTTTTGGGATTGATAGGGGTTATATTTCGAGAATAAAACGAAATCGGCCATATAAATGCAATGAACATCAAAATCAGAAAAGAACTATAAGTAGATCGCATTTTAGAATATTAAAAAAATAACCCAAATAAAACAATGAACCAATCACCAAAATTTTCGCATAATCAGAGTATTATCCGTACTTCAATTTTGAATTGCGCGCCTGCTGCATGCGTCCGGACACTCCATTGCAGGGCTGCAGGCCCTATTATCGAAACTTTTAGTTGCATAATTTTCCTAATAATAATCTTTTTCTTCACTTTTGGTTAATGGGTGCATAATGCGCATACGATTTCATGTCAATTAGACATGTGTTATCTGTACATCGTTGAAGATCGATAATCGGAGGTGGACTAGCGGAGGCTCGGCAGACAGACATAGTATGTCTGCCCGTCGATGTCCCCACCGGGCTTCCGTTCTTTTGTACTTACGGTTTTGGGGTGGGTAGGGATTATATTTTTAAGATGTAATGAAATCGGCCATGAAAACGCGATGCACTTTGAATCCATACTTCGATTTTGAACTTCGCGCCCACTACTATGGCACTAGCCACGCATGCGCACGAACACTCCATTGACCATTGCAGGCTCTATTGTCCAAACATTTTAATTGTATTGTTTTTCTAATAATAATCTTCTTCTTTAATTTTGGTTAATTTAATTGCGCTTACGATTTCATGTGAATTAGACATATGATGAGACAACTCCAGTAAAGATCTACAACCGCAACCGGACTGGCGGAGGCTCGGCAGACATACTATGTCTGTCTGCCGAGCCTCCGCTAGTCCACCTCCGATTATCGATCTTCAACGATGTACAGATAACACATGTCTATTTGACATGAAATCGTATGCGCATTATGCACCCATTAACCAAAATTGAAGAAAAAGATTATTATTAGGAAAATAATGCAACTAAAAGTTTCGATAATAGGGCCTGCAGCCCTGCAATGGAGTGTCCGGACGCATGCAGCAGGCGCGGAATTCAAAATTGAAGTACGGATAATACTCTGATTAAGCGAAAATTTTGGTGATTGGTTCATTGTTTTATTTGGGTTATTTTTTTAATATTCTAAAATGCGATCTACTTATAGTTTTTGCTTTCTCAAAGAGAAAGCTTTGTAACGGGGTAAAAATCGACCCACCGAATCGGACTTCGGGACCTCGATTTTCGTAATCTACGGGTCGAAAAACATGGAAATCCGAAAATGTCTGTATGTATGTACGTACGTACGTACGTACGTGCACTTTTTTGTCCTACGATAACTCTCGAAGGAATTGTCCGATCGTCCTGAAATTTTGCACACGGGTTAGTCGCCGCAAAATCTCGGTCGAGTTCAATTTTCAGCCAATTCCGTTGTTTATTTCTTTAGCAACCGTTGCTAACGTGTTTTTGATAAAAGCTTCAAAAATCATCATCAATGCACGATGGGTCTCCAATTTTTTCGACGATCGATGAGAATCGATAAGACATTCATTTTGGAACAACCATTGTTTATTCTCTTAGCAACCGTTGCTATGGAGATACAAAATTCAGCTTCAGACTGACTTTTTTTTTGTCGTACGATGTCTTTGGAAGGAATAGTCCGATCGTCGTGAAATTTTGCACTCAGGTCGGTCTCCGAAAGATGTAAACGTGTTTAGCAGCATCCGTTGTTTATTTCCATGGCAATTGTTGCTATCGTGTTTTTGATAAGTTCCCATATAATTCATGATAAATGATCATTTGGGTTCGTATATTTATGGGATTCTATAAGAATCAAAGAGAGATTTCCCGTAGAAACCATTGTTGATGTCTTTAGCAACCGTTGTTTATATCCCTTGCAACCGTAACTAGGGAATGGAAAAAAAGTCAGTTGGAGTTTCATTTTCGGAACTGTTGATGACTAAGAAGTAAGAACATCGAAGCTCAGACATTTACCATAGCAACCGTTACTATGGAGTGTGAAAAGTCAGTTGGAGTTTCATTTTCGGAACTGTTGATGACTAAGAAGTAAGAACATCGAAGCTGCGACATTTACCATAGCAACCGTTGTTTACGGCCTTAGCAACCGTTACTATGGAGTGTGAAAAGTCAGTTGGAGGTCCATTTTCGGAACTGTTGATGACTAAGAAGTAATAACGTCGAAGCTCCGACATTTACCATAGCAACCGTTGTTTACGGCCTTAGCAACCGTTACTATGGAGTGTGAAAAGTCAGTTGGAGGTCCATTTCCGGAACTGTCGATGACTAAGAAGTAATAACGTCGAAGCTCCGACATTTACCAATAGCAACCGTTGTTTACGTTCTTAGCAATCGTTACTATGGAGTGGGAAAAGTCAGTTTGAAGTCCATTTTTGGAACTGTTGGTGACTAAGAAGTAATAACATCGAAGTTCCGACATTTACCATAGCAACCATTGTTTACATCCTTAGCAACTGTTACTATGGAGTGGGAAAAGTCAGTTAGAGGTCCATTTTCGGAACTGTTGACGACTAAGAAGTAAGAACACCGAAGCTCGGATATTTACCATAGCAACCGTTACTATGGAGTGGGAGAAATGAGTTAGAGGTTCATTTTGCTTTCTCAAAGAGTGGTGATTAATGTAAGTTGAGGTTCGATTGCAATATTTTGAGAAAGCATACTGCTGAGGCACTTGGCAGCGGTTTTTTTCTAATTTTGGTGTTCATCGCATTTATATGGCCGATTTCGTTTTATTCTCGAAATATAACCCCCTATCAATCCCAAAAGCTCAAGTACCGACAGAATTCCAGACGGATCACGATTTCATAGTTGATATCGTTTTAGGTTAGAAAAAATAACCCCCTACCAATCCTAAAATCACAAGTACCGACCGAATTTTGGAAGGATCTCATTTTCATGGCCAAAAGAATGAGATTCACTTCAAATTCTTTTGTACTTACGGTTTTGGGGTAGGTAGGGATTATATTTTTAAGATGTAACGAAATCGGCCATGAAAACGCGATGCACTTTGAATCCATACTTCGATTTTGAACTTCGCGCCCACTACTATGGCACTAGCCCCGCATGCGCACGAACACTCCATTGCAGGCTCTATTGTCGAAACATTTTAGTTGTATTGTTTTTCTAATAATAATCTTCTTCTTTAATTTTGGTTAATGGGTGCATAATGCGCTTACGATTTCATGTGAATTAGACATATGATGAGACAACTTCAGTAAAGATTTACAACCGCAACCAGACTGGCGGAGGCTCGGCAGACAGACATAGTATGTCTGCCCGCCGATGTCCCCACCGGGCTTCCGTAGAATACTGTTACTTAGCTAGTTAGTAGATTGATCAATTCTACTAACTGTCACGTCACATGGAATACTATTTATAAAAATTTATTTACAAGAGCGTACTGACTTGCTGTGGGCGCGCAATCCACAGGTATAGCAGTCGCGAAGAAGTAAGAATTAGGTTTATTTACATACAACGTACGCAATCATCACTTTGATTGCTTTACATTAAACTAGAAGAGCGCGAAAAACACAACTTCATGTCTGAGAGAAAAAAAAAAACTATTGTTCAAAATGTTTGCTTTGAAAATATTTGGCCAATATGAAACTTGCGTAAAAAAAACTTATTCGCGCTTCTGCACTAGGATAAGCTGCGAGTGAAAGAGAAGAATATAATCTCGCTACACAAGTTACAGAAAAAAAAAAAAAAAATATATGGCCTTATGCACAGAGGTGCATACAACATATAATCATGAATATTGCCCTCAGCCAGATTAGGCGAGGCAACTAAGTGAATGATCAAATTTGGCAATAACTCCGCCAACTCCCATTCATAAGCCTGCACTTCATTAGAGAAAGATTGTCGAATACGAAGAAACGAAAAGCATTTATTCGAGCGTTGGCGTGTTAAATGACGCATTCGCGCTCGAATCAGATTTACCTGCAAGGCATGAAGGGGAATGTTAGCGACACTGTGCGAAAGATCATACAAAACGTTACAAAATGTGTAAGGACGTTGCACAAAAATAATAATTATGAAGTGACTGCAATGCGCCTAGGAAACAATTTCAAAATAGGTCCCGCAAAATGACCTGCTGAGAGCATAAAAAAAAATCCTAACGAAGGCCAACAATTACCAGTCAATTAACTGAATGAAAGTCCAATGGTAGTGTCAGAGGCATCAAAAATTAGACACAGTCTGGCACTAATCCTGGAATAAAAATGATGTGGAGTAAATGATGTTTGCATAAAACTAAGGGTCAAAGCATATACGCGCAACCTTAACAGGAGTCATCATCAGAAGAGCTACCATATCCGCGTGAGCGTGATTCCCATTTTTCAAACTTAGCGCAAATTACATCAACCTTGGCAACAAGCTTAGTGAGAGAGGGTTCAGCAAAAGATGTCGATAAGGAATCAACCTTTAAAGTTGAATTATTTGAAAAACCAATCTGAAAAGCTTGATCAGCTCTCTCGAATCAAAATAAGGCTTGTTTTGAAACTGATACTAACGGTCTCGCATGACCTCATGTTACCTTAGGGTAAATAATAATACGCAAAGATAAATGGAAAACTTCTTGAAGCCGCTACTCTGATGAAGATGTTGAGTGATGCGAGACGTCGTCGCGGATGCACCACCAACTGAAGTCGTCTGCAGGGTCGCTCGTCCTCGAGCGCAAAGAGTACAGCACTGCCTGTTGCCCAAACAAGCATGGAACTTTCTGGAGAAACTCGGGAGCACGAACTCATGCTGACCCAAGCGTTTCAAGGTCGTTGAAATTTGAGCGCGGCAAGCCGCAACTCAATCGCTCCAGATCCAGCAACAAAACACAGGACAGAATTAGCCATAACTCACTACGCCCAAGGCGAGCTAACTCAACCTTGGAAAGGTGACGGGGACTTCCCCGATCACCAACTGATGAAATATATTTGCAGCTACAATCACGAGAGAGAGATAGACTCAATCCGTGAATCGTCGGCAAAAGGAAGTTATCCGCTCACGACAGCAACGTCGAGAGAGCGAAAAAGGAAAGTGCCGTATAGAAAAATATACAGGCAGTTTGTGTAAGAGAAAAAATTTCTTTTGCTCAAGAGTAGCTTCCGCAACTACCTCAGAGCGCGCCGAAAAAAAACGTGGCGCCGACTCAAAAATGTTCTCAAGTGAGAACGGGTGGTGAGAGTTGAGGAAAATAAATAAAACTCTCACCTGAGTCGTGGATGTGTAGCTGCGGCGAAGCGGGAAGCGAGAGACAGAGACAGCGCCGTCGAAGTTGGAGCGACGTCGGTTAGGCAGATTTGGCGGCCGACCACGTTTTCAACAAAGAAAAATGCCGCCTGACGAAGCGCTCGATGCGTGAGCGTGAGGGCGAAGATGTCGGCTCCTCTCGTCGTCGGGGTGACCAATTTGTAGGACTGGATGCAGGTCCAGGAAAAAAGGAAGACTGCAAATATATCCAAGAATTTATTAGTGGTCGTTACAAATGCTCTCGCCTCTGTCGGAGGCTATGCCGCTAGGCCAGCTACAGCGGAACTGGTCGTTGTCGCGCCGACTGCCCGCTCGTTCGCCCGAGCTCTCTCGCTGCTGCGCCACGCATGCGCAGTCCGCAGTCGCTACACCGCTGATCGCAGTTCCCCACAGTTTCACATGATAGTGAATGTTCTATGCCACTGAATTGATTTTATTTGCTTACGAATTTGCAAAAATAACACAAGGCGATTCCTTGTTGTTGTCCGAAAATTATAAGCCTTGAAATAATTTTCCCACTTTATAGTGTCGACGGCCTTTTCAAAACTTATTTTTAAAAAATGTGAAGTTTCTAAAAATCTGCAAAATCGTACAAAAAAAAAATTAAACTCACACGCGAAACTCGTATTGACTGTGTGCCTCAATATATATAAAGAAATAACATTCCAAGATATCGATTCTTAATAATATTTTCCGTTCGACAACTTGATTAATTATTATGTTCGGAAACGGATGTTATTTAGGCTCCGTATGCCTACGCACGCTGTGTGCTTCGATCCTGTATCGAACAGCTGATCCCCTCAAATTGTAAGGGTTGAGCACCCCTGTGCAGGTGGAGCACCACTGTACAGGTTGGGTACTACTATACTAGTTGGGCATCGCTGCGCTGGTTGCGTGTCACTGCGCGCGCTGCGTACTGCTGGGTGCTGTTTTTACGCGCGCGCGCCCTTGCCGGATTCCACAGCATGCGCGTGGCCCGGGAGTACATTTATATAACGGCCGTTTGCTGCCGCGCCGTGTTGTGATGCCGGCGCTTCAACGAGAAAACTTTCGCCGGCGCTATATTTATGTCGGGTGTCCTCGCACTGACAATATTCATGGCCTGCGTCGCTATCATTTCCTACGTAGAAAAATCCGTGGCTCACTTTGTTGCCGGCTTCCGAAATTCTCCGCTCGTACGCCACGTCGCTTGGCGTGTTTTTCTCGACGACGCGGTCGAGTCGAAATTTCACTTTTTCCGCTCGCGAACGCGTGAATTTATTTATTATGGGGCTTTTCTGTTTCTCCGATTTACCACCACACACGTTAGGGGCGCCAATGTCACTGGCTCATGCTCATTAATGACTAATATTATTGATAACAATAGAAGGGACACGACAGAGTGCAATCTCGTCCGAAGCTGATGCTGGGCGAGTTCTCAGAGTCGTGTTTCGGGAGTTTGGGTGGTGAAACGGGGACACAGAAACGCACACACATAAAACAAGAACAGAGCTTTATTAGCAGTTACGCGGTACAAATAAAAGGTGGGACGAGGCGCGGTCGATTTAAGAGAGAGAGAGAGAGAGCAACGCGTGGAGACTGACCTCGATGTTGCTCGCTGTATGTAGAAGCTTGCGGCGTGGAGGTGCTGATGCAGACCCTGTTGAAAAAAAATACATGGATTTCCTAGTAAAAAATCCACATGGATGGTACTAGGATCCTATATGGATTGAACAAGGATCCATCCTAACTCAATCCAAGAAGATTTGCTAGTTGCAACTCCACGTGGATTCTGGGACTCTTCACATGAATTTTCAAATTATCCACGTGGATTTATTTGAATTTCTTGAAGTAAATCCACGTGACTCTCAGACAAATCAACGTGGATTTTGAGCCAATCTGCGTGGATTTGGGATGAATCCACGTGGATTTGGAATAAATCCCCGTGGATTATTTGACTTTTATTCAAGCGTATCCTCGTGGATTTCGGACATATCTACGTGGATTTAGAATGAATCTACGTGGATCATTCGACTTTAGTTTGAGCGTATCCACGTGGATTCTGGGCCAATCCACGTGGATCTTGGACATATTCACGTGGATTGGCCCTAAATCCACGTTGATTTAGGATGAATCCATGTGGATTTGGAATATATCCACGTGGATTATTCGACCTTAGTTTGAGCGTATCCACGTGGATTTTGGGCCAATCCACGTGGATTCGGGATGAATCCACGTAGATTTTGGGCCAATCCACGTGGATTCAGAATGAATCTACTTGGATTATTCGACTTCAGTTTGAGCGTATCCACGTGGATTTTGGGCCAATCCACGTGGATTTTGGGCCAATCCACGTGGATTTGGGGTGAATCTTCGTGGATTATCCGGCTTTAATTCAAGCTTGTCCACGTGGATTTTGGATTTATCTACGTGGATTTTAGGCCAATCCACGTGGATTTGGGGTGAATCCACGTGGATGGTACTAGGATCCTACATGGATCGAACTAAGATTCATCCATGCTTAGGCTCATCCACGTGGGCGTAGGATGAATCCACGTGGATCATTTAAATTTCATTTAAGAGTATCCACGTGGTTTTTGGATCAGTCCACGTGGATTTTGGTTCAATCAACGTAGATCCAGGGCCAAACCACGTGGATTTGGGATAAATCCACGTAGATTAATCGGCATTTTTGTAAGGGGTAATATACCTTTGTGACCTCCGTTTTCGAGGTCATTTTCAAACACTTACCATAAGCGCAGGAAAAATCCAAGGAATATGGGGTTTGTTGCATATGAAAGTACTACTTTTTAACTACAAACACACATTTTATTTTTTCCAAAAAATACAAAATGACGGCGTACCAGCTCGTCAAAGGAGAAAAAATTTTTTTATCGATTTTTTTCCTGTGTCACGTGGCTAGCCCCGCGATTATTAGAATCGCATTGCGCGGGGCCACGCCACGAATATCGGAACGTTCTGGGAGGACGATGTGGAAATCGTGACGCACGGAGCGTAACTCGAGACGGCGGGAGGCGACTGACCGCCTCCTACCGACCGCGCCACCAAGGGGTTGCGACGGCACCCCCACGAGGGATTAAATACGACCGCCTCAAGGCGCTTGGCGGTTAGTCAGTCGGCAGCTAATTAAGGACCACGCCACGTAACACCTGATAGCTCAGGATTATTTAAATAGAAGAAGATGTCAGTGCTCGATAGTTCTTTCTAATACTCTTATACAGTTTTTACATGAATCATAAGAATTTAGGGTTCGGTTATTCATTTAGCTTTTAGAAATTCGCATCATGAAATAAATTGAGATGTACGTCAGAACGATTATGGTCAAGATTCGTGGAAAGAATAATTGAAATATGGTTTTGAAACGCATACATGTAGATCACGCGCAGCGCGTTTGATGTAGCTAGTATTACTTGAATGTAAATTTGTTGTGAAATTTCATTGCATTTCGTATTTTATACTTGTGTTTGAACAAAAATTTTCAATTGATAATTCAAATATATTCTTTAAGGGATGTGATTTAGAAATACTTTTTTCAATATTTCCTTAATATTCTTCAATTATTTTGTAAGACAAATGTGTGCTCAATAAATAAGATTTAGTGAACACTTCCCTGTTTCAGAATTTATTGAAAATATTACAAAATTTTTTTTTTCTTCCAAAGGCTATCACCACCTGGGTATGTGCCTAATATTGCAAAATACATTCTATATTAACAGAGAATGTCAAGTTGAATTCCACTATGTTAATCTCCTATAAAACGTACAAAAACGTACAACCGTACAAAAACGTACGAAACTGTACGAAACTTTACAAAACTGTACATAAGCGTATGAAAACGTATAAAAATGTACAAAAACGTACAAAACCATACAAAACATGATAAAATATACGTCTTCTATAATTACTTTCCTTTTGCAAAAATGTACAAAAACATCTAAAAATGTACAAAAATGTACACAAGTGTACATAATCATACGAAAACGTACAAAAACGTACAAAAACGTACAAAAGCGTACAAAAACATCCAAAAATGAACAAAAACGTACAAAAACGTACAGAAACGTACAGAAACGTTTAAAAATGTACAAAAATGGATATAAATGTATTTTTTATTCCAAATGGGAAGGGACGTTTATAAACGGTTTTGTACGTTTTTATACGTTTTTGTACGTTTTTGTGAGGAAGTTATTTTTACTAGGGCGTCTTGGATTTCCCCCAATTAATCAACGTGGATTCTGTAGAGAATCTCCTAGAAAGTCTATTTGGAATTTTAATGTTTCTAAAATCCAATTTTTCCCTCACGAATTCACGTTCAATTCAAACCTTTCGACCTGGATTCCCTGGTCGAATCCATTTCAACTTCTTGCCGATTTTTATCCGATTCACGTGAATTTTCTACTTGTCTACGACCTTTTGCTAGCTAGTAAGATTTCTACCATGAAACCAACGCCAGGCGCAGAAGTTTCATATTCTTAGTTTCACAAGTTCTCTCTGGTATTTAATCGCGGTTTAAAGAACATCAGGTGGAATATTTGAATGTTAAAATGTACCTTCGATTTCTTGGGTAAGTTTACTTTATCTTTCTTTTCTATAAAGAGGAAACGTTTGTTTATATATTCGCAAAAATCTCAAAAACTACTGAACCAATTACCTCCAAATTTTGGAAGTAGCTTGACTATGTACCCTGAAGTGTTATGGGCTATTAAGATTAATTATTAATCAATAAAGAATGTTTCTATGCAAAATGTGGGAATAACCTGCAAGTCAGCTCCGGCTTCTCTCTGGCCACTAGGTGACAAGACGCTATTTTAGGCTGAAGTCGCTGCGAGCAGAAGCAAGAGCGTGTCCAGCTGATCCGGCAAAGCAACGACGAGGTCAACGCGGACGACGACGGTACTGCGAGCGACAATGAGGCAGCATGGGAACTACATAAACAAGACTTTCTGTGCTTAAATGTGAGTGAAGCGAACAATAATAAAGCAGAGCAGAAGTGTTTGAGTGATCGCGAAGGTACTCCGATGTTCAAGTATTTGCTAATCAATGGTACGAAAATCAATATGGAAGTGGATACAGGTACCTATGCGTCTGTAATTTTGGAGTTATATTATAAGAATTACTTTAGAAATTATTAAATTGTAGAAACAGATCGCCAGTTAAAAACGTATGTTAATGTAACTGTTGCGTGCCGCTCGGGGGTTTTCCAGGCGCTACTTTACGAGCGCGCGCCGCCCAGCGTCGCGCCATTGATAGCGCGCAAGGTGGGCTAGACCACCGCGACCATCAACAGCGCGGTATTGTTAAGTGGCGCACGTGCCCTTGCTAGAGCGCCATGTCCTATTAAGGACCACGAAGGTGCAGTAAAGCTATTCGGGGGAGCAAGATCGGTTCGGCTCTGCCTTGCGTAGGCGCATTGTGTATGGCTGAACGATCGCGCGATACAATGGCACTGTAAGTCACTCGGGTATAGCCCACTGCTTGACGATTGCCTATACAAGCATGCACAGCAGGGGGTCAGGAGGCAGCTGAGGTTACAGTAAAGAGTGTAACCTGAGGAAATAAAACTGTACCGATCGTCCAAAAAATATTATATAATTCGCCCCCGAACCTTTGTCGGTCGCAGTTCTAATTTTGATTTCGCGTTGCTCTGTCCGTCGGTATTTTTCTAAGACATTTGTAACGAATTGTATTAGGAATTTAAGTTGTTTCAATAAAGAAATTCATAAGTTAAATAGATTGTTCGTTTGATCATTGAGTTCACCTTCTACGCAGTACTAGTAAATAATCAGGCATTTGAATTAGTCGAGCCGTTTCGATCTTGGAATTTTCAAAGAAAAGCGCAACGCGCAGTAACGTAGAGTCGCGAGAAAAGAGTCAAATCCACCGTGCTTCGCAAGAAGTAGCCTGACCGCCTGCTGTGACGAGGGACCCGACCGTGAACTGACAAAAGCAGCCCGGCCCCGAGCAGCCACCGACTTCCAGCCTCGTCTGCAAAGTGAGTAACCCTTTCTATTGTCCCCCGCCGTTATTATAAGTGCTGTTTTAGGCCCTTGCACTGCTCCGCTATCTTGCACCAGTTTTCCGGCCAAAAGTCATCGCCCCATCCTGGCTCACGCCAAATCGGGAAACGCGATCCGTATTTTGGACCCGGTAAAATTCCATTGAAATTTACCGCTACTCCGTACGTAGACCGTAACATAACATTAACATACATAACAAAAACGTACATAAATTTTGCAACTAATAGGGAAATCAACAAATTTAACAGTTGTATTCAAAAATAAAAAATGCCTATTAGAATGTTTTGTTTTACCCGGGTCGGGTCCAGCGTTAATTGGCAGGCAATGGTTGGCAGCGTTTGCCTTATGTCCATTGCAAATAACGGATACAAGATTGAGCGATATAAATAAAATTAGTATGGAAAATGTAGCTGGGGTAATGTATATAAAAAATATGATGAATTATTTAGCGATACGCCCGGATTATATAATAAGAGCGAATGTAAAATCTACTTGAAAGATAATTCAAAGCCAATAGCTTTGAAATGCAGAAATGTAACACATGCGTTAAGACCGTTAATAGAAAAGGAGTTGGATAGATTAGTTAACTTGGGACATTTAAAGCCAGTCGATGTGAGCGAATGGGTGACGCCGATTGTTCCTCTTTTAAAAATGACGGTAAAATTCGCATATGTGGCGATTTTAAAATGACCATAAACCCGCAGATAATAATTGATAAGTATCCTTTGCATACTATTGATGATATCTTTGCAAAATTACAAGGAGGTAATACTTTTTCAGAATTGGACTTAACGCATGCGTACATGCAATTCCCAGTGGACGCTAAAAGCCACGAATTGCTCACAATTGTAACACATAATGGATTATTTAAATATACTAAAACACCAGAAGGTGTTTTACCTGCACCCGCAGACGCGCAAAGAAAGATGGATGAGTGTTTGAGAGGGATTGATGGTGCAATAGCGTACTTAGATAATATCTACGTTACGGGCAAAACAACTGAAGAACACTTAGCAAATCTCAACAAACTTTGCAGTAGGTTACAAGAATGTGGTTTACGAGTAAATAAAGAAAAATGTTATTTTATGAGAAATAAATTAGAGATTCTAGGTTTCGTTATCGACAAAAATGGGCTACCTAAAGCAAAATCGAAAGTAAATGCAATGGTGAAAGCTCCTCAGCCGAAGAATAGTAAAGAATTAGCATCATTCTTGGGATTAGTCAACTTTTATGCTCGTTTCCTAGCAAACAGGTCGGAAAATTTCAAACCACTGTATGATTTGATATATTCAATAAAAGATTAGAGTTAACGGTTGAAAAAGGTTGTCTGTTTTGGGGCTTACGAGCAGTCATTCCAGAAAGTATGAAAAAAGTAATATTGAGTGAATCACGTGCAACACATTTAGAGATAGTTAAGATAAAAATGTTTGCTCGCTCATACGTCTGGTGAATAGTTGCAAAATTTGTTCGATTCAAAGAAAAAAACCACCACACACTCCGCTAATGACATGGCCATACCCAAACAAAGTATGGGGGAGAATTCATTGTGATTTTGCTGAGCTTTTTGGAGAAATGTATTTACTAATTGTAGATGCACACTCCAAGTGGCCAGAAATAATCTGTTTCAATAATAATACCAAAACGTATAGGCTGGTAGAGAAATTCAAAAAATTGTTCGCGAGATTCGGATTCCCATTACACTGTGTAACTGACGGGGGCCCGCAATTAAGAAGCGAAGAATTTCATGAGTTTTTAACAAGACATGGAGTGAAGCATTCTCTGAGCCCGCCATAGCATCCAGCTACAAACGGGGCTGCGGAAAACTTCGTTCAAACCTTTAAGGACATCCTTTTTGACTATAGAAGTATAGATCACTGTACGACTGGTAGAAGTCCAGCATATATGATGTATAAGCGCAAGCTCCGCACAAGGTTTGATCTTTCACGCCCGAACGTGAGTGAAACCGTAGAGAAAAATCAACGGGCGCAAATCATCGCTAGACCGGGAAAACGTATCGTCGATTTACAATCGGGGATAAAGTGTTAATGGGAGGATGATCATGGCGTAAGATCAGAGAAACGAATAGAAGGAGAAACCGTTCGGCAAATCTCTCCATCCACATTTATTGTAAAGGATGGAAATGAATTTTTGCAAAAGCGACATGTAGACCAAATTATTAAAGGCAATAATGCTAATGTACAACTGAGACGCTCTCCACGTCTGCATAAGAGCGATAATTGAAAAGAGGCGGGAGAGTTGTGATGTATGCGTGTGGGAGGGCGGCGCGAGTCTGCGTGCGAAGCGCGTGAGCGCACTCGAGTACTGGACACGAGCGAGGACATATAGGTCCGATGCGCGGCTTGCACATATATGTATAATAACTTAGTGAGTAAAATAAAGATTAGTTTAAAAGTGTACTTCTTACTGTGTTCCTCAACCCCAAGCTAAAAACATTACAATTACCTGGAAATTCCATTGCGAATTCATGGAAATTTCATTGGGATCGCATGGACATTCCATTGGGATCGCATGGAAATTCCATTGGGATCGCATGGAAATTCCATTGGGATTTCATGGAAATTCCATTGGGATTTCATGGAAATTCCTTTGAGATCGCATGGAAACTCCATTGGGATCGCATGGAAATCCCATTGTAATCGCATGGAAATCCCATTGGGATAGCATGGAAATTCCATTCGAGGCCTTAGGACTCGGCTTGGAAAATCCAGTCAAACTTCTGGTAAATCCAACTGGATTTCCATCGGAACGCATGGATTCCAGTCTGGTTTTTCCATTCGGAAATCCAAGTGGATTTTCCATAAGAGTTTTTTCAACAGGGAGACTTGAACCCATTCAAAATTTCCAACGGGTTTCGATTGAATCCTATCGCCCCCAATCGATAACTATAAATATGAATTGTCGAATTGTTTCAATCGATTGACGAAAGTCTAATTCCAAGCATCATGGGATCGATTAAAATTTATTCAGACAGGTCACCAATTCAAAATCATTGGAACCCATCGATCGGTTGTCCTCATTGTTCAACCAAAAGCTAACAGATTTATGAGCGATTGAGGACTATTGACGACGTGTTTGTTTTTCCACCCTCCATTATTCAAAATTCGTTAGGTTTTGACCTTCGAGGGCCAATCCGTAATATGGAGCTCAAATGAAAACTCAATATATATTCGTATTTTGTGACGTTTCGCCAGCTTGGTTCGCCGGCCTCATCAAGCAGTGTGAAAATTAATTGATACATTATTAAAGTTAAGGAGTGGAAGGAACTGACTTTCACTGCCACCGTCAGATACAAATTTAATCGAAACCTAACGAACTATTGACGACAGTACAATCTCAAGCATCATGGGATCGATTAAAATCAATTTAGATAGATAACCCATTTGAAATAATTGGATCCCATTGATCGGTGTACCTCGTCCGTTAATCAAAAACAAACAGATTTATAAGGGGTTGAGAACAATTCATGACAATACAATCCTAAACATTCTAAAAACAATCAAAATCAATTCAGACGAGTAACTCATTCAAAATCATTGGAACCCATTGATCGGCGTATCTCGTTCATCAATTGAAATCCATCCGATTCACAAGCAATTAAATCTCACTCAAGTCTAATACAATTCCTAATTGAAATCTATCGTAATTACATCCATTGAAAGTGATTGCTTTTAGTTTACCATTAGATTTGATTGGAAACGATAAGAAATAATCGTCACATTGCCAGGAATTGATGGAAAACAATCCAATTCCCTACCTGTCACGTTTGTTGTCGTTTATAGGTATCATTGAATATAATCAGAATCGATTATTGAAATTTAATAGTTTCCAATTGATCTGAATGGCGTTGTTCCAGCAGGGTGAGAGCTATTTGGAATTGGCGGTGACTAGGAGCTATCAGCGCATGCGCTGTTAGACGTCGCTGTATCAGCCGATGCCGGATCTAAATTCTAAAATTCCCACTTCATTAACTTAATATAGTGCGCATTTTGACGATTCTCTGCTTGAACAAACTAATTCCTCTGTCCATTTATCATTATCTTCAATATTTTACCCAAGGTCCAGAGAGGTTCTTGGTAGCTCGGTATATGCCCTAGTTGGTATAACCGGATTCAAGGAGAAAAAAAAGTCCGTGCGACACACATATTCCACAACGTTTGCTATAGTAGCGCTATTATGATATCTATTTTGGTACTAATTCTTAGCTCCCGAATCTTGGAGAAACTCTTCCATTGATACTGTTGGAGTGTGACCTTCTTTACTATAGTCTCTCTGACTTTAATCTTTCATGTCACGTGGACTTATTAAAGTTTAATTCAAGATCGAGTCATCTCAAGTCGTGTGATACAAGTTCACGTCCTAGACAATATAATTTTATCAATGATAATATTCATGCAATAATAGAATAATATTGTACTTAGGAACAGACTCAAACCTGATTTTCCAATTCTTTGCTGTTATCAATTAAGATGGCTCAGAGCAAATTGAACGACTTGGCAAGTAGATTTGGTAAAGGCCCCACAGGATTGAATGTTGGAATAAAAGTGCTTGCAATTGCTGGGGCAGCAGCTTATGGAGTTTCACAAGCCATGTATACTGGTATTGATTTTTGAATAAAATTTCATTCCAAAATTTGTTTCATGAATTGTGTGTTGAACAAGTTTGGAAGAACTTGTGTATTACTAAATAATTGATTGATAAAATCAACCAGTCAACTTCCTGGATTTGCTGCTAGAAGCAAATATAGACATATTAATATATTGTTTAATGTGCACTAAAATTGCATTTTATGTTATGTCATCTGGGAATTTCCCGCTCAGATTGGACGTTCAAAAAATGTTGAATATTTCATATTTTTTCTACTCATATTCCAATACTGTCAGTACCATTAACAATACTTCATATTTCAATCAATTCGTTTGATTGGGAAAATTGAAAAAAATTAATATTCTTTTGTTGGACTTCCAAGTCTAATTTCTAAATGAATCTGTGTCTAACCTTGAAATTCAAGCTCTATGAATTTCTTATTATTATGAAGTGAATACTCTAATTTACTAGAATAACTGTAGCTGTAAAGTCTTGACGCTAAGAAAAGCTATTTTGATTTGTTTTACTGATAAAATTGGACTGTTTGAAGGGTCTATCGTGATATATTCAAGGGTTATCATTGGGATAGTAACCCTCAGTCTGTAACTAAGAATTACATTAGTTGACATTTCTCGTCTTTTAGATAAGTTTTAAATTCAGCGCTATGAATCATGAAATATACAAAGATGTAGGAATGTACAAACACATTTAGAGGTGTATAAAATATATGTAAAGATCTTGTTTTGAATGACTAACTTGTATTCATTTGTATACATTTTGTACATTTTATAAATTCATATTAGTTTTCAAATATTAATTACTTTCACGCTTTATTTTTATTCAATCAAACAAGGTTTATAGCTCTCACATAAGTCAAAAATATGAGTTTGATTGGTATAATTTTTGAGGGCCAATATTTCAAGGGTAGTTATGTAAGGTTAGGCTGTAAATTATACGATATTCAGTTGCCAATATTTCGATAATTCATGACATTCAGAGCAATTTTGTTGGTGTTGTCAATTTCTAAAAATTACAGCTATGTTCTGCAAAATGATTCTTCCAAACCGCATTTCCTGCAGTTATCCTTGTTCTGAAGAATCAGCAAAGATTGTTAATCTTCTCAACGTCAGATCCTCTGACCGTTTGCTTGCCCCCGCTCATCAGCAGCTCCACAGGCAACGAACTCAAACTTTACCCACAAGTATTGCAAGTACCCTTATGTGATTCACTTGCCTGATATCACTCACAAGATTGAACGTAACTCTCGTCTCAACACTTTTCACAATTCAACTCTGCCTCAAAACCATTCAACGAGTCTCTAATCATAGAGATCTGTCGTTAGATGTTGAAAAAAATCAATCCCGGCTGAGTCTCCAATTGTATAGACAGTGTATAGACAACTGTTAATCTAAACTAATTATACTTATCGCTAAAGATAATACACAAACTGTTACAATTGATGCTTGCGGTGTGAGATGTGGCATACGACGTCTCACAGCCGGGTCTCTCACAGGACTGCCTGTTGGGCATCACAGGCCCAAGCTACAGGGGTCGTATCTCCTACTCTAATCCGCATACCTGCTCTCGGTCTAACCCACACATACCCTCTCTCTTACTCTTTCTCTCACTCTCTATCTATCTCACTCACTCCCTTTCCCACAGTATGTTCAAGTACTTTCTCGTACATGAGACATTAGGTAAGAAGCAACAAACATTTAAATGTTAGAAAAGAATATATTCATGAAGATGAAAATAGATACAGAACATATTATTTCTCAGATATGTATTCCTTCAATTTTTAGAATTATGAAGTCATCAATAGTGTACAGAAAATGTGAATGTTAGCATGATACTTGTCAGTGGGTTGATGAATGTATGGTTCAATAAATGAATACATGTGTCAGTGGACATTTTGATGGTTTGACACATGGGGCAGAGAGTTAATAGGAGAGCTGATAGATGCAGGTTTGATAGGCGAGTCATTCGTGTCATCAAACCATCATGCAAGTATCATGCTAACTTTCACATTTTCTGTACATTAACAAGGAGAGTTCCTAATCTCTGGAGAACCAATCTCACTAAAACTCAGCAAGAAGTCTTCTAGTATCTACAAATGAAAGAAAAAACTGTCAGTTTAATCTGATGAGTTCTTTGATGAGCTGGAGATTACTATGAGAATTTTAATTATAATGTATTCCATCTAACCATATTAACTTGTAAATCTTGACCAAACCTCTGTTTCATACTCTAGTTGAGGTGGAAAACTCATCAAAGAACTCCTATCCAATGCAAGTATTCAGTGACTTTTTCAAAATTGAAAATCATTTATGCAGCTAGAAATGACCCTTCAAAGTGATTTTATTATTGAAATGTCAATATTACTTGACGTCAACTTGAGGTAGCTGTCCATACCACTTCTACTGTATCATTCTGTACACTACAGGCGATTCAAATCATCATTCAAGTACTCTACTTTGATGAAACTTACTCCATAAAAATGCCAGATACTTATATGGAAAACAGAACCAAAGATAATTATTCCTCTGTTTAACTCACGACACCGTTCGGGTCCAGGGTCATCTTCTCGGAACAAAAATACCAGGAGCGCGCTCTTGGAACACCGTCTTCGGGTACTCTGACTACCTGGATATCGTTCAGGCCTAGAGTCAGCTTCGCCCAGCGAAAATACCAGGAGCGCACCGTCGAACCTCCATCGTCGGCAACCCTAACTACCTGGATATCGTTTGGGTCTAGCGTCAGGTCGTCCAAAGAAAATTTCGAGGAGCGCACCCTCGGAACACCCTCACATCGATGATTCTGGCTTACAATCAACCCAAGCGGGTCGCGCCGAAACTGTGAACACTGAATTACGCAGTGTGACCGCGGAAAAACGTCCACGCTCCATGCACGACGCATGTGTCAGTGATGCGCGTCTAAGGCGTCGTTTCTGCGCTTATATTGCGCAGAACAGCCTCGCGACTTCAATACATTCGAAGCAGATCATACATGAATTCTCTCCGTGTAATCATCAAGTTATCTATCATAGAAGCTGAGATATAGTGGGCAAAAATCAAACATTCATTTTCGATGTCTACGGAGGAAAATTTTTACATAAAAGAATGAAACTAAGGTGGTACTTACTTTGCTTGTCTCGCTCGTTAACCCCCTTCATCGTTGGTTACCATCGAATTTTATGTATTGCAATTGAGTAAAGTCAATATATAAACACTTAAATAACTTTGAAATCAATCAATTTTGAATTTTGATTCTATTTATCTAGCAACGTTTGAAGCATGAAATGTGGTACTCGAGTACTTATGACTTCGAATATTTTCAGACTTTTTTGTTTTTTGAATTGAGATGAGAAATGATTTATCGAGTTGTCATGATAAACAACATTATTAAGGAGGAGCAAAAATAAGAAGCAATAATGAGCAATAATGAGGAGCAATAGAAAGGAGCAACCGTGAGGAGCAATCGTAAAGAGCAAACGTAAGGAATGATCGCGAGGAAAAAATTTTTCCACGAATCTTGACCATAATCGTTCTGACGTACATGTCAATTTATTTCATGATGCAAATTTCTAAAAGCTAAATGGATAACCGAACCCTAAATTCTTATGATCCATGTAAAAACTGAATAAGAGTATTAGAAAGAACTATCGAGCACTGACATCTTCTATTTAAATAATCCTGAGCTATCGACACTTGAGCTCGCAAGACGATTTCAGATTTTGAACATTTAACTATTCATCAAACCACATAACAAATAAAACTTGCAAATCAGACATCTTAACGTAACAGAGTTATCCTATCCGGCAACTGTTCAAAACTAAAAGGTAGCCTAAAATAAGCACGTACCATCAATAAAATTCACATAACTACAATTATAGTTTTGAGAATAGATTGTCAAAACTTATGACAGCATCGTCAACAAAACTGACTATCCTAACCTATAATATCATGTCATCGGCTATTCTCTATCTATATATATACATCTCACTTTACATCTATATACACCCCCCTACAAATCACGTGGTTAGATCTACACCAATCAAATCACGAGTTATAATGCCTTCGTTCTAAAGGCCATCACTTTTCATATGAGAAATTGCCTCGGAAAATTTTCAAAAAAATTGAGTGCACTTCGATTGATTCAATTTTTGTGATGAAAAATTTACCGCTTAAGTTTATAGTTTTCGAAATGATGATTCATCAGATTTGAGAACGCGATTTTTTTGTAAGCCGCCATTGTAACGGAAAAGTCGTTTGAAGAAAAAAACGACTAAAAGAATCTCAAGCTTTTTTTATTTTCAAATTGATCATAGTTGAAAATTTTTGTTATCCTTCTAACTATCATCATTCCAAAGAACACTTTCGAAAACATAGTCTCATGTATTGTGTGAACGGTCGATCTTTGAGGGCCAATTCAGAGTGAAGTGGAAAAGGAAAAATCACAAAATCCACCACATACTTAATTGATGCGATGTTTCGCCAGCAAGGTTCACTGACCTCATCAGGCTGAAAATTCATTACACAAAAAGAACACATAATAAATGATATAATCTAAGTACAAAACAATCGACGAAGTAATAATGAACTATTCTTTCTCACCAGTTTTAAACAAAATCATAATATAAAGTTCGGTAGTGTAAGCGGCCGCTTCAACTGTCATTGTCAAACTATTGTGTATCTCTCTATATTAAAAGCCAGACCGCCGCCGCTGCCGCCGCCGCCGTCAAATATCTCCACCCCTTTTTTGCACTCCTTTTTTGCACCCCTTTCTTGCACCCCTTTCTTGCACCCCTTTTCTGCACCCCTTTCTTGCACCCCTTTCTTGCACCCCTTTCTTGCACCCCTTTCTTACTCCCCTTTCTTGCACCCCTTTCTTGCACCCCTTTTTTCCACCCTCTTTTGCCACCCCCAACTCTCGAAGGATTGGTCCGATTTTCTTGAAATTTTGCACACAGGTTAGTCGCGGCAAAATCTAGGCCGAGTTCAATTTTTAGCGAAATTTCTTGGTTATTTCCCTAGCAACCGTTACTAACGTGTTTTCTCACGAATCCCCATTTAAGTGCTCATTGGGACCATTAAAGTCAATGAGAATCGATAAGACATTTCTCATAGCAACCACTGATGATATCGTTGGCAACCGTTTGTCTACATCCCTAGCAACCGTTGCTTCGGAAGCCCGGAAATCAGTTTTAAGTCACACTCGATGGCCAAGGACACTGAATTGTTGTATTTGCTCCATAGCAACCGTTGTTTACCTCCTTAGCAACCGTTGGTAGGGGAAGAAAAATTTACGTAGTTTCGTTTCCGGTATTTTCAACTGCACAGGATAGAAAATCTCCGTTCTACCCATAGCAACCATGGTTTACTTCCCTAGCAACCGTTGCTTCGGAGGCCGGAATATTAATTTTAAGTCACACTCTATGGCCAAGGACACTGAATTGTTGTATTTGCTCCATAGGAACCGTTGTTTACCTCCTTACTAACCGTGACGAAGGTTGGAAATGATCCATTTATGACCCGTTTCCATTATTTTCGATGGCAAAGGTAGCTCCTCAGCAACCTTTTTTTACCCCTAGCAACCGTTGCTAAAGGGAAGATAAATTCACGTAGTTTCGTTCCCAGTATTTTTAACTGTACAGGATAGAAAATCTCCGTTTTACTCATAGCAACCATTGTTTACGTGTCTAGCAACCGTTGCTGCAGAAGAAGAAAAGGGCTGAATATTATTTTGTATTATTAAAAGACGTTATTGACTTTCAAAGAACACACGGGGGGGGGTTAGCGAGCGAAGCGAGCAGGGGGGTACCCCCCCTAGTAGAGCTAACAGCAGTGGCAGGTCTTATATACCATCAGATACATTAATGTGTTTGTTTTGAAAAATCTTTTGAGCTGCCTATACATGTGACTGAGGTATTGTGTGTCTTCCTTCCTGTTGAGTGTGTGTTGGTACATATTGATGTGGAGTATTTCCGAAATAAGTCCTTTTCTATAATTCGCTTCGCGGTCTAAAATGTTAACGTTATTCCAATCAAATGTGTGCGTACTATTTTCTATGATATGCAATGGGATCGGAAGTGGTTTATTTGTTTTTTTTTTATGTTCTGTGATTCTATCTTTAATTTTCTCTTCGTCTCTCAAATATAACATGCCGAACAGTCGTTGTAGTCAAATTTATATACTACACTGGTTTGATCTAATGTGTGTTTCATCTTTGCCCAATTTTATTATGTTTGTAAGATTGTGATTGACTAAAGGAACTTAATGTTGGGAGGCAAGAAGTCAATGAGTGAACTCTGGGTAATGAACGAAAAATATACTTTATTATTCACGTCAGTGACGGAGCGAGGCCGGACACTCGAACGCAACTGAACATATATACGCGCTCTTGGCGCCCGTGCTCCACATAGTATAACTTTGAAATGTAGATGGCGTATTACATATAAATATATTTACAGTGAATCTAGAATTGCCATTACAACACCCCTCCACAATTCGAAGATTCCAAAAGATTTTGAACAACTCTCATTACATAAATTTAATGATATCTAACAGTTCATGACTATAAATCTGACTCACTATACATCCAATAATTCTTTATGTTCATGATCCACAATTCAAATATCGCTTATCAATGAGGCAGTTTATATTTGGCGAATCACAAACTCAATGTTAATAATGGTATTCAACAACTGGTTATACACAAACTATGAATTCAATTTTAAATTTTCAGACCAACATTTTCACAAAACAATTTTATACTGGAACCAGGGGTGGGCTTCGTGAGACTATCTGCTATCATATCTTTGGTGGCGGAGAACTTGATTTGTATTACTCCATCATCCACATATTGCTTCAACACTCGGTGTTTGAGACTTATATGTCTCGAGTTTCTAGTGAAATTGCCAAACTTGCTCAGATCAATTGCTCCTTTGTTGTCGCAGTGGAGAACTGTGGGTGCTTCTGTGAGTTCTCCAATTTCTTCAAGCAAATGTCTTAATGATACGGCCTCGTTTGCCGCTGCACTTAGTGCGTAGTAATCTGCCTCGGTGCTGGATTGAGCGATGATCTTTTGCCTTTTGCAACTCCAACTGATTGCTGCTCCTTGTAGTATGAAAACGTATCCTGTAACAGATCTGGGATCGTCTTGTTCTCTCGCCCATGAAGCATCTGCATAGCCTAATAGGCTTGGGTTTCCATTTCTCGAATATATCAGCTTCGCATTTCTCGAGTTCTTCAGGTATCTGAGTATTCTCTTTACTGCGGACCAGTGAGTTTCATCATAACAGCTATTGTATATACTCACTGTATTGAGTGCGTATCCCAAATCCGGACGAGTGCACTGATACAGGTACATGATACTGCCAACTGCATTATGGTACGGTAAATTGGGTGTAGCATCCTCAGATCCCTTTGAGAGTTTAATTCCAGGTTCCATGGGGCTAAGAACGCCATTGCAGTCTGTCATATTGAATGTTTCCAAAATCGTATCTATGTAGTCTGTTTGATCTAATTCTATAGTGCCATTTTCATGATTAGTGGTTATATTGATACCTACAAATTTCTTTGCCGCTCCCAAGTTTTTTGCTGGAAATTCTTTTGTTAGTTCGAACTCAAAAAGTCCCAAATAGTGATCTGAGTTGGTCATGACGATCAAGTCATCAACAAATAAAGCGACTATGATGACCCGACCGTCAGGTGCACGACAGTGGTACACGCATAAATCCTTCTGCGATCTTGTCAGATTTAGACTCACCAAAAAAGCATCGATCTCCTCGTTCCAAGCTCTACTTCCCTGTTTTAATCCGTAGAGAGCCTTGACAAGTCGTCCAACCTGTAATTCTTTTCTTGGCTTTTCAAAACCTTCCGGTTGTTGGATGTAGATTTCCTCAGAGAGCCTTTCATGGAGAAAAGCTGTTTCGATGTCAAAATGAGTGATACTCAAGTTTAGTTTTGCAGCGATAGCTATGAGTGCCCGCAATGAATCCATGCGAACAAAAACACCTTATGTTTTGAATGTTCGAGGGTCTCTGCTGGCCTCTGTGTCTACTTGAGCGGTAGCTTCGGAAATTCTGAAAAGTTGGGTTGGAATTTGAGTGGTAACTGAAAAATCCACTTGCATCGCAGTGCGGCTCGCAATCCAATTTTACATCTTGGAGAATCTTTGTTTTTACAAGGTCGGCTGTTATCTTTTGACCGGAGCTACCGAGAGCCATAATCATTGGTTCGTATTGAGACGTCAATCCTAAGAGCAATATAGAGCCAATAAGCTCGTCGGGGGACATTTGAATTCCTTGTAGCTTTGATGCGGCCGTTATAATTTTGTTTACATACTCGGCTACTGACGAACACTCCTGTAGTCTTGTATTTATTAATTCTCTGAGTAAGCCGACTCGGCGCGTGAGACCCTGGTCATCGTAGGCTGTCCTGAGTGCGTCCCAAATTTCCTTTGCAGTGGATGATGCCGTGAAATGCATATGTGTGATTGGGTCGACTGACAGTACCAGTCTCGCGCGTGCCACTGTGAGTTTCGCTAGATCCGTGGAAATTTGACCTCCCTCTGGAGCTTCAATAGCGTCCCACACTTTGTCCAGCTGCAGGACGGCTTGAATTTGTATCGACCATTCTCGATAGTTATCTCCACCGGACAGTTTGGTGAGATGCTGAAACATGCCTGAGTTGGCTGATGCCATTTTTAGTTTTCGAATGTGCCTGTTCACTGGGCCTCGCTTGTTCTACCCTGACACGGGAGTTCACTGATGTACGATAACTTCTTTCGACTATACGCCCTGGGCCTATAACCTAATGTTGGGAGGCAAGAAGTCAATGAGTGAACTCTGGGTAATGAACAAAAAATATACTTTATTATTCACGACAGTGACGGAGCGAGGCCGGACACTCGAACGCAACTGAACATATATACGCGCTCTTGGCGCCCGTGCTCCACATAGTATAACTTTGAAATGTAGATGGCGTATTACATATAAATATATTTACAGTGAATCTAGAATTGCCATTACAACAGAACTGTTCTAATGTTTAATTTTTAAGCGATTCGGATACTTTATCATAAAAAGTATCTTGAAAAAGTATTGCCAAAGTACAAAGGGGACTTTTTTATTGGAATTTTTTTTTCTTTTTAGAAAATTTAATTGAACGAAGTCGGTCATTTGCACATGAATCTATGAATTTCTGTGGGTAATCATTCTCCGATAATATTCTTTTAACTTTATTAATATTGTCATTATGAAAACTTTTATCTTAAAGTAGAACTGATCTATCTATTTAATTGGAAATAATATGTCGTTTTTTTTTAATTGTATGGTTCGAATTGAAATTTAGCAGTCTACCAGAACATGTTGGTTTTAGATACCAATTAGTAATTAATTTATTTTTGGTTTTAATAATTGTTGTATCCAAAAGATTTATTGAATGATTTTCTTCTAATTCATGAGTGAATTTTAAATTTTCATTGTATCCATTGAAAACTTCAATGACTATTTCAACAGGTTCTGTTTTTATACATAAAATAGTGTCATCAACATATCTCTTGTAGAATAAATTTTTTTTGTAATAAATGTTTACCTTGATTAGACCAGTGAACCTTGCTGGCGAAACGTCGCATCAATTGAATATGTGGTGGATTTTGTGATTTTTCCTTTTTCACCTTACTCTGGATTGACCCTCAAAGATCGACCATTTATACAATATTTGAATTATGGAGGATGCACACTACAATTGCGACAGGCACGTTTTGCCCCTGTACATCGGACACACCACCTAGCCCACTTTGCCCCAGTGACCCGGCAATACCGCGCCGTTAGCCGGAGACCACCCACATCGCGCGAAGGGGCCCCCCAAGTGCGCGTACTTCCACCACCCTCGCGCGTCTCCACTCCAGGTGCCGCTCCGAAGGGGGCTCGCGCCGCCGCGACTCCCGGCCGCATCTGCTAATGCTGCGCGTAGCGGAGCGTCAGTTTCAACTACAGACCTACTAGCAGCAGCAGCTCCTTTCTTCAAGCCTTAGGCACATCGCGCCGCGGTGCCTACACCCCCCGCCAGTTCCGGGAGCCGCAAGCAGAGGTGCTCCAGATACGCAGACGGTGAAAACCGAAGTAAGTGGCTACGCTTGAGTGAAAGCTTCGGGCGATACTAGGAGTAGCAATTCCCTACACTGAATTGGCATAGGATCCAATTCTCTTTGTGAGGGTTGAGTGCGATGATGTATGGCTAGTCTCTACCTTAACTCACATTATTAGTGCGGACATGTAAATATGTATATATATTTGGAATGAATGCAAGTCGTACCTGATCGATATGAGTCACTCGGGCAAGCCTGAGATTTATTTGAATGGGGAGAAATATTTCTGCATATGCTATTGCGACCACTATATCTACTGATCCTTTTTCCCAAAGCTACATATGACAACGGTCAATATATCGGGGAGCACAGTTTCTACTAGTGTTTATAGTTCTTCCTCACCGCATTCTTTTGAAAACGCGGTTCCTGTTCGAAATATGAAAGTTCGTTGTGTAGCATTTTGGCCTTTTAATCCACAGGGATGGTTGGATATTATGACATGCATTCGAGCATGAAAGGTATAGTGAATGAGGAATTTTGGTACTATAACTTGATCAATAATTTGACTGTTCATGTTTTGGAAATTCATATCGTAGCATCGGCACCTCCGACGGATGAATATCAATATTTGAATAAATTGAATAAACTGTTGAATAACAATTCAATGTGCAGGGGGAAGCCATCGGAATATTTTGGTAATTTACTTTCTTTATCTGATAAATCTATAAACAGAGCCGCGCTTTTGCAAATCTGGAAACAACGTCTGCCTCTAGTTGTACAGTTTTTTGCTCACGATGTTAGTGAGAAATCGCAGATGTTGGAAAAGGCTGATCAGGCTTTTGAAATTATTTCGCGCATGCCTCTAGACTATCAAGTGAATGCTATTTCAGCTCAATCTGATTCGTCTGTGGATCAGCTGATTACCAAAGTCGATGCTATATCATCTAAAATTTCACAATTTCCCTCTCATCATAAGAAGAACCGTAAATCTTCACAGTTAAAGAAATCCCCAGGTAAAAAGAATACACCTAAAAAAGTGGGCACTCCTAAAAAACTCTACTGTTGGTTGGTATCATCGTCTATATGAAAGTCACTCGGTAAAGTGTATATTCCTCTCCGTTCATGGATTGATAATAGTGAACCGAAAACGCAGAAAAAAAGAAAAACCCGAGAGCAAACGTTAGTGCTTCGGGAGATTCGTCGCAGGAAAAGTAATTTCACAAAGCATTTTGGGGACGAATGGCTCCGTTGGTTATTTCCCTAGCAACCGTTCCTAATGTGTTTTCTCACAAATCCTTATGAGTGCTCATTGGGGCAAGCCGGAAAATCAGTTTTAAGTCACACTCGATGGCCAAGGACACTGAATTGTTGTATTTGCTCCATAGCAACGGTTGTATACCTCCCTAGCAACAGTTACGAAGGTTGGAAATCATTAATTTATGACCCATTTCCATCATTTTCGACGGCAAAGGACACAAAATCTTCCAATTAGCTCCTTAGCAACCGTTGTTTACCGCCCTAGCAACCGTTGCTAAGGGAAAGAAAAATTCATGTAAGTTTCGTTTCCAGTATTTTCAACGTGCTATAGAGAAAATTGGGAAAATTTGGTGTCTTTTGCCGTCGAAAATGATCAAGATAGATTTTGAATTGATCATTTCCAACCTCAGCCGTCGAAAATGATCAAAATGAGTCTTCGAGTTTGCTAAATACGGACTTAAGAGCAGGACGGATCGATTTTAACCACCATTAAACCGTATGACAGTCACAAGATGAATTGATCGAAAAATTAAGCAGGTCTAAATGTCTCGCATCGTGTATAACCTAGAACCGCTTGCTTTGTTGCATTTGATCAAATAATAAGAGAGCCCGGGTAGACATCAACAGTCGCGACAAAGTTTGGTCAATTGAAAAAGAACGACACTTGACACAGTCACAAAGATACGAATTGAACTGATTAAATAATATTTTTGTAATTTTTGAAAAATAAATGATAGTATCTACGCTAGTGGAATGGTGAAAATACAGGTTTGGGATGCGTTTGTGGGTGATGTTGAAGCCTCTTTGAGAAAGCATACTGCTAAGGCACTTGGCAGCGGTTTTTTGATAAAGTCTCTAAACGTAACTTTTTAATTGACTCAGGAGGCATATTTCTAGTCTGCCTAAGCCTGTCAACTTTAATGGATCTTTGAATCCAAATTTGAGAACTATGAACTCTACATTTTAAACTTATGGGTTTTTTGTAAGAGCCTATTGATTTTGGTTTTATAGATAAACTCAAATGGAAGTTTTTGATTGCTGACACTCCTCACGCTATTATCGGAGGAGATTTTCTAAGACATTTACAGTAAGTTCCGGATTTATCACTTCGAACGTTGTTTCACCTTAATACTGGCGAATTCGTTGAAGGGTCCAATTATCAACTTCAAATTACGACATCAACTTTATTCAAACGGACGCGACAATTGTCAAATTCCTTAGTGAGTTTTGAGAGATAACAGTCGAAATGTTAGTAAAACAAATAAAAAATCATAAGATCTTCCATCATACAAAAACCACCGTTTCGCCAGTTTTTCAGAGATTTGTAACGATTGGGCGATTTCTGTCCGCCTGCATACTTTCACGCTCATGAACATGTTTAAATGCAAGGCAAACCTAGATTTGCACGTTTATCGATGTATGTAAGTGTTAATCAAATGATCGTAAATCTCCCGCATGAAACCTTCATGCGTGCCACAGAGCAAATTTTGTCAGTAACGTTGTCAACAAGTCTTTATAAAAAATGTTCTCGTTGATAAAATCGGCTCGTATTCAAATGCCAAAGTTTCTTCAGTTTTCAATCATAGTAGCGTTTAATCATAATATCGTTTTTGCTGATTTACGTACTGATTTTGATTTATCTCTCCCGAGTATGTACCAAACATTGCCTTTGAGGATGCGAAAGTGTTCAAATTTCGTAACATCTGTTTTTACGCTGTAAGTAAATTTATTTCAGACGATTCTGCGTTGAAACTTTTGCAAGAACAAGTAAAAAAATGGCTAGCTCTCCCGGTAGATTAAACTCGATTGGTGTTGATGTATCAAGCGAACCCTTAGTTTATATTTCAAGACATCTTGGTAGTTACGTGTTTTGCGTATTGGTAAAATGAGAAGTTGAATCGAACAAAATATTGTACTAAGTAATTTGAAAATTCTGTTGTTTGGAGAGACTGGAATTTCAATCGCTCACTAGTTTGATTTTAATTGATTGTTATAAGTTGGATTTTCAATGTTCATCCACGTTTCTTTTCCATGATCAGGTTCTAAAGTTGTTAAAGGTAAGCATTTGTAGAAATATTGATCTTAACCCATTAACGTCCAAAATGTCAAAATTTCTTGCACGTTTTCAGAGTGATTATTTCCTATGTAATTGGCGTTAAAAAAATTTTTGAACCACATATTTCTGATGTAAAATTTTATGCTCTTTTAGAATCCGCTTCCAGAATCATGATAAATTTCACAACAAAAGAAATATGCTCGATTGAAACATAAAAAACACCTAAATTTTCGAAAAAAAAAATTTCAGGATTTTTTTTCGAAGTGTTACGGTGAAGATATCACCTTGCGACCGTGACCAAAGGTGATCATGGGAGTTGAAGTTTAACAGGGAATTTTTTGTTGACCTTGAACCATCTCTTTACAAAATGGCGGAAAAAACGAATTTTTTTTTTCAATCTTCATCAATTTTTTTCTCAAAATCTGTGGACTTAAGAAAAAAATTTATAGGAACAAAAATGCCTTAGAATCGCTCGAGAAATATTGTCAAATTTTTTCAGAATTTTTTGAGACATTTTTTGAAAATCCCATTTCCCAAGTTTCCCGGAAAATCAAAAATTGTCTCAAAAAATTGTGAAAAAATTTAAGAATGTTCCTCGAGTGATTCTGAGACATTTTTGTTCCTATGAATTTTTTTCTAAAGTCCATAGATTTCGAGAAAAAAATTGATAAAGTTGAAAATTTTATCAATTACAGTGAAAAAATCACTTTGAAAACGTGCAAGAAATTTTAACATTTTGGACGTTAATGGGTTAATATGCATTTTACTGATTTCTTGTCCGCAGTTTTCTCGGGCAAGACGTTTTGCAAAGTTTTGCCTTTGATTTTGAAAATAGTTACGATATAGATGGAAATGACTTTAGATTTCCACTTTTCAAAGCCTCCGACAAAATGGAATCCATGAGTCTGAAATGCAATAGTGCAGTTTCCGTGTTTCTTATGCCTTTGCTTAGAGCAGCGTTAGAGATCCTTAGATTTAACAGGAATAGATTTACCTCTGGACACATCTTTTGCGGCACTTTGTTGTTTGCTTGCGTTGATTATTGAATGGGATGTGCATACAAATCAGGTACTTTCCATTGCTAGTTAACTTGCGTTTGCTGCGGTTCACGGTTCACTGTTCTGTTGGTCAGAAAAAGAAATCAGCAGTCGACCTAAGTTTCGATTTGGATACAAATGATTTATTCATAATCTGTCGACGGCGTAAGAGGATTCCTTACACTTGGAACAAGAAACTTTTTAAAATTAAGTATGATTGCTAATGTGTAGACACTCATCTTTTTGTAAATTTGATTTGAATCAAAAACGCTTATATCGCCAAATTTATATCGTGTTAACCCTTTTCCTCCTGAATAACCGTTTTTTATTTCAAATTTTCGACCTCATATCCTTTAATGAAAAAAGCATTTAGAAAATTTATGAAACATCATTTCTTATGGATATGGACCCCCTCTTTCGAATGGTGTTAAGGAAATTTTTGTAAATTGTAAGTCGGAAAATTTATAGGCTGTTTTTCCGGAAAATTGACGAATTTTTCACATTTGTTTTTGAAAAAAAGTTTATTTTGGGATGAAAAAAAATTTCATAAAACATTTCTATCATTGTAAAAGGGGTTATAAATGTCCGACCTTCAAAATCCCAACATCCCAATCCCAAAAATTTTTTCCCAACTTGGACGCCGAACTTTTTTTTGCAAATTTTTTTCTTGAATGTTATAAAATCGTCCTAAAAAAATTTTCACGTATTTTTTGACAAATTATGAAACATTATTCCAAAAAAATCCTTGCCAGACTTTATAGTTTTTAAGGAAAAAATTCGCAAAGTTGGAAAAAAAATTTTCCCAATTTGGACGCCATTTTGTGTCCGCTATTCTGAATTTCAAAATAAAGCCAACGGGATTTTGAAGGTCGGACATCTATAACCTCTTTTACAGTGGTAGAAATGTTGTATAAAATCTTTCTCCATTACAAAATAAACTTTTTTTTAAAAAAACGTGGAAAATTCGTCAATTTTCCGGAAAAACAGCCTATAACTTTTCCGGCTTACAATTTACAAAAACTTCCTTAACACCATTCGAAAGAGGAGGTCCAAATCTATAAAAAATGATGTTTCATAAATTTTTTATATGCTTTTTTCATTAAAGGATATGAGGTCGAAGATTTGAAATAAAAATCGGTTGTTCAGGAGGAAAAGGGTTAAAGCTCTTTTTTGAGGGGTAATATACCTTTGTGACCTCCGATTTCGAGGTCATTTTCGAACACTCACCATGAGCGCAGGAAAAATCTTGAAAATATGGGATTTGTCGTATATAAAAGTACTACTTTCTAACTTTCTACAAAAAAAATTTTTTCACTAGTTCTCCGCTAGCGTAATTCTACAGGTCACAATTTTGAACATGGAACAAAACATCGAATGGGGTTTTGGAAGTGATTAAAAAAATTCAGTGAAATTCGTACGATTTTTTCGAAATTCAAATTTGGAGCGAATGGCGTCAATTTGAATTTTTTTGCGAAAAAATCGATCGAAAATCGGCCATAAAATCGGTAAAAATCAAAATATCGAAAAATCGTGCGATGTTCACTGAAACATAATATTTTCAAGCTACAGTTAAAATTTGAAGTGAATTGGTTGAAAATTGACGGCGCTATGATTACGCTAAGGTCAAAAAAGACGGTTTCGAGATGAACGCGTTCAAAGTTTTGAGTACTATAAAATCGAGGAAATTTTTGCTCTATCTTTAATCTGTAATGCTTGCTCCTTAAAATTGGCCCTCCACTTCAAGATTCTCTTTCTCCTCATCTTTACTTGATGAAATTGCGTCTTCGCGAGCAAGTTTACCCTCTTCAGTGAGGGAGCGCTCCGAAAGCGCGATACGGGTCTCGTCGGCTTCGGTGCAGGAGTTGTAGCAATTTAATTCAATGGTGATGCCCAATTGGTCCATAACTTGTAGAATTCTATTAAATCCATCGTTGAAATGTAGAACAGCAAGAAATAACGCCACATCAAGCTTTGCCACTGGGAAACGTGCTTAGTGGGAAACGTGTTCAGTTGTGTGGCCATTGGCCACACAACTGAATTCAAACTTTCATTCGAGTTTTGTGTGAATCCGCCTAGACATCGTATGAGAAGTTCATCTCTGCTCAGCTCTTCGTATATTGGCTTGATAGCCACAAACACTTCCTTCGACATGGGAGGATCATGCTGGAAGTTTGTCATATCGCCATCCTTCGCCTTTTCAGCTTGCCAAAAGCACCATGATTTTGGACCTTCTATGCATAACTGATGATGAGGCTACTCGTTGGTCGATGACAAGTGGTATAACGTGTCCCAGATTGCTTTGTTCATATCTGCTGTTGGATTGCAGTTCCTCCTTATTAAAAGAGTTGCAGAAGGAGAAGAGTAGTATCTGGAATAAGACGTTTATTGCCAGCGAAGTTACAAGCTCTTGTTCTCATTTGACAATTCGCTGAGACTGATTACCGGTGCGGACCGAATCGCCAGCATTGCTTGCAGTAGTGCGGCGGATGCGCGGGGCTATCGCCATCTCTCTATATCCCCACATGACTACCCTTTTTGTTTTGACCTTTGGTTTGTGGTGACAGGAGTGACAGTATGAAAACATAATAGATTCATTAAGTTTTTAAATTATCAATCAGCACTTGTGCCTTTTCAATTCCAACAAGTGTGCAAAAGCACTAGATTCAATATAGAAACTTGATATCAACGATCAGCCTTAAGCTGTTGCATTTCTTATTGTTAAGACAAGGCTCGCCTCCGATTGATAAAATTATGTAAAATCAAAACCACGCGTGATAAAAAACTACGAGATAAAATTACAATAAATTGCCTGGTTGTGTAACTATACTTAAGGGGTAATATACCTTTGTGACTTTTTTCCATTTTTTTTTATTGGCTTAAACGCTCCATAAACTATCTAAGAATGATATAAAAAGTCGGTCAAGTGGGGGAAGAAGTTCTAAGTGCCTCAGTAAATCGTTCCTCTGAACAAAGCAAAATTTGGCGCGCGTGGACAGTTATCCAGTTAGGGCTTTGATTTTTCTTTTATGTAACCTTCACCGACCAAAGCGAAGCGATTGTAGAGAATAATCCTCAAGAGAAAACGAAAAGAATGCATAGACCATGTACGGAAAAAGCTTTCGATTAAAATGAATTTATTCGAAATTCAATCTAATTCAATTCAAATCAATCACATCCTAATCAAACGACATCAAAATCAATTCTTCTCATTACTCACATGTATTACAGTGGATGGAGGTCATAGAGCTATCATCTTTTCACGACTTGGCGGAGTTCAAAAAGATATAATGACTGAAGGGCTTCATTTCCGAATTCCGTGGTTCCACTATCCAATAATTTATGATATTCGCAGTAGACCACGAAAAATTTCTTCACCGACTGGGTCAAAAGATTTACAAATGGTGAACATTTCATTAAGGGTTTTATCCCGCCCTGACGCAGGTACACTACCTTCTATGTATCGACAACTTGGTTTGGACTACGATGAAAAGGTGAGTCCAATAATACTCTTATATGAGTAGTTTTTAAATGAAAGAGATCTTTTCCTACGACCAGTAAGAGAGGTTTTTTCTCTGTATATCCAATATGTTCAGAGTTGGTCTGGATCTACCATTCCTTAACACATCATGCTTTCTAGTATCATATTTTAATCTTGAGTTTAAGAGAGAGAGAGAGAGAGAGAGAGAGAGAGAGAGAGAGAGAGAGAGAGAGAGAGATTGATTGATTGATTAACTGGTTTATTAATGCCAAGGCCAATGTGGCCGAATTGCAATTTGAAATTTACAGAATAAACTTATATTAATATAATATTTTACATACATTTTTATACAATAAAATTTTTACAAACATTTTCATAGATAGACAGTAGATTCAATTTGATATAATTTGGTACAATAACATTTGAAATGATTGTTTTAATTTGACATTTACAGCTAATATCACAGATGACTTACTGGACTATCTATGACTATAATTTGCTCTTGTGCTCTCAAGTGATAGTACAGTGTAGTCTCTCTCTCTCTCTCTCTCTCCCTGAGCATACTGCAGCGGCTTTATTCAAGAGTTTATTAATGATAAAGTGAGAGTTCTGTGAAGCAGTACTCGATGCGAAAATAATTTATTAAACTCTCCGTAAAATTTTTCACTTGTGATTGTGGGTGCATTGCACCTTCATGGGACCTGATTTTATTAAGATAGTGATATTTTTTGGACACATGCGAAGGAATCGGGTATGACGACTTACATGATTCAACAAACGAGAATCAAGTTAAATTCACGTTCGATTGATGGATCTCAAAATGATAGTGATAGTTCCACTGTGGGGATGTAACTGGTAGATGTGTGCGTAAGCGTCGACAGACTTCGGCTCGAACCACACGTCCGATAAGTTGCCCTTCACGTCGACTTGCGAGGAAGTTGGACAAGAAGTCTGACTCGCGGCCTCTCCACCTTATCTCCTAACTCTTATGCTCAGCAACTCACATCAACTGGGTTTGGCGTACGAATTGTGATGCTCTATAACAGGTATTAGCGAAAATGGACGTGCAAAATTGCACGTCGTTCCGGGAGGATTAATAATTGATAGAAGAAATTGTGCTGGCGACACACAGCGACCTGAATTGTTCACGATATTGCGCACGTTCGATTGGAATGCCGCACGTTTCCCACAAGACTTCCCGGAGATCGTGAACTTGTTCTTGCGTATTTTGCGCGGCATAATTTTAAGATGCGTCCGATAGTGCACGTTTCCTTGGTGAGTAAGTTCCAGCTTTTGCGTACTACTTACTCACGTACTTTGTACTTTTTCGGCGTGTTTATGGCAGTCTGCATCGCGATTAAAACATGGCGGCGCTCCGCGGTTTGTGCATTCTAATGCTAACTTATATCTATACACGCGGTCCGACACTCCCGATCGCGTAAGTTTCCACGCCTACCCTCTCCGCAAGTAGCTGCTACTCTAGCTCGACCTGGTAAACAGTTAGATTTTTGGCAGGCTGACACTCACAAATTTGGTACACAGGGGTTTTTGACGTCGTTGATCACGAATCTGAGGTTATATTTTTATAATTTTCAAATCCACGATGACGGATCAAATATGGCAGACAAAATTTGTGAACTTCAACAAAATTTAGGCCGCAATTTTGGATCCGCCATGTTGAATTTTGCAAATCTAAGCTCATATTCATGATCAGCATCCACTAAAAATCCTGTATACCAATTTTAGTGGATTTGAATGTAGTTTACAAATTTTGTCTGCCATATTGGATCCGCCATCTCGGATTTAAAAATGTAACTTATGGAAATGTAACCTCAGATTCGTGATTAGTGACCTCCAAAATCCCTGTATACCAAATTTGGTTGACTTTCAAAAATTTTGTCCGCCATTTTGAATTTTGAAAAATTAACTTCAGATTCGTGATCAGTGATCCCAAAAACCCCCGAGTACAAAAATTCAGACTGTGATGTATCAACATAGCGGGGTACCGCGTTAGCGGAGCTAAGCTCTGTTATTGTTATCACGAGCGTTCGAAGCAGCCAGTGCGTAACCGGCCGTCTAGGTATCTAGTCAAGTGCGTAGCTGGTCTGCTATTCATCTGTGCCTACTGTTACTTCATATCTTTATATTTAATAAACTTTATTCTCAGTACAATGTGTAGTATTCATTCAATATACACCATACATCACAATTATGGCGATGAGGTAATCTGGACTTACGGCGTGTGAAATTAATACGCGATAGGTGGAAGCCGATGTGATTAAATGTCTGAGACAGCCAAAACAGGCTGGACTCAAACGCTCAACAAGGCAGAACTGGTAACGGAACTCAAAAATTGAGGCATAGAGTGCAGTGAAAGTAAAAAAAATTGAATACTTACGCCAAACATCAAGGTCGGTTATTAAGAAAGAGCAGAGTGAACTCAAGGCGAGCGGTCAAAATAGTGAAGAAGAGAACAACTCAGACGAATTCGAATCAGCAAGCGATTCCGGCGAGGACAGCACGAGCCCGATGTCGAGCGAAAGCATAAAAATAGAATTCTGCCTTGGGAAGGACGATTGGGAGACGTTCGTCGAACGCCTCGAATTGCTGTTCATCGCGAAAGACATTAAGGAAGAAGCGAAAAAGTTGCGACAATGTTGACGCGTTTTGATGAGGACGCATTTAAGCTTATTAGGCAACTAGCATCGCCGGATACAGTGGCAGGAAAAAAGTACCAGGAACTAGTGGACTTAATGTCGGGTCATCTCAGTCCAAAGCCTTCCGAAGTAATGGAAAGGTGTAAGTTCAACCAAACAAAGCAGGAAGAAGCAGAGTCAGTTGCAGATTTCGCAGCAAAACTGAAGAAATTGGCACTACACTGCAGTTTCACAGATTCGAGGCATCTCTGCGTGATCAGTTTGTATGCGGCAGAAAGGACAAAGACACGAAAATCGAGTTATTTAAGAAAACCACGTTGAGTTACGATGAGGCTTATAGAGAAGCGTTATCAAAGGAATCGGCGGTGAAAAGCGCTTCAGAGGTGTTCAATACATTGGAACACAGAAGCAGTGGTAAACAAGAAGTTTACGCGATACAAGGCCGTTCAAGGTCTAACAAGCCGAAACGCAGCTGTTATTGTTGCGGGAAACCAAGTCTCTCGGCAAAAGATTGCCGTTTTGAAGATTATATAGATAAAAAGCAAGATAAAAAGAAATTCCAATTATCTGAAGAGTACAGCGACAACGATGTTGAAGACCACCGGAGAGAATTTTTCATGCTGAAAGCAAACGAGGAGCCAGCGCGCAAGGTAAATTTTGTCAATAGGGTAGACGCGAGTCCAATGTTTGTAGATATAACGGTAAATAATGTTAAGTTGTCGATGGAAATCGATACGGGGACTTACGCGACTATCATCTCGAAGAATATGTTTAAAGAAAAATTGGGCGAAATGAAAATTGTGGAAACCGAAATGAATTTGAAATCTTGCGATAATCGAGTATTAAAGCCCAACGGAAAATTGGTGAACTTGTCAGTGAAATTTGTAAATAAGACGCGCTCACTGGATTGTTTTGTTTTGCCAGGAGCGGGACCGGCGTTGATAGGTCGTCGATGGCTTTCCGAATTTAATGTATGGCCTTTAAAACTCGATAGATTTGATAGCGAAGAAATGAATAAAATTAATGTAGAAAGCGTATCAAGCGAATTAAGTAAAACGAACGAGGATTTATTTAGCGATTCCCCAGGGCTATGCAATAGAAGTAAAACAAAAATACATTTGAGAAACGACGCGAGACCGATCGCCATGAAGTGTAGAAATGTAGCGCATGCATTGAAACCACTTATTAAGAAGGAAATTGAGCGATTAGTGAAATAAGGATATCTAGAAGAGGTGAAAGTGAGCGAATGGGTTACGCCAATCGTGCCAATTTCCAAAAGCAACGGGAATATCCGCATTTGTGGAGATTTCAAATTAACTCTAAACCAATTCGTGATAGTAGATAAATATCCCCTCCACACAATTGATGATATTTTTATAAAACTGCAAGGTGGTACTTCCTTCTCAGAGCTGGATTTATTGCATGCTTATACCCGACTAGAAAAAGAGGCAAGGCAAGCATCCGGCTCTGATCAATTTGCCTTAGAGCCTTCTACGGCCCCAGCACGGCTCTTGATCAAGGCCGTACCATGCATGTGTACACTTTTTGACCCGGCCCTGGCGTTTCTGTAGCGTAGTTGCTTTACTATCCTATAGCTTTGATTGTAAATTTGGTTTTTGAAATTTGTACGCACCTGACCTGCAATAGGTAACTTTGATCACCTTCGCAGGATTACATTATATGTATTGAATCTATTCTGGTTGAATAAATGAATAAATTAATTAATGTTTATTTCTTACACACATAACTCTTTATTACCTTTTATTGTTACAAAAATTATATAATTTTCTCCAAATGATGGTCCAACGCTTAGGAATAAATATAAATAATTATGATTCATACTACATGTAATCAAAAAACCTAAAAAACATGTTACAAAGTATTATTTAAATTCTTTAATGCAGATTTTTTCAGTCGCTCAGTTTTCTGGCTTCCCCAGTCTTTAGCTGGATTGAATGTGGTGCTGAGTGCTGATAAATACAGTTTTTCCCACCCATTTTCTTTCCCAAAACAGTTGAGAATTGAATCTTGCAGAATTACACTAAAAGTAGTGTCTTTGAAGTCCTTTTTTTCTGAAGTTCTGTGTTCGCATGATTCTGTTCTTGTGCAGTGTAATGAGACAAAACTTGTCCAGAAACAAATTTCTTAATGGCACTTCTCACAGCTTCGATCACACTCAAAGTAGTATTTATAGTGCAATTGAAATATTTTTTAAGATCATTTTGCATGCTGTCGTTCTTCAAATTGTCATTGAACATTTTAAAGTTTTCTAAATTCTGGAAAGGAACTTCAACCCCATACATATCTTTAAATTGGCTGAATCCTATTATTTCATCATTACTTTTCAAAGCTCTAGATTCGGCTACTAAAGTTTTCAACTCTTGGATCTCATTAGAAATAAAAATTTGTAATTTATTCAATTCTTTTTGCATAAGTTCTGCTGAATTTTTGTTTGTTTGTTTTACAAAAGTCTTCAGAGCTTTGCTATTCTGTTCGATTACATCATTCAAGTCAATTCTCAGATTATTAATTGCATCATTGCAGACTCCAACAAGTTCTTCAGGATCACCAACAGATTTAGAATTCTCTTTTATGTTAACTTGATTTTGTGATAACAATAATGGATCTGTTGTTTTTGAATCATTCACACAATATGAATCAATTGTTTGTTTGACAGTATGATCAGAAGAAATATATGGCTGAGACATTTCTTTTCCATTTGGTCTAGGTAAAACATGATGTGCAAGATTGCTTGGTGATGTATTAAAAGTCTTTGGTTTATAAAGCACTGTTGAAGAGGAAGGTGAAGATTGTTCAAATGTATGTTGAATGAAATTTTGTAATTTCACTTTTTTTGTCTTGGGTTGATCTGTAGATTTTAAAAAATTGCAGTTTGGTTTGATCCAGAGAGAGTTTTGCTTAATTATAGTCATCTTGAACAAGGTGTGGTTCAAATCCAAAACATTTCCATGATTGCGGTACAGGTGCTGCATTAATTAGAAATTGTTCTATCATTTCTGTATCATCTGGTGTAAATGGTGGTGCAGGATAATTGCATTGAATGTCTCCTTCATCATTGTAAGTTGCCCAACATTCGAGAACAATAACATAATTGTTTGGTGGCTCTGTACCATTGGAAATTTGACCGACCACACATTGTTTATTTACACTTTCCATCTGTAAGCAAATATATATTTTTGAGTTTATTCTAACATGGTAGATATAATATTCTAACATTTTATCAGTAATATGAGAGGTTATGTTAAGAATAATATCATGTCATTAATGACTGCTGAACTTTCAAGTGAAATTGATAGTTTTCGTGTAATTAAAGGTGATTATTCCAATTATTACTTGATTCACTCACCATTATTAGGTGTTTTCTGATGACCAGTCAGACAGTCCAATTCAGCAACAGTTGGATCAACTAATGAGCTGTTTATGACATTCAGTATATAACAATGTATATAGTATATTGTACAAATGCATATACTATCACTATATTCAGGCATACACAGTTTATAACAGTTTTTTACAGTTTTTGTCAGGTGATCTTAGAGGCTCTAATTTGTATTTCCAAAATTTGAGGCCAGATTCGTGATCAGCAAGCTCAAAAACCCATGCATACCAATTTTCATCAAAATCCAGTATTTTTTCAAATTTTTTTTAGGTGATCTTAGAGGCTCTAATTCGAATTTTCAAAATCTGAGGTCGTATTCGTAATCAGCGACCTCAAAAACGTATAGATACCAATTTTCATCCAAATCCATCGATGAAGAAAACATGTAATGTAAATAGCTTACTTTCAGAGTATCACGTCTCGACGTGGGATCAAGTTGTCATTTTCAGACGTGTACACACACATACACACATGTACATACAAACACATGCATACGACATCATCCCCGAAGTCAGAAAAACTCCGAGGCAAAAAATTTCTCCTGAAACGGCACTTTTTATAGAAATTTTCCGAAATGGCACTTTTTATAGAATTTTTCTGAAATGGCACTTTTTATACTTGTCAATCTGAAACGGCACTGTTAATAGAAAGTTTCTGAGATGGAACTTTTTATAGCAAGTTTCTGAAATGGAACGTTCTTCCTCCCAAGCGACGATTTCGACCAGCTCCTACCAACGAGTATCGAAATGAACGATATTGTGCTTCGCTTCATAACAGTGTTTGGTGAGCGATCTGCGCTTTTCAAAAAAGTTGCAGATGGTATACCAAATAACAATTCAAAGTGTTTTTCACCGAGTGTTGTGTTACAGAAATCAACTTATTTAGGCCTAAAAAGAGTGGTTAGATGTATCGATACAAAATTAAACTGTTAAGCAGTATATGTCACACAGTGAACAATTGTAAAAAATGGATAGTAACGCAAATTGAGAATGCATTGGCTTTGAAAAGTCCGACTAACGAAGATCTTACAGTACCTATTTTGAACGAGGTTTTCAATGTATATGAAGAGGACATCAGGGACCAGGTGGAAACAAAATTTTCCTCATTCAAAAATCTTATATTTTGTGGACGATACTTAGATGTAGTATTTCTAGAAATTGTGTGTACATGTATCGCAAAATTATCGACGAATATAATCAATTTGAAATATGACTTACCTTGTAGATATGTTTAATAAACCATAATGTATATTCATAAACTATTTTTCACATTTACTTGAAATCCTTACCCACTGTATTATAGCTTGAGCATTTTCGTATATTTTGGATATTTTAACGCACGTTTACTCCATACAGAAAAAAAAATTCCATCCCAATACCTTCATTGGCGCATATCTCACACACGTAAAAGAAAAATTTCCTACCGAAAGGAATTCTCCAATAAGCGTACAGTGTTACACACTCGCTCGCGCTGCGCGCTCGCTACTCTATCAAACTCTACTTTATCACATACGTTACGTGTAGTCATGAACACAGAAAAAGTCCATCACAATACATTAATTAGAACGCGAGATATTCACATTTGAAATTTCTCGGTGGGTGTGCCCCCACCGCCCCAACTCCCCCTTTTCACGCCCGCCCGGAAAAATACCGCTCGGAAATGCCCCCTCTCCGAACCGCAGAGAGCGGCAGGAAAAATGGCGCTCCGCTCCCCCCTCACCCCGAGAGCGGCAGGAAAATACCGCCCGGGCCCCCCTCTCCGCACCGCCGAGAGCGGACGGAAAAATAGCGCCCCGGGCCCCCTCTCCGCCAAGAGGCCCATGACGTCACGGACCGCATGGAGGGGGAATCTGGAAAAAAGACACCCGGCCAGCGAGGTAGATAAGAACTCGGTGACACTAAACAATTAGTCTAGGAAAAAGCGGCCCCTTCTACTGATGTAAGCTCGAAAGCGCGATGTTGAGCTACCGTACGAGAACGTATCAAGTAGACGTAAAAAAACGTGAGCAAGTCTAGGATGCCGCCTCGCCATGCATAGCGAATAATATATATAAGGCCTAGCGAAAGCGAGATGGGGCTTTTTCTTTCGAGCCTCCGCGCAGCGCGCATCAAATCGATCGACGCGGTGTCCGACGGATAAGAGACAAAGTCTTTGTACGGATCGCGCCGTGGCTTTTCACACTTGTAATAGTTTTGTAATTAGAATAATCTCATTATTAATAAATTTCTACTTATAAATGAACATCACGGCTTTTTGAATTCGATTCCGAACCAGATTTGCGCACTCAAATCAAGAAAAAAAGTATACAAAGACACTTAACCATTAACCTTTAGAGGGCCGGAAAATCAATATTTTGACGCATCATAAAAACTTGTTTAATGTTTATTTTAGACTGAAATATAATAATTTATTATTATTTTTACTTATTAAAGTTATTTAAGATAAATTTACTCCTCCACACCCCTTTTTACCTACCCCAAATCCATTAAATCTGTATTTTCTACATTGTGCAAGTGGTCATAAAATTTGACTATCAACCCCTCAAAATGCTTTAAATATTTAATTGAATCAACAAATTTAACTTATATAATATTCTCATAAAGAAAGAAGCGTTTTCTACTATTAAAAATACATTTTTTGAAAATTTGAAATTTATAACATTAGCAGTTCCGTTCGGGGCCGGAAAATCAATATATTGACGCACCTCATGATCGACACTTTGTGTATGATCAATCATTGATATGAGGTACCTTAAATACCAGTTTTCTGAGGGCGATATGCTCTTCCAAATCCCGGCCCTCTAAAGGTTGATTGGTAGTGGTGTCCACCCATCCGCATGAGTCCAATATATCTAACCCCACGTGGGAAGCGATATAGGCTTTATGCGCACTACAGTTAATAATTATCATTCGAATTCTATTAACTCAGTGAGCGGGCGAAGCCGCGACGGGGGATGTTAGTATATATAGATGAATGTGTAAGTATGAGAGTGTACATACAAACGAGCCCTGCCGATGCGACGGCCGGCCGTTCTCACAAAAGCGCACACGCGGAGTGTGATGCGCGAATTGCAATTATGCAGCTGCACAACAGTTTAACTGGAATACGGCCATATGAGATCTTCTTATCGGTCCATATAATGTTTCGAACAGCCTGCAGGCATTCGAGCAAGATCGAAGGAATGGATGTGTAGACGAATGTATCAGAATCTTACTGCAATGCAACCACTATTATCCGCTTGTTTTTAGAATTTAAGTTTATATATATATATATATATATATATATATATATATATATATATATATATATATATATATATATATATTACAAATTGTATGTTCAGTAAATGAAACATTTATAACAGAATTACTTCGACTCTCCTATTAAAATCCTTCATAATTTAACAATCGACGAATATTTGCAAATGGCTAAAATGCATATTTACAAAGGCATTCGAGACAGTGTCATGGCGATGGTACGAAAGAAAATTAAATAAATAATTTATATGACGATGAAAAATGACATTAATTTTATTTCATCATAAATTGTTAACTTCGAGCATAACTGATCTTAATACACTGATAGTAAATTAGCTTCCGATTTACTATGTTTATTTGAGAAAAATAATCATCAAATTATCTGTACCAGAAGCTGAGATACAGTCGATCACAAGTCACGCGCTTATTTTGAACCCGCACGTTCGACTTTTCATCGCTTCTTCTCATCTACGCCCTCCACTGCCGCGCCGAGAGTACCACGTTTCAATGATTTCCATCGATCTCTCTCTTATTATTTGAGTATGAAGCGCATTACTTATATTTGTACATGATACATCGTCGCCTGCGGGGAAAAAGCAACAATCTCAGAAACGCGCTAAAGAAAGATCTATTTCGATTTGAGCGAAATAAAAAGATCTATTTCGAATTGAGCGGAATAAAAAGATCTATCTCGAATCGAGCGAAATAAAAAGATCTATTCCGAATCGAGCAGTATAGAAAGATCGTTTCCAAATCGACTTTTAAAGAAAGATCTAACTCAGATTTTACTTTGTAGAAAGATCTATCTCAGGTTTAATTTTATTTTGCGGCGTTTTTTTGAGTTCGGAGTTGATGCGGTACGTGCGCACTTGAGTGCGATTGCTTGTGTGCGTGTGTGTGTGTATGTAAATATGTTTGTATGTGTGTGTGTAAGGACACATCTGAATGTAATATGCCAAGTTAACTATTTACGTTAAACAGTTTTTGCTTCGATGGTTTCTCGTAAAAATTGGTATACATGTGTTTTTGAGGTCGCTGATAACGGATCCGGCCTCAGAGTTTGAAAATTCAAATTAGAGCCTCCAAGATCACTTGTCAAAAATTTGGAAAAAAATTGAATTTTTTTAAAAATTGGTATTTATGGGCTTTTGAGGTCGCTGATTACGGATCCGGCCTCAGATTTTGAAAATTCAAATTAGAGCCTCTAAGATCACCTGACAAAAATTTGGAAATATACTGGATTTTTATGAAAAATGATTCACATGGGTTTTTGAGGTCACTGATTATGAATCCGGCCTCAGATCTTGAAAATTTAATTTAGAGCCTCTAAGATCACTTGACAAAAATTTGGAAAAAAATCGAATTTTGTTGAAAATTGGTATACATGGGTTTTTGAGGTCGGATTCGTGATCAGCGACCTCAAGAACCCATAAATACCAATTTTTAAAAAATTCAATTTTTTTCCAAATTTTTGTCAGGTGATCTTAGAGATTCTAATTTGAATTTTCAAAATCTGAGGCCGGATTCGTAATCAGCGACTTCAAAACCCCATAAATATCAATTTTTAAAAAAATTCAAATTTTTTTCCAAATTTTTGACAAGTGATCTTAGAGGCTCTAATTTGAATTTTTAAAATCTGAGGCCGGATCCGTTTTCAGTGACCTCAAAAACACATGTATACCAATTTTTTACGAGAAACCATCGAGGCAAAAACTGTTTAACGTAAATAGTTAACTTGACATATTACATTCAGATGTGTCCTTACACACACACACACATCTATACTACTAGCATCCCCCGTCGCGGCTTCGCCCGCGATACGTGTAATTGGGAACAACAAAATTTGTATCTCATAAACATAGAATTCCATTTGTTACTGAGAACGATGAAGTTCTGAGACTCGTTTTAATTGATCATTTCGGCAATGCAAGATAATGTCTCTTGGGCCTTTGTCTTCATCTTCCAACAGTACAGCCACTTCGTTCGTAGTTGGAGCATTGTAACGACCTCTGTGTTGATTTGTTGGTACACGATCAGCGTGAATAATGAGCTTATGATCATGTATTGGTGTATTTTCTAAATTGTACTTAAAACTTCTGATCAAGTTATTATTTTCTAGCAAACAGTTTTGCAAAGTTTTCACCAGGTTTCTTCTAAATCTGGGACAATATTAGAACGAAGCGAAAGCTGGTCAGCTTCAGAAACGAAATAAATCTGTAAAAATTGCGGATTCTCGCCAGAAGTAGGCAATAGACTTCCAATACGATGACAAACTTGTCCTTGGATCTTGAACGTAGGCATAAAATTCTCTTCTACGATTTGTTTTGCACCAAAAGAAGTCATCTGGAATAACGTATTGTATTTTCTCGAATTGTTGAGAAAATTTTCTGATAGTGGATGGAATCCCAAAATTATACTTTTAAGAGGTTCTGGAGGTTCCTCAAGTTGTAAAAGAGAAACTTTGCCTCCTACACAACACATGCCTGCGGTTTCATCATTCCATTTTTTGGCGAAGCAATGATTGCATATTTTATCCATTGAACCAATTTGCACATCTTTTGAATCAATATAATTCAAAAAACAATTATATTCAAAAGCAGTTCTGTAACCTGCCACATGGACTCTGGTTTGCTCTGGGACTGCTCTACGATATACTGACATTCGATTTGTCTGACGACCCAATCCGCTCAATCGTGTTTTCGGCATAATAATATATATATATATATATATATATATATATGCGAGAAATTTTCACCAAAGGGAGAGACAATATCTATGCACTTTCATGCTCTACTTATAAGTGAAGCAGCTCAACTCTCTTGCGGATAGCGCTCAGCCGCCTAGTGGAGAAGGCGCGAAGCTCGTCGCTGTAGCCTGGGTCGGCGGGCGGAGGGACTACTTTCCGCGCAGGCGCCTTGCCTGCCATTCGGGGGTTCTGCGGTTAATACGCCAAGAAGTAGTAGTTCGACTATTTATTTATTCATTTAAATAATGTATTCTTCAACGTTTTGCATAGCCTATAACCATCTGGCGTGTGCAATGAAGCTACTGTCAAAATTTGGTAACATTCGATTCAGTAGTTTTGGAGCCAAATGCGAACAAAAAAACGGCTTCCTCTTTATATAATAGTAAGATAAGATAATATAAAGTTAATCCTCCGGTAATTTTCATCTAAAGAGATTTTTATGAAGGGGTCGATTTGCATGAAAACGGATAAGACGGATCGAAAGGGAATTACTTGCGCTTTGAGGTTTCGTATTGAAAATTTTGAAAAAATCGATGCGTGGGCGTTAAAAATGGGAAAATGCAACTTGGGTTTTTTTTCTTAGCCGATAAACCATAGAAAAAAACTATGAAATAATTGTACGATGAAAATTTGGGTCTGACTGATCGATAGATCTTTGGAAGGGCTTTAGTGTTTCATGGTTGAAACTTTGGAATAATTGATGCGCGGGCGTGAAATATGGAAAAAACTGATGTTTGGCAAGATGTGCCTCATGAATCATTGAAAAAGTACATGAATCAGCGTCGTGATAAAAATTCTGATAATACGGATCGATGGAGCTCATTGAGCATTCTTATTTTTTATCATGAAAAACTGAAATATGACGCTGCGTGGGCGTGAAATCCGTTCTTGAAAATTGATGGTTAACTTTGTGATTTTTATGCATTCAGAGAAATACGTGAAATCATGATATGGTGTAATTTCAAGTATTTCCGGTCGGAAGAGTATTGAATGGGCTTCCTTTATCCATGGTTGAAACTTTGGAAAAATTGATGCGTGGGCGTGAAATATGGAAAAAACTCTTTTTAAGAAAAAGGTACAAGATTGATAGTTGAAAAAATCGTTCAATCTGCACCACGATGGGAATTCGAATCAGACAGATCGATAAAGCTCATTGAGCATTTTTATTTTTCATCGTGAAAAACTGAAATATGACGATGCGTGGGCGTGAAATCCGTTCTTGAAAATTGATGGTTAACTTTGTGATTTTTATGCGTTCAGAGAAATACGTGAAATCATGATATGGTGTAATTTCGAGTATTTCCGGTCGGAAGAGTATCGAATGGGCTTCCTTATCCATGGTTGACACTTTGGAAAAATTGATGCGTGTGCGTGAAATATGGAGAAAACTCATTTTAAGAAAAAGGTACAAGATTGATCGTTAAAAAAATCGTTCAATCTGCGCCACGATGGAAATTCGAATCAGACAGGTCGATAGAGCTCATTGAGCATTCTTATTTTTCATCGTGAAAAACTGAAATATGACGATGCGTGGGCGTGAAATCAGTTCTTGAAAATTGATGGTTAACTTTGTGATTTTCATGCGTTCAGAGAAATACGTGAAATCATGATATGGTGTAATTTCGAGTATTTCCGATCGGAAGAGTATCGAATGGTCTTCCTTATCCATGATTGGAATTTAGAAAAAATTGATGCGTGAGCGTGAAATATGGAATAAACTCATTTTAAGGAAAAGGTACAAATTGATCGAAAGAAATCGATCAATTTGCGTCACGATGAGAAAAATTTCATAAATAGAGGTTGAGCCACCCAATGTTTGCCATTCTATCTCAGTTTAGAATGTTGCCCGACTCTCACGACGAGGACGTATTGGTGAGGCGCATATCCGAAAGCGGATTTATAGAGAGTCACTTTTGCAGCCGTGTTATTCAGCGCAATAAGCATCTATACTCTATACTATACTACAAAGTTAATCTTCTAGGAAATTTCATGGAAAGATTTTTCAATGAAGGAGTTGACTTGCATGGAAACAAATGAGACGGATCGAAAGGAAATTTCCTGCGGTATCATGTTCCACATTGAAATTTACGAAAAAAACGATGCGTGGGCGTCAAAAATGGTAGAAATCAATTTGCGTTTTTTTTTTGTATCCGATAAACCATTGGAAAAAAACTGTAAAATAGTTGTATAGTGCAAATTTGAGTTTCACTGATTTATAGATCAATCGAAGATCTTTCCTATTTTATGGTGAGAATTTTGGAAAAAATGATGCGTGGGCGTGAAGTATGTGATTGAAAATTGGTGGATTACTTTGCGATTTTTATGCTTTCAGATAAATACGTGAGATTATGATTGGGTGAAATGTCGGGTATGTTCGATCGAAAGAACATCGGATGGGCTTGAATATCCATGGAGAGAATTTTGGAAAAAATGATGCGTGGACGCGAAATATAGAAAAAACTGACTTTTGCAAACTTGTGCCGCATAAACCATTAAAAAAATATATGAAACAGCGTCGTGATGGAAATTCTGATTAGAGGTATCGATAGAGCTCATTGAGCGCTCCAATTATTCATCGTGAAGAATTCAACAATATTGATGCGTGGGCGTGATGTATGTGATTGAAAATTGGTGGTTTACTTTGCGATTTTTATGCTTTCAGATAAATACGTGAGATAATGATTGGGTGAAATATCGGGTATGTTCGATCGAAAGAACATCGGATGGGCTTGAATATACATGGAGAGAATTTTGGAAAAAATGATGCGTGGGCGCGAAATATGGAAAAAACTGACTTTTGCCAACTTGTGCCGCATAAACCATTAAAAAAATGTATGAAACAGAGTCGTGATGAAAATTCTGATTAGAGGTATCGATAAAGCTCATTGAGCGCTTCAATTATTCATCGTGAAAAATTCCAAAATATTGATGCGTTGGCGTGGAGTATGTGATTGAAAATTGGTGGTTCACTTTGTGATTTTTATGCTTTCAGATAAATACGTGAGATTATGATTTGGTGAAATGTCGGGTATGTTTGATCAAAAGAACATAGAATGGGCTTGAATATCCATGGAGAGAATTTTGGAAAAAATGATGCGTGGGCGTGAAAGATGAAAAAAACTGACTTTTGTCAACTTGTGCCGCATAAACCGTAAGAAAAATGTATGGAACGGAGTCGTGATGAAAATTCTGATTAGAGGTATCGATAGAGCTCATTGAGCGCTTCAATTTTTCATCGTCAAAAATTCAAAAATAATGATGCGTGGGCGTGAAGTATCCTCATATGAAAAGTGATGGCCTCTAGAGTGATGGCATTAACTCGTGATATGATTGGTGTAGATCTAACCACGTGATTTGTAGTGGGGTGTATATAGATATAGTGTGAGATGTATATACAGGTAGAGAGTAGCCGATGACATGATATTATATAGGTTAGGATAGTCAGTTTCGTTCGCGATGCTGTCATAAGTTTCGACAATTTATTTTCAAAACTATAATTGTAGGTATGTGAATTTGATGGTACGTGGATATTTTAGTCTACCTTTTAGTTTTCAACAGTTGCCGGATAGGATAACTCTGTTAGGTTAAGATGTCTGATTTGCAAGTTTTATGTGTTATGTGGTTTGATGGATCGTTTAGTGTTAAAAATCTGAAATCGTCTTGCGAGCTCACGGGTCGATAACCCAGGATTATTTAAATAGAAATTGATGTCAGTGCTCGATGGTTCTTTCTAATACTTATATAGTTTTTACACGGATCATAGGAATGTAGGGTTCGGTTATTCATTTAGCTTTTAGAAATTTACATCATGAAATGAATTGAGATGTACGTCAAAACTATTCTGGCCAAGAATCGTGGAAACAATAATTGAAATATGATTTTGAAACGCACACATGTATAGATCGCGCGCAGCGCGTTTGTTGTAGCTAGTGTGATTGAAAATTGGCGGTTTACTTTGCGATTTTTATGCTTTCAGATAAATACGTGAGATTATGATTGGGTGAAATGTCGGGTATGTTCGATCGAAAGAACATCGGATGGGCTTGAATATCCATGGAGAGAATTTTGGAAAAAATGATGCGTGGGCGCGAAATATAGAAAAAAACTGACTTTTGCAAACTTGTACCGCATAAACCATTAAAAAAATATATGAAACAGCGTCGTGATGGAAATTCTGATTAGAGGTATCGATAGAGCTCATTGAGCGCTCCAATTATTCATCGTGAAGAATTCAACAATATTGATGCGTGGGCGTGATGTATGTGATTGAAAATTGGTGGTTTACTTTGCGATTTTTATGCTTTCAGATAAATACGTGAGATAATGATTGGGTGAAATATCGGGTATGTTCGATCGAAAGAACATCGGATGGGCTTGAATATCCATGGAGAGAATTTTGGAAAAAAATGATGCGTGGGCGCGAAATATGGAAAAAACTGACTTTTGCCAACTTGTGCCGCATAAACCATTAAAAAAATGTATGAAACAGCGTCGTGATGGAAATTCTGATTAGAGGTATCGATAGAGCTCATTGAGCGCTCCAATTATTCATCGTGAAGAATTCAACAATATTGATGCGTGGGCGTGATGTATGTGATTGAAAATTGGTGGTTTACTTTGCGATTTTTATGCTTTCAGATAAATACGTGAGATAATGATTGGGTGAAATATCGGGTATGTTCGATCGAAAGAACATCGGATGGGCTTGAATATCCATGGAGAGAATTTTGGAAAAAATGATGCGTGGGCGTGAAATATGGAAAAAACTGACTTTTGCCAACTTGTGCCGCATAAACCATTAAAAAAATATATGAAACAGCGTCGTGATGGAAATTCTGATTAGAAGTATCGATAGAGCTCATTGAGCGCTTCAATTATTCATCGTGAAGAATTCAACAATATTGATGCGTGGGCGTGAAGTATGCGATTGAATATTGGTGGTTCACTTTGCGATTTTTGTGCTTTCAGATAAATACGTGAGATTATGGTTTGGTGAAATGTCGGGTATGTTTGATCGAAAGAACATAGAATGGGCTTGAATATCCATGGAGAGAATTTTGGAAAAAAGGATGCGTGGGCGTGAAATATGGAAAAAACTGACTTGCCCGGGCCCCTTTCGTACTATCGGAAATTTATCAAGGATTTTGCAAAAATCTTATTTCTTTTGAATTACTTTTATCTGGGAAAAAGAAGTATCAAACATTTTCATTCAACTAAGAAACTTGATTTGAAATTTAGTGGAATGAAATCAAATCTACTGGAGTCTGAATTTGATATAGACCAGGGCCAAAGAACCAAAATATTGGCACCTTAAGAAGGAACCTCGGTGTTAAGCTACGTGTAACTACGCAACTTAACTTATTCGAATCGTTGACGTTCCTATGAGATTCATACGCCGAGGCCTATACAAGTCTAGTTTAGAGAGGAAAAGTCGGCTTTGTTATCCAGCTTGAATCAACATATATTACGAGTATTTTCTAGCTATAAAAAGGGGGTCTAGGCGGTCCAACAATGGAAGAGGGAAGCAATAATTTGCTATTGGGAAGTCACATCTCCGGTGGTGGGGGTAAGAGAAATCCAACATGGCGGTTGTAGTCGGTAATCTGCCTGCAGTTTAGCAGGCCAGCATAGGCAAGCATAGCCGATTTGGAGAATAAACACTCCGATTGAAAATTCCAAGCCTGCTACGTTTTCGCCAAAGAAACTTCCAAAAAGAAGAGACAATTCCAGTTGTGCAGTAAGAGGTTGCAATAGTCATTATTGTGACAATCCGACAGTTAGATTTCATGAATTGCCTGCTCCGAACCAGCGTTTTGTTTATACATGACAGATTACTTTGGTAATTCAAACAAAGTCGATAGATTAGAGGCATGGAAACGTAGATTGGGATTGGAAACAATTAAGCCGAGACTTATGGTGTTTATTTATCCATTGAAAAAATTATCATTAGTAGTCAATGATAGGGCAAATTGATACTCACTTGCAAATATATAACAATGTGCCTATGATATGTTTACACTGTCCGGACAAACCAGCCTTACATGAGCACTTGAAAGACTTTTCCATTTGGAGTAATTTCTCCCTCTATCTCGTGCAAATCCTTTAAATCTGTGGTCTTGATACATAAAGCTACTATGTTGATGTTTGGATAACCTCTTGAAGTGTTGTTGAGAGTGGCGATTTTCCCACATGTTACAATATGCCCTACCTCCCATTAGCCTTTGACCTTTGACAAACTTCCTCTGCTTCGTGTTTTCCCCTGCATAATCCCAAATATCGTTTATTTGTAACATACTTATGGAAAACTTGTCTCACTCCCCTTAACTCTAATGTTATGAGACCGGGAGTGGAAGCCATATTGGTACCACGTGACTTGATGTGACTTCCCAATATCTTATTGATTAAATCGTCCTCTGAGGCCACGATAACATCTCGAGGCGGTCTCGTGATTCAAGGGCACGTGCTATCGCGCGCAAGGGTCGGAAATAAACTGAAAACTTCTGCCGCGCGCTCGGCCGGCCGAGCTCACTTCAGTCGTCTTGGGCTGACGTTACGAGGCGCGATATTCGAGTCTCGCTCGTGGCGCGGTCTCTCTCTCTCTCTCTCTCTCTCTCTCTCTCTCTCTTACCTTTATCGGCAGCGCTGGTTCTCTCGCTGAGCGCTGAAACTCAACTCATAATATAAACATTTGGATATAATCTGATGTTATGAGAAGAGATCTCACAGAGCCTGATCGCATAATTAATCGCCCGTGACACTATATATAGATAGCTATAAGTTCATACAATTGTACTCATGTGTATGCAAAACTTGTATAATTGTACTACATAGTATAGAGGATAATGAATCTACCTAATTCTAAATCTAAATCTAAATCTCTCTCTTTCTTTCGACGCGCTACAGCGTGGGCGCGTGCACACCAACGGTCCATGCACCTTGCTCGGCGACACACGCTGCCAGGGCCGCACCAACTGCGCGCACACACGCTCCACGAGCGTTTTACATAGTAAGTCCCGCCCCGCGCGGACACAGAACGGCCTTTCAGGATAGCAAAACTCAGCAGTTCCTCATCCAAATTTCATACGTAAGTTCTTTCCCAAAGGTCGGGCATTAATAACTCAATGCCTTGAAAGAAAATATATGGGAAAAATATTTGGAAATCTTTTGAATACGTCACCGATGAAATATGTGTATCAATCTGAACTCATTGTAACGCTATATCTGTTATTATATATTTTCTACATTGCTAACGAGAGTGCCCCCATGTTTGTTATGCACTTGAGGAAATCTGGCAACACTGTGTACCGCGCTCAACTGACCAACGTGTAAGGATGTCGATAACGTAGGAGTACAATCGATAAAATGAGTAGAGGTTAACTGCAACAGGTTTTTACAGTATTGCTGTGTTTATTTCCGCCAGCCTACTGCCAGAAAAGACTATTCAAAACAGTGACTGGTGAATCTTTCGATTTTTCAATATTTATAATCAAACAAAGTTCGACCATGACGAAAAATCATTGTAATATTTTAATAAGGGTTTTCTAAGTGAATAATAATGATTTGAATCAAACAAAATTTGAACACTTATTTTAGTCCGTTAATCTTCATTCATACATACACTCAGAAAAAAGTGAGATACTGAAAGCCTCACTTGGTGAGGAGTACAAAGCCTTACCGGCGCGAGGCTATGGAAGCTCGCTCGGTGACGGATGCTGCCAGAACCGTGTTAACCGCGCACTCATTTTGAGTATTCGACATTGTCAGTTATAAATCTGAGACTAAAAAAGACGTTTCATGCAAGTATGAATCACTCTGTACCCCATCACTGAAAATAAACCAAGTCTCTCCTCAAAGGTTGGATCTGAGTAACAGTGCTTTCACAGTGGTGAAAATATAACGTGCCCTGTCCCATGCATAGAGGGAACTTGTTGTGCCATTGCAACCGAGGAAAATTTGTACCGAGTCTGAGACGCACACGCACTGTCCCAAGGATGCTGGTTATTTGGGTTATTTAGGTCGTCTGGATTGGAAGCACGGTTGATCGGCAATTGCGCGGAGCCTATCGCAGTTGGCGCGAAGTATAGCGCAGTTGGCGCGATGTCTCGCGCAGTTGGCGCGATGCCTCGCGCAGCTGGCGCGAGGCATCGCGCATTGCCCGAGACATCGCACATTGCCCGAGACATCGCGCAATGTTCGAGACATTGCCCGAGACATCGCGCATTGCCCGAGACATCGCACAATGTCCGAGACATCGCGCAATGTTCGAGACATTGCCCGAGACATCGCGCATTGCCTGAGACATCGTCTAAATGTCCGGAGCTTCAAACAAATGTCCGAGACATCGGGTACTTCCCTGCATGACATGAGGAAATTGCTCGAGGCCTTGTACAATTGTCTGAGCCTACGTGCAATGCTACTGCCCTGGTACACTGTTCGAGCTATCGGGCAGATGAACGTAACAGACCGATTCCTCGTGCATTTTGACTCGGCTATACCAGTACTCGAGCAGTTACCCTCGTAAATACCACACCCTTACACAATGTTCGAGGCCTTGCACAAATTGCTCAAACTCAAAGTTTAACCGAACTATGCTACAGTGCTCGAGTAGTCCAGCTCTACGCTTAGCGTAAATACATGCTCCGACAGCACTTTATAGGACTCGTAAAATACAGGCTTTGAAAAATGCAATGATTCAGGTGTGACTCTAATGCTGTATATTATTCGTATGCGACTGAGAGAGTTTCACCTGTATCTTTTCAAAGCACTTGTTTTCTATGTTTTTCTGCTAAGTAGAAAGAATTCTTATGGCATTGTCACATCAATAAGTAAATCTCAACGTATAAATATTTCTTTTATCTCGTTTATTATTTTAAAGGTACATCGAGTAATTATTTCGAAATCTATACATACAACAAAACTATGAACCAACATTCTGCCCGTAATAATATTTCTATGTATGATTGTAAGTAAACATATTTCAACATATTTCATTGAAAAAACGTGAATCAGAATACCCCGAAAATCTTCAGGTACTCCAAGCCAAGCGTATGTAGAAATATCATTTATAGCTATTCGAAAGCGACTTGCCGTAAGGTCAAAACTTTGGATATTCTAAAATTTGAAGATTTCAGTGAAGTTGACTTGAAACGCGACATAAAAATCGAAAGAGCTTGTTTGATGTTAAAAGAAATTATAAATTCAGGTACGAATTAGTTTCACTCCTATTCTGGTCCACATTCTGCCTATTTTCATTTGATTCATTTTGCTGGAGTGAGTTATTCGATGAATTACTTTGGTTCCACTGTTCTTGCAGAATATTATCAACCCAACCTTCTCCTACATTCTGCCGATTCTGCTGTTGGCCAGAATACTGATAATTCTGATTCTGCTGTTGAAAATAATATTGCTGTTGTTGATTTTGCTGTTGAATAGAATATTGACGTTGCGGATACTGCTGTTGAACAGGATATTGATGATTCTGATTAACATTTTGGTGGTGCTGTGGTGCGTCGGAATACATTTGAGTATGAGCTACTGCCGTGGCTCCTGCTTCTGCACTTGTTTTCAGCGTGCAGTTCGACAGTTCTGCAGCTTCTGTCGAATTGAATTTGTTCGCTCGTACTCAAATGCTGTAAGAAGTTGAAACTTTATAAATTTACTTATAAGAAACAATACTTGTTGCATATTTGAGCCAAAATATTTTTAAACTATTCATTCTTACCAAGTGTACTCAATTACGTTCAATTAATTGATTGGATTGTCTAGAAAGTATTGCATCAGATCATTTCGAATCAGCAAACCATATCCTACAGTATTTTCGTCGTTCGGGTTGTCATCTGGGGGGTTTGACGTTTCACTAACTAAATTTTGCATCGAACAATATTCGCTGTCATTACTTTTCTCCTTGTCAATTATTATATTATGTAGTACGCATGTACTCTTAACAAGGGATTCGACGAAATTTGGTTCCAATTGGATAGTGGTTTGATATATTTGCCACTTTTGATACATTATTCCAAAGGCGCGTTCAACGACCATCCTGGCTCTTGAGAGTCTTTTGTTAAAGGTTTCCTCAGCTCTTGTCAATTGCAGACCTCTGTGGGGTTTCATCAAGTACTCCATCAAAGGATATGCGCCGTCACCAATGAAAAAATACGGAAGTATAACTTCCGAATTTGGAAGCTCATTTTCCTCTGGAATCCTTATTATTCTCTTGTCTAATGCTCTGCGCAAGCCTGATGCTTGGAATGTACCTCCATCGCTCTGCACTCCATATCCACCAACATCTATAGTGATGAACTTGGTATTAGCATCGACCACTGCTTGGAGGACAATGGAGAAGAATTTCTTGTAATTATAATATCTTGAGCCAGAGTGGGGGGGGCATTTGATCTTAACATGACAACCGTCAATTGCACCAATACAGTGGGGAAAGTTCCATTTTGAATAAAATTCTCCAGAAATTCGTAAAAAATCCCCGACTGTAGGAACAGGCATGTGAATGGGATATAGTTGATTCCACATGGCATCTACTGTCTCCTTAATGATACAACTGATGGTTGAAATTCCCATAGCAAATGTAAAATGCAGGTCTGAAAATGACCTGCCAGTAGCTAAGAATCTATAATATTAAATTATAATTTTAATCATAATGAAAAGTAATGTATTATAACAAAATTAGTACTATACCTTAAAGTGATTACCAATCTCTCTTCTGATAGAATCGGTTGAGTATGGAGATTGCACCAGTTTTTTGTGAGAAACATTTCAATTTTAGATAAAATATAGTAGAAAGTTTGTATTTTCATTCGCATGTACTTGTAGAACTTATCATCATATCTTTTTAGTATTGGAAATAAATAACTGTATTCACTGTATCTTGCTCTGCCTCGGTTGATCTCATGAACCTGACATTCTTTAATTTTGTTCAGAGTATTTTCCAGTGCCACATTATTATCTTGTATCATCATGACTATCATGAGTGTTCTAGGATCCATGATGATTACAATATTATTTGAAACAAAACCTCAAAATGCTGCCCTCACACTTATGCATACATTTATTACAAATGCCTGATCTCAACATTCTCGAATCGCGACGTGCTTCGGCTGTTTCGGTGCATTCTGTGGATTGTGAGAATAACCCCCGGAGTGGAAAACAATTTGATTCCAATAATTGATTGGTTTATCCTGACATCGGCCGCTGATTTCTATAAGACGTGTTTTAGGAGGTATGCTGATTCCAATTCTATTATTATTATTACATTTACTCGAAGGTTTTGTTATAAAATGTTATTATATTCTTTCAAATAATATCGTTATTACATAATCTGTTTATAAAAACAAAACTTAACCTGTAAGACTGTCAGTCTATGAAGCACGTTGCTTAGAACTTATCCCAGAAGGAAATTCTGTTAGTTGCTAAATAAATCTTTTCAATACAGTACGACGCTTGATCAAGATCCAATAATGTTGAATTTGGCTTATACAATAATGTTGAATGCATGTACAGAAAATTCGTTGCACTTTGAATTTGAATTTTAAAAAATTGTACCTTTTCTCACTTAAGGGAGCCTAGAAAATTCTGTTATATTTTGAGCTTTTTGAATTATACATACATACTTTCGTTCAATACCTCAGTATGATCACATATATATTTCGGCAAGTTCAATATCATCCTTTAAATTCAATATCATATTTAAATTTTTAAATTGTTTCAATATCCTTTTCAATCATTGATTTCACATTTTTCATATAACAAGTATAAGCATTTGATTACATGTATTTTTACAACACTTGCCAAAATATGTATTGAACATTTTCAAAGTATCAAACAGAGAAATAATCGTTTACCTTGGAATAAAAATGGAAATAAAGATACAATAATATTCTAGTTTACTTGAATATAATAGTTGAATACTATAGTTGAAAATGATTACAGATGTGTGTACAATCACGAAGAGATGTCGAGAGGAAAACATAGTAAAAATTGGAATGAATCTGATACTTCTATATTAATTACGCTTGTAGAACAGAAACCAGACATTTGGCGTAAAACGTCGAAGAATAATAAAAATACTTACAAGTTGGCAAAAGACTGGGAGGAGATAAGTAAAACTTTAGATTTACCCAGTAAGTTAACAATCAGTTCATAAGTCTTTATTTCACACTTACACACACGCATACACGCATAAAGCACGCACATAAGCTCACATACACACTGTACATACTCACACCTACATATGCCTAATAGGCTATTTCACACAAACTTCAAATTTCGCACATTCAAATTTCGTTTTCAATTTTTCATCAGCGAATTCGTTGTAAATTGTCACCGTAACTCTCATGAATTTATTCAAATTCATAATGCCTGTATATGATAAAATTTATTAAATACATAATTTTTCTACTCTCTAAAAAATTTGAGAATTGTCAAGTGACCATTTAACAACAGATGTACAGAGTTGGTATAAAGGGTCATTTTATATTTAAATTAAATATAAATTGTTTACTTCATCAGAAAAGCTGCTCCAAGATAAGTGGAAGGCACTGTACCGACGCATGCAATCTGAAGTCGCGAAGTGCCCACAAGAATTATCAGGTGCTGGAGCTACAGAGCATTCTTCAGATTGGGAGCATTTCGAACGAATGCGATTCGTTCTTGACTCCATTCTTTGGGGCGAATCGTCAGGCAATCTAACCGACGTTTTAGAAACTGCTGATCCCATTTCAAATATGAGTCAGCGGACTCAAAGAACATCTGCTAAAGAATTATTAAATATAGAGGAGAAAAAAGTTAACTTATTGGAGTCGATTGAAAAGTCCATGGAGAAGGAAACATTATCTGACGAGTTATTGTTCGTTAAAACCTTACTTCCATACATACAGAAAATTCCTGAACAGAAGAGGCTACTGTTTAGAGAGGACCTTCTAAAACTCGTCCGAAAATATGTGGAAGATGAAGGTAAAATGACTAGAAAATTAACTAAATATCTGAATGTTATTACAGCTTTACAGAGAAGAAAAAAAACATTGAATCAGAGACAATATCTCACTACCTCTATGAATTTTGAGCCACTGAAGCCGAATCTAGCCTCAGAAAAATTCCATCCCTCAGTCTTTTCTCTACCAGCCAAAAAAATCACAAAAATTTATGGTTACCTTGCATTATATGGTTGCTAGAGAGGAAACTGAGGGGGATGGAATTTTTCCGAGGCCAGATTCGGATTTAGCGGACCAAAATATATAGAGGTCCGGTGGTCTAGTCTCTTGTTCAATTTTCTTTTATAGAGCTATGTTATAATTTTAACAGAAATAATGTAATTTTTGTTTTCAGATTGTGTGATTGTCGAAAATGAGCCATATTGCGCACAGCCAAGGAAGAGGCAGCATTCTAGAAATATCAAAATAGAAAAAGAAGATCCGTATAGATCTGTTAAAATAGAAAAGTCACTGATGAAGATCAAACGTGAAAAGACTATTATCTATATAGAGGATGATGAAGAAAATGATGTCTCAAACCGACAAGCTAAATCTAACCGTAACCAATTGACAGAAGCTGCAGAACTGTCGAACTGCACGCTGAAAACAAGTGCAGAAGCAGGAGCCACGGCAGTAGCTCATACTCAAATGTATTCCGACGCACCACAGCACCACCAAAATGTTAATCAGAATCATCAATATCCTGTTCAACAGCAGTATCCGCAACGTCAATATTCTATTCAACAGCAAAATCAACAACAGCAATATTATTTTCAACAGCAGAATCAGAATTATCAGTATTCTGGCCAACAGCAGAATCGGCAGAATGTAGGAGAAGGTTGGGTTGATAATATTCTGCAAGAACAGTGGAACCAAAGTAATTCATCGAATAACTCACTCCAGCAAAATGAATCAAATGAAAATAGGCAGAATGTGGACCAGAATAGGAGTGAAACTAATTCGTACCTGAATTTATAATTTCTTTTAACATCAAACAAGCTCTTTCGATTTTTATGTCGCGTTTCAAGTCAACTTCACTGAAATCTTCAAATTTTAGAATATCCAAAGTTTTGACCTTACGGCAAGTCGCTTTCGAATAGCTATAAATGATATTTCTACATACGCTTGGCTTGGAGTACCTGAAGATTTTCGGGGTATTCTGATTCACGTTTTTTCAATGAAATATGTTGAAATATGTTTACTTACAATCATACATAGAAATATTATTACGGGCAGAATGTTGGTTCATAGTTTTGTTGTATGTATAGATTTCGAAATAATTACTCGATGTACCTTTAAAATAATAAACGAGATAAAAGAAATATTTATACGTTGAGATTTACTTATTGATGTGACAATGCCATAAGAATTCTTTCTACTTAGCAGAAAAACATAGAAAACAAGTGCTTTGAAAAGATACAGGTGAAACTCTCTCAGTCGCATACGAATAATATACAGCATTAGAGTCACACCTGAATCATTGCATTTTTCAAAGCCTGTATTTTACGAGTCCTATAAAGTGCTGTCGGAGCATGTATTTACGCTAAGCGTAGAGCTGGACTACTCGAGCACTGTAGCATAGTTCGGTTAAACTTTGAGTTTGAGCAATTTGTGCAAGGCCTCGAACATTGTGTAAGGGTGTGGTATTTACGAGGGTAACTGCTCGAGTACTGGTATAGCCGAGTCAAAATGCACGAGGAATCGGTCTGTTACGTTCATCTGCCCGATAGCTCGAACAGTGTACCAGGGCAGTAGCATTGCACGTAGGCTCAGACAATTGTACAAGGCCTCGAGCAATTTCCTCATGTCATGCAGGGAAGTACCCGATGTCTCGGACATTTGTTTGAAGCTCCGGACATTTAGACGATGTCTCAGGCAATGCGCGATGTCTCGGGCAATGTCTCGAACATTGCGCGATGTCTCGGGCAATGCGCGATGTCTCGGGCAATGTCTCGAACATTGCGCGATGTCTCGGGCAATGCGCGATGTCTCGGGCAATGTGCGATGTCTCGGGCAATGCGCGATGCCTCGCGCCAGCTGCGCGAGGCATCGCGCCAACTGCGCGAGACATCGCGCCAACTGCGCTATACTTCGCGCCAACTGCGATAGGCTCCGCGCAATTGCCGATCAACCGTGCTTCCAATCCAGACGACCTAAATAACCCAAATAACCAGCATCCTTGGGACAGTGCGTGTGCGTCTCAGACTCGGTACAAATTTTCCTCGGTTGCAATGGCACAACAAGTTCCCTCTATGCATGGGACAGGGCACGTTATATTTTCACCACTGTGAAAGCACTGTAAAAAAATAATATGTCTATATCCACTTGATGACATTCGAAATTGATGTCCATTTGTGGTGTTTTGCAAAATTAGAAAATCAGTAACTCAAATGTAACACTTGAGCGTAGCAGTGCCTCCAGCTATCTACACTTGCAGAAGGGGTTGCTAGCGTTCCCTTGGATGGACAGAATCGATATCGATAAAAGAACAAAGTTATCTGACTATGAGACGTTGTCAACCGCGGGTCACCGGTCATGATAAAACTTTATGAAATTCGTTTTGGCCACGTCAGTAAGACAACCATTCAATCTAACGTCTCAATTTCTCCAGGATATTTGATCAATAATATTTGATTTATAGCACGCATAGTATATCTATCTATAAATTTGTGTATGTTTAGATATACTGTACGATGCATGAACTCAAAATTGATTGAAAATATCTCCGGTAAATTGGAAAGATAGACTGAATAGTCGTGTATATATATGGTTCATTGAGGTACCCAGTGTTAGGCTACATCGTTGCAAATACTGTTACGATTGGGATACAATAAGTACAGTCGAAATTTTGTCGTAATTAGTCCCTCGAAAGCCTTATTCTTTCCTTGTTGTACTTTTTAATGATTGTATCCAGGAAATGTTCTCATGGCCAGGTACTATCTGAGGCTTCATAATGATATAAAAATCGGAATCAATAGGAATAAATTTCTCAAAGTAAAAAGTGATTTATTAACTTCCTAGTGATACATTATACTTACAACCGATTTCCAACTGGAAATCATCATGATCATTGATATTCTTCGAAGAGTAATCATTTGATTGTTTTATCTGAAGTATTTTCATTTAGAGAAAAAATTCCCAAGCATAGCATGAAAACTTATTCACAATATCCATCTAGAAAGGTTTTAATGAAGGTTTCACTCAGTCCAATCTCGAATAAATTTGCGAGAATAGAATGAGCCCCTTAGACTTTCTTATCCTTATCATTTATTATGCTTCCTTTTTGCATCTGATTTCATGCGTTAGATTTTTCATACGAAAGTAAATTGATTTTGATATTTGTTCAAATTTTGATTAAATAAATATCCACTTGCAACACAAGGTAAATTAGTTTATCTAATTAGAATCGTTTGCATTTATAGATCGAATAAATGCAAAATTCATCATCCAAATGCACTCAACAGTTATCAAAAATATATCTAGTATAATTTATTTATTGAATCCTATATTAAATCCTTTACAGGTATTACCTAGTATATGTAATGAAGTTCTAAAGTCTGTCGTTGCCAAATTCAATGCATCCCAATTGATTACTCAACGTCAACAAGTTTCTATGATGGTTAGAAAAGAGCTGACCGAACGTGCTCGAGATTTCAATATTATATTGGATGATGTTTCTATAACAGAACTCAGTTTCGGCAAAGAATACACTGCTGCTGTCGAAGCTAAACAAGTGGCTCAACAAGAGGCCCAACGAGCTGCTTTTGTTGTTGAAAGAGCTAAACAAGAAAGACAACAGAAGATAGTCCAAGCCGAAGGAGAAGCTGAAGCAGCTAGAATGATATCCTTTTAAAACTTATGTAACGATAGGTGTCATGTACAAAAATATTGAAACATGAAGAGAATCTACCTGAATAAGATTTCCATCATTCACTAAATGAGCATTCCCCGTCGTGGCTTCGATGGGCCACGTATACTTGGTAATAGCAGTCCCCGTCGTGGATCCGTCCACGCGAAGAATGATTGTTAATAATAAGTCTGTAAGTCAAAAACATAGAACTAAGATTTTATTGAACGTTTTTTTAATTTGATGGATTTCCGGATAAATAACAATCTTCGCTATGATTTCATTTCATAGCAGTAAATAGTAGTTCCTAAATAGTAGTTTCCTAGCAGTAAGTAAATAATCTGCGTCAATAATTAGCTCATGATCGCGGTGTATCATTTGATTTTCACTTGAAATTTCCGATCGAAGTGGCTTCAGCGTTAGGTGCTGTACCAATGTGAAGTTCTGAATAATTTTCCGGGTTTTTTTCGATTTCATCATTCTGAAGTAGATCATCTTATTCTAGATTACTTTTCAGATTTTTTATATTTTTTATATTCAGTTGAGAAGGGATTAACCCATTAATGCTTAAAATGAACCTGTCTGGATTAGACTCGCAATAACTATTGGAAATGAGATATCACTGTTATAACCTGCCTTTTTATTTTTTTTGGGGGGGGGGGGGGGTGAGAGACTGCTCGGCCACTTACAAGGGTTGATCTATCTAGCGCCTTGGCAGCGCAGCAGACGAGAAGACGTTAGTGCGTCGGCCGATTATGGATGCAGAATTCGTGAATGAAACACGATGATATGCACTAGCACTAACTATTAATTTATTGATAGAATGAAACAGATATGATTGATCGTGCAAGATCAGTTATCTTTCTGCACCCGGTTCATTGATTTCGCGATTTAGATGAACGGAAATATAAATGAAGAAAAAGGAATTAACATTATGCTGTGCACCCTCCATAATTCAAATATGTGTAAATTGTCGATCTTTGAGGACCAATCCAGAGTGAAGTGGAAAAGGGAAAACTCACAAAATCCACCACATGTTTATTTAATGCGACGTTTCGCCAGTAAGGTTCACTGGCCTCATCAGGCAGTTTTGAATAAAAATATAATATAACGTAACGACGTATATAATATTATATAACGACTAATATAACCACTTCACTCTGGTTTGGCCCTCAAAGATCGACAATTTACACATGAAAGATGGAATTGATAAGGTAAGGGAACGTCGTTTGCTGGATGTTGTGCCACTCGTGTGCTTCTTGTCGACCACACGTGACTAGTGTGGGTCAACTTGGTACTCTCTGCGGAGAGCCGTCATGCCTTCATAATGAAAACAAGACCCCCGATAAAGACGTGAAACGCGCGAGGGAAACGATGGACAGTGCATCAAAGTGATATTTGCGCCTTCACGCCGTTCGCACGGTCGGTTCATATTTGTAGAAGCGCACTTGCTTCTTCCCAACTTTATACTTATGCGTCTCGACTAAAAACATGCTTGTCATGTCATACATTATTACGCTTATGATCCGATGAATCACGCATGCTACATCTCGGAAGTTATTAACAAGAAATATCCATGGCGCACTCGTCAAAAGATGTTAGATGGAATAAATATTCGAGGGATGGCGGCATATTTCTATCCATACCCTAAAATCAGTCGCACGGGCTTTGATTGAATAAAATGAATTACATGTGGTTAGGATTAGAAACTGTACAATTTGTCCGTTCGCAAATCAACTCGTTCACACATTCTCAAGCGCCCGCTCTGGCTGCTCAGTAATACAATATTGGCCGATGAAGAAATATCTTATGACTTGATCGGTTAAATCTGCTGTGGAGCTGCAAAACGCGTAGCTCAAAGTATGCACCTTCTCGTGAGAGTGGCCGGCCGTCGCATTGACAGTGTTTATTCAGCGTATCTTAGAATGACGTACATAATCATATCCATGAATTTGGCTATCGCACACAGCTCGATTCAGGTAGCTGAAAGGCTTAGACATATCGAAAATTTGACAATATTGGGTAAGGCGATAATAGCATTAATGGTGATGCAGATTGATTATGATTGAGACTAGAGAAGTTTTGATTTTATATTATTATCAAACTCCTATAGTTTAATTTTTAAATGTTGTCAGCGTTCAGCGCAGAGATTAATGGCCACTGCACAGGCTGTGTCACGATTATTTACGATAAATAATCGTACCGTCGTAATAATCGTATATCGTATATCGTATAACCGTGAATTTATCGTAAATAATCGTGAACACAGATTTTACCTCCATTGATAATTATTATTACTAGGGGTGTGGTGTTCCTCCCCTACTTGTTCCGCTCGCCAAGTACTACTTAAAATGGAATAAGTTTTGAAACCATAAAATCAATTATGAACGAAACAATACGTACGTATATATATATTCATATATATATATATATGAATATATATATACGTACGGGCACTCGGCTGTTTTCGGTTATGTTTCTAAACATTTTTGCGCTAATTTGAAGCATCGTAGCGCAAAATGAAAATATACAGATTGTAGTTCTGCATTCCACAGTTCAAAATACCTTTGAAAAATCCAAATCGAAACATACCTGCCGCGAGGAGGTCTGCTGCAAAAATTTGAGAGAAAAAATGGAAATGGCAACTATGCCAAAACTAATGATCGGACAGTGCTCAATTTAATAACATATCAAGAACATGATATTTCCTACTTTCATGCAAACTTGAAAAATGACGGAGATGATAGTTTATAAAAAGAAACGTGAAATTTTCCGGTTATTCCAATTTTTCTTCGTTACTAATAGTCCGATTGTATCGAATAAAATTTCACTTTGTTGGTACTTTTATACTCTACAATTCTCTGAAAAAAATTCTTTTCCAAATTTCGTTCACATGATACATAATTTTCTTTTTACATAAAAAAATTTAGTCGCAAGAGAAGTATATACCTCTTTTAAAGGTAAATGTTTTAGTATGAGAAAGGAAATTGCTTATGGTGTAATTTATTTTATTTCTACTATTTATATAAATATTAGAAGTAACATCTTCAAAATTATATTAGCTAAGTACTTAAAGAATTTGTTACATACGTACAGACATTTTAGGATTCCATGTTTCTTGACACGTAGATTGCGGAAATGAAGGTCTCGGAGTCTGGTGTGAAAAATCGATTTTTCCCGTCATAAAGCTTTCGCTTTGAGAAAGTAAAAGTTCAAATGTATGTCAGATTTGCAAAAATCAATATTTCTGAAGCGCTCTTGCCAATTTTTGTTGTATTGACCTGTTTGCATGAATTTTTTCAGCATCCTTGAAGGATGCCGCAGGATATCTTGAAAATCACAGAATATTCCGTGATAATGTTGTTCGATCCAAGTATTCTGCTTTTCGTATTCCTCAATGAGTCTATTCAAAGAAATGGTGTTTCGAACTAGAGAATTAGAGGTTCCGCGTTCTCCCCGAGAGGCAGAATGACCAACTCTTTGAAAATGTAGTCGTTGTCAGGCTGTTTGAAGCCCTGAATATCTACTATATATGCACTTATATTATTCACATGCGTGCAAATTCACTTATATTATTTCTAACCCAATACTAACCAATCGAGGTTTCTCTAACTGATTTGAAGTCTTCATTTTCGAAATAAGTGAAGAAGTGGATCTTGAAGAAGTGGATATTCAGAGTTTTCAGGATCGGAAATTGTTGAGATTGATTTACCGTATTCCAATTGTTGCAATGATCGAATTTTATGCTCGTTAGAAAATTGCACACATGGCATGAGTCATTCAATTTTTCTTTAAATCAATTGTATTATTGTCAGAAGAAATAATCTAACCGGTGCTTAGGGCCCAAGTTATGATATTCCAGGTGCACGTGGGTATGTGTAGGAGGAGTGAAGGAACTCTAATCCACCAACTGCATTTCTACCAAAACGTTTAATGTAGACTCCAGATGAATTCCTCAAAATTGACAATAGGTAGTCGGTGAAAAAAGTCCATTGCACGGAAGCGGAGCATGTAAAACAGGTTTACAAGCTCGTATGATTGAGTTGAAGAAATTTTATTTCCACGATTGATAAAAATTGTTTGAATAATGTTTTTAGTTTTTATATGCATTGGAGAAAGTTCAATCAGTAAAAGATCATGCTCTTCAAGGAAGATAGACAGAACTACCTAAATCTAAGCAAATAACTGTTCTGAAATCAATCAATATTTGTCCTGGCAACCTCAAGTACATTTCACCTTTGCTACTCATGAGCATTTTTAGAATTTGACGTAGTATGATATGCGTTTTGTAATTTTATCTTCAATATTTTGGCATCAATCATTACTGATTACAGTCTTGGAGTATTGGGAAATAGTTCATTCTATTTTCATTTTCCATATTTTATTCCTCACTCGATCTATACCGATTCCTATGTGGAAATTCACGTTAATGAGTTTGAGAGAGTTCACTCTGAGACTTGCTCTTGGCCTAATGTCTCTAGTCTCGGGTTCGGTTTTTCATTGAACTATAGAATAAGCTAAATCTGCCATAGTTACCATTTATGGACTGATATTTAACTGATACTCGATTGCAACATATGCTATGAATTCGGTGTGTGCCGAATGCCGATGAATGCACGTTGTACGTATAAAAACTGATAATTCGGCGATATATGTCTCTGCCCTGTCGTCGAGACAACAACAAGTAATCCGCCGTGGATACCCTCTCACGCTGAGTTTACTCTCTGAGTATGGGATTTGCCATATCACAGTCTTGCAGTGGTAAGCCGTGCCGACGGGAGATAAGTTCGTGGCAGTACGCCGATCCAGACTTGAGCTTATGACTTCTCGACTGAGGAAATTCGAAGTGCATATAAGGATCGTGCTACGGTCGCAGTTGAAGAAATTGACAGCTCGTGTCTAGAAGTTGTGAGCAGCTACATGTACTGCTTTTCCAGAATCCAGTGGAACGAGGATAACCGTGAGCTTCCTTGACGTCGCCTAACCAAGAAGAAATAGCGAGTAAGAGTTCGAGTTAGACTCTAGTGAGTAGTAAATGTTGGTGGACGAGAGCGAAACTCTCTCAAGCTGACTTTCAGCTTCAGCGCTTCAATTCTCTTTCCGCTATGTTGTTTATTCGTGCCCCATGCAGTTGGCTGTAATTTGGATCCGGGAATAACGAGTTGTATGTCATAGCATATGTTGCAATCCCTAGATTTATTGAGTTTATTTGGAGCACAAATATGCACATTTCTCGTGCATTCAAGTGTTTCTGATTATAATTTCATCAGATATTTCTAAATTTACGTGATTACCGTCTAGCTAGAATTTATGCATTTGAGCACAGTATCTCAAGCAAATTATAACATCTTCAAGTTTTGATAAGCATGTCCGGATGCCTGTCATTGCACGGATAGTATCCGATTCCGTATTCGCAGTAGATCTCTGCATCTCAAATTTTTTTTTACAATATCTGTAATTAAATTATTACTAATAAAATTATCTTTATGACACAATCCTACAGGATACCAGTCAATACCTACTGGCCTGATTCATGTAAATCCTTGAAATAATATCCAATTCATATTGGAATGGACAATTTTTTTTCCATATTTCCTTGACAGAAATAAACTTAGGTATAGCTGTTAGTCAAAATCCAGGGTATTTGAAATTGAGAAAAATAAGAGCAGCCCAAACAATTTCCCGAACAGTAAGTAATTTTCCATCGTTTATGTCAGAAACATCATGACCATCATCCAAAGTTTTAAGTATTCAATCAACAAAATTATAGAATAATATTTCTAAAATAGATACTTATATGCAAATGACTAAAAAGACAAAAATAATTTCCATCACTCGAATGTCTCAGATATTCTTGTGTGGAGGCGGAAGTTTTTTATCTGTCATTTACAATCAAGTAGCTTTTGCAAAGAAACGACTAGGATATTCGCGCGATGGAAATTATTTTTCCTTCATAGTCGTTAGCAGAGAGACCTATTTTCCATGAACGATCTTTTATAATTATTTTTCTTGGGTCTAAAGAGACTCACAGTAGTTACAAGTTACACAGAGAATTCATGTAGATCGGCAACGGCAAACGCAGATGCGTAACATGCACAGTTGCTACCCACTTGTAGCCAATATTAGTTTACACGTTTGGAATTGTATGTCAACCAATTCATAAACTTTCACAGTTTTTGGAGCTATTGTACATTGATTTGTTTGAAACCACAATTCATATTGCACTTAAAAATCATTATCCTCTCGAATAATTGAAGTAAATTATGCCGTAATATAGACATATACAAACAGTCGAACAGTCACCTAAATAACATCCATCACGTGTATTACGACACGAAATTGCTTAGATGCAGTTGCGGTCGTTTCTTGGGAGCGATTGAGTATTTTTTCCCGAAAATTCTAGATGTCAAAATTTCAATCGCAAAGACTTCAAGAACACAAAAGAAACTAGAAATGAAAAAAGCTGAATGTTAGAATAAACTCTATGATTCGAAAGTAACGTGTCAGGCTGTCGAATGGTTAACAGGCTGGATGGGCTAAGATCATCCCCCGTAACGCGCGCCGATGTGGCATCGAATCTATTTTTTCGCGTTATATTTCTCAAAGAGGATAACTTGAGCACTCTCCAGAAGATCCCTCATTTTAAGTAAGAATCCTCAGATATCATCATACAAGAGAATATTATAAATACTAGGAGGGGTACCCCCCTGCTCGCTTTCGCTCGCCAACCCCCCCCCCCCCCGTAAATTCTTTGAAAATCAATAATTTCAATAATAAATGTAGTAATAATTGAATAAAAATCACATTTAAATCAATAAAACTTGAAACTTGAAACTTCGATTTTATCAATTGAAAAGAATACTAAACCACCGATTCGAATCAAAATAAAATTTTAATTTCGTCTATGTTCATGTTAAACGTTTGATTATTTAGTTTCAGGTTAATAGTCACATGTGTCAAATCATATTTTTTCGGTTTAGGTTTTTCACGTGTTTCATTTCAGATTTTCGGCAGCAGATTTCGAGAAAGATTGCAACTGTTGCTAGACACGTTAACAATGATTGCTATGTGTAAAACGAAGATTTTGTATTCCGTGCAGCTAAAAATACTGGAAACGAAACTCACATGAATTTTTCTTCGCCTTAGCAACTGTTGCTAGGGTGATAAACAACGATTGCTGAGGAGCTAATAGGGAAGATTTATATTTTGTGTCCTTTGCCATCGAAAATGATGGAAACAGGTCATAAATTGATTATTTCCAACCTTCGTAACGGTTGCTAGGGGAGTAAACAACGGTTGCTATGGAGCAAATATAACAATTCAGTGTCCTTGGCCATCGAGTGTGACTTAAAACAGATTTTCCAGCTTCCAAAGCAACGATTGCTAGGGATGTAAACAAACGGTTGTTTCGATGAATAAGTGGATTGTAAAAACTTGTGCAAAGTAATATTTAGCCCTTTCCTTCTTCTACAGCAATAGTTGCTAGACACGTAAATAATGGTTGCTATGTGTAAAACGGAGATTTTGTATCCTATGCAGTTAAAAATACTGAAAACGAAACTCACTTGAATTTTTCTTCCCCTTAGCAACGATTGCTAGGGTGGTAAACAACGGTTGCTGAGGAGCTAATAGGGAAGATTTATATTGATTGTGAGTCAAAACTGATTTTTCGGCTTCCGAAGCAACGGTTGCTAGGGATGTAAACAAACGGTTGCCAAGGATATCAACAGTGGTTGCTATGGGAAATATCTCATCGACTCTCATCGATTCTCATCGATTCTCATTGACATTCATGGTCCCAATGAGCACTTATGAGGATTCGTGAGAAAACACGTTAGTAAAGGTTGCTAGGGAAATAACTAAGAATTTTGTTCGAAACTGAACTCGGCCTAGATTTTGCCGCGACTAACCTGTGTGCAAAATTTCAAGAAAATCGGGCCAGTCCTTAGAGAGTTGGGATCAACAGATTATGCAATAATTTGTCGAAATTAGAAATACTTACTAAGAATAAAAAAGGTGAAATAGTATTCTTATATCAAATTACCTTATACTCATCAGAGTCTAGGTAATCCATTTACATTTAAAAAAAAACAGTTTCCTATCAAATTAACTTTTACCATGACTGTATAGATAAAGCACAAGGACAGACATTTGATCTAATTGGTATTGATTCAAGAGAAAATGTTTTTAACCATAAACAACTATATGTGGCCCTCTCTAAAGTACGTTCTTAGGATTCCATAAAAAATTATGGAGTTTGTCCTGATAAAAATAATATAAGAAATTATGTTTAAAATGAGTTATATATTTAGGCACATTGTTATATCTTATATATTCTACAGAACGATAATCTTAGAAATTTAATGATTTTTCATAAAATGTATCGAATAATTTATTCGAAGTCCATACATCATTTACCAGATATACTTCCCGCACTTTTCATAAAGCAGAGCTTTCTACATATTAGAAGAATAGAAAAAAAAATGAGAAACCATTTTCCTTCACACACATACACACTGTGGGCGTGTTTTGAAACTATTCTATTACATATCCCAACGTTTCTGAGTTATATGATCATTCATTTCGTATTCATCATATATTGTTTCTATATTACTGCATCAGTGTGACAAACTTTGAACATGTTATAACTAATATTTACATTACATTACATTATGCTTTTAGTAAATTCTTATAAACTAAATTTTCAGAACAGAAAAAATCCACCTATGAAAAACTTTGCGCGCGCGGTACGCGCGCTAAACAGCTTCTAGTAGTTATAAAACCCCAATGGCGTGGTGAGACACGAAAATATTGAATCAATGGAAGAACATATTCCCCATGAAATAACTGAATTTTCTCGGGAACAAGTACTGGTTGGTGTCAAATGAAAGCTAATAAGATCCCGCAAATTTTGAGCACAAAGTCGTTGCTCTACTGTGCTTGTGTCGCGAGCTATCTCTCTCTAAAGTTTTCAACAGTTTTTAGGTTATGTACTGTCTATGGGCAATTCTACCAACTAGGGCGATTTTGCTTGAAAAAAAATGAGAATAAATTTGTATGCATGTTCTTGATAATTTTGAAACACCCCATATATACAAAATATAACGATGGCATTGACTCGGCATCTTAATCAGAACTTGAACAAAGATTTACAAGGATTTTCGTTGGATTTCAAGTCTTTTCTGAGTGTGCCACAAGAAAAACAAGTAAATTAAAACTGTTCACGTTCTTACTTTTTAACATAATCAATAATTGTATGGTCTTCTTACCGGTGACACATGAATGTTCTATACTTTCATTTCTTCTTTTTCGAGTGCTTATTCGAACTATATCAACTCATTTGAGAACTGTGGGTCGCTGGAAAAGCTGTAGCTTGAAAAATCTAAACATAATTCAATACTTCAATTTCATCACGTAGCTTCACTTAGATGTAGGAAGTTCTTTTTTGTATAGCACGTTGATAAAAATTATCGGGTATTGCTATGCTGATCCTAAGGTAGATCACAGGTGAAAAATTCGACCTTTTAGTGAGAAGCTTCAGACGTAAACGAAGGAGTTACACGTTATACATTTGAATATCACCAATGAATTTCCCAAATTTTGAAAAAAAACTTCACATATTCAATGTTTTTTTTCCATTTTCAGCATTTGGGTATTGAAAAAAACCCATATCACATAAAATCGTCCTATTTGGTAGAATTGCCCACACATGTTTACGCGGCGCGACTCATTCGAAAGGTACAATATAGTTGCAACGTTTCGATGTAAAACAAAAGTCCAGATTCACGTTTTCATTGGTAGAAATGCATGAGAAAGCGCACCGTGCGCCCGGTTTCCTGAGCGTAACTGCCGGGATCACGGAGTAGAAGCGTGGTAGGGGAACCCAACCGTTAGCCAGCCGGCGACAGGCGGCCAGCGGAAAAATGATTTCGCGTGTTTCAAATGACCCGATCAACCTCTACTCTCAATATTTCCGCAACTATAAGTCGGATTTTTACGTTAACGACTTAGTTTGGGGTAGCTTGTCAAGCTGAATCCAAATTTCATCACGGTATTTGCGGAAAAATGCAAAATGAATGATAAACTACTATTATATCGCATTTAATAATAGTTCTTTTTCATATACATTTTTATATTATGTACAAACATTATGTATACATATATATGCATATACAGGCGTATATATGTATGTGTGTGCGAGTGTGTTTGAGTGAAACAGAGAAGTACAGTATGACATCAACGAATTGTGGAAAACACCAATTAGTTCATAAGTCTGGTTCATGAGTTCTAAATCCAACAATACGTATAAAACCATAGAATAACATTTCGAAGTTCAGTATACGTATATAAAGATGTATATGAAAAAATACTATTATTAGTACTTTATCATTCATTTTGCATTATTTTGCAGATACCGTGATGAAATTTGGATTCAGCTTGATAAGCTTCCCCAAATTGAGTCGTCAAACATAAATATACAAGTTAGTTATTGGCTGCAACTAAATATTCGTACATCAACAGTCAGGAATCATCATTCGCTAAGAAAGATGCCCCTTTCCTAAGTGCATGAAACAATATTCATGTTTGAATTACGAATACAATGTGATTTCCCATATTAAGACAAGACTCATATGAATCCGTAATATGAAAATATCTTATAATAGAGGTTTATCTCATGTAATTGAATCATCATTCTTTCTTTCAGATCTCCAGTTCTCAAAATCGAGTTTACTTGAGTGGCAATAGTTTGATGCTGAATATACAAGACCCAACATTTGATGATCTTTCTGAGAAATTAAAAAACAAGAAGTGATGAAGATATTTGCAATAAGTTTGAACAATTAGTTCAATATTGATGACTGAATAAAACTGATCCATTCAAAGAGATAAAATTTATTGACTTGATGCTATCTTTACTGAATTAGAAGTCTGGAAGAAGGCCTATCGAAGGAATTTTCAATATAAGTTTGCCATCCACTGTCAGCGTGCGTGGCGAACAATTTGGACCATGAGAATTGTTCATATATTTAGGAATTGCCACGAAGTCAGCCCTGAATTTAGAATTCGGTTACTTTAAGAATTGGTTGAATGTGATCTTGGTCTTGGCATTCCCGAAATCTTGTAGTCTTTCTAGTGACCTGCAAAAAATTTATCCGCGACAATGCTCAAAAATTAGTAAAATGGTCTCAAAACTAAGCAGAAAGAAACAATAAAAAACTTTTTCTTGGCAAATTCGATTCCGACAGATCAATTAAGGAGACAAAGAGCTATAATTTGTATCGAATGAGAGTATTTCAATGTTACATCAAGGTGTGTGGGAAGTGATAAAAAATATTTCAGGTCTTAACTTTGCTGTTCAAATGGGCAAGGAACCTCTATAAAAAATTGTGCTTACGTAATCTTTTAAAAAATCTTCCCTCACAAATCGGTAGAGATGTGTAAACGCTATCATTGAGGTATGTTCTGGGGTGGAAAAAATTATGCGAGGGTGTGTGGAAGGTAGATGAAAATAAAAAGGTTTTCCATAAAATTTTGGCATTTTTCGTGATATCAAAAAACTGTTGCTAACTACATTATCAGTATGCTTCCTCAAAAGATTCCCGTGTGGAAATAATAATGCCGATGAGAAAATTCTCCTGCCATTGGCAGATGAACCTCAAACTATGAAACCGCTGTTCTGTAGCAATGGTTTAAAGTGTTGTGATTCGACCTTGCTTGTGTGGAAAAAGACAGGCAAAACCCCTTGTTTGGTGAAATAGTTCTGTTTTTGCTTTGTTTATCAAAGAATGTGTGATAGTATGGTAAGGGACTGCTCCAACACTTACAAAAAATCCTTCCGGTCCGGCGTCTGGTCATCCTCGTCCGTGCTTTGGCAGCGTGGCAGCCAATAAGTCATTAGGTTGTAGGATGCTGAATTCATGAATAACAGATCTTGATGTGCACTAGCACTACTTTTGTATTCTATTAAATTTGGAAGAAAAACTGAATATTATTGACCGATTCCGCTTGATCGATTTCCTCTCTACACTCCACAACTATCTCTTGACTTACAAATGAATCACTAAAAGTATAACTCGAAAAGTAATAACAATGATGATCAAAAATTGGTACGTGGGGAGCTACGCCACCCGTGCACTCTATATCGGCCACTCGCCATAGCGCCCGTGGTCCGTGCCGATTGACTCTCTAACTATCCGACTCACTTTCGAGTGAGCTTACTTTCCAACTGACTACTTCATTCTCTCTTACTTTGCTGACCTCGATATACTCTCTTGCTGTCCACCGGTGTATCTGCTTTTATAATCGTCGTAACGTCACTCAAGCGGATGCCCGAATCGCGGGCGCTAGGTAGTTGCGAGCGCGTCCCGTGATACCTCCCGTTTGCTGCGTCACACGCGCGGATCTTATTTTAAGAAGCACACTCGATTCTTCACAGGGCTCGGTGGCCTGTTCCGGCTCTGTGTCTTTCATTTAGCTACAATTGATCATACATCTCACTATACATACATACGCTCTCTCGACCTACTCGAGTGCTAAGGATATGAGAAATAGTTGCAAGGGATGTCAACGATGGTTGCGATAGTCAATACAAATATTCTATGTTTTTTGTCCTCCGTTGGGTCGGATTGGTCTAGCGGTAAGATCTGGAGCCCAGGGTGTTCGTGGCTCGGTGACAAGGTGTGTCGAGAGAGAGTTTGTGTGAGTGGAAGCGTGGATGGAAATGAGTGCGAGTGAATTGAGTGACTGGTTGATTTGTATGGAAGTTGTCAAAGAGTGTCGCGGGCGCAAGTGTAATTGTTGAATGGCTGTTTGTTGAATGTTTGCTTTGGGGTCATGACGGTTAAGATCGCGAGCCAGCGAAGTCGTGGTGCGTAGCTTGCCGGGCGGACGCTATAGCGCATTTGCCTAGAATCGGTGCCGCGCAGTCTCGAATGTTCGACACCGGCGGCTGAGTCCACTGGTCCGATTCAAAACGGACCAATTAACGAAGCGTGTGTTTAATCACGCGATGGACAGTGGGCTCGACTACTGGCGGCGAGCATAAGCACGCGGATTTACCCCAACGTCCTCAAAAGTACTGGAATTGAACATCAACTCGATCTCTATTATCTAAGCAACGGTTGATATGAAAAAATGAAGAGTTTTTATGTCATCGACAGTAGGCCAAAAACTGACTTTTTGAACGAGCTAGCAACGGTTGCTAGATACATCAACAACAATTACTATCGAAGTAACAAAGATACTGTGTCATGTGAACTTCAAATTGCTATAAATCAGCTCGCACTCGATATTTCATTTCTTTAGAAGCTGTAAGACCCCCACTGTTATTTAGAGGGGTGATTGGGCGAAATACCCCTGTATTGGTGGAAATGTTTGGTTTGCGGGGTGACGCGATTGATGTTTATTTGTTAAGACCGCTGGGTCACTTACACATCCCACATCCGTCCGGCGCTCGGTTGTCCTTGGCTGGGGTTTGGCAGCGTGGCAGCCGAGTAGTCCGTAGCGCGCTGGGCCATATGTTGTGTTGGCTCGGGATAGATGTATGGTGCGGGGAAAGTTATGAATAAAAACCCCTTCTCGTGCACTAGCATTAAACTCGATTATTATTATGAGACTCAATCATACACGATATTTGTTGAATCGATATACTAACCTTCTGTTACTTATAGATAAATATAAGTATGCTACGCATTCGCAGGGGGACAATAATCACAAGACTGATGTTAATCAATTTACTTCTGGAAACAGTAAATCCAATACTCATACGACCATTTAAAATATAAACCGTCAAGACCGGGTGAACATTGACACAACGACTTTTCATTCAACGAATATCACGGTGGGTCCAGGACAAGTTGTAATAAGACTGGTTTGTTATTAATTTTCATGAATGACATATCTATTAATCCAATCCAAAACTGATTCTTGTATCTGATGCGCCATTATTCTCCGTGACAGATTCGTTGGCATGACTACTTCAGAGAATTGAAAACAAACTGGTCGTTTGGGTTGATCGTAGCTTGAGCTTTGTCGTTCGGTAGTTTGTTGATATATTCGTAGTGTATTTATTCGATCAAAAAAGTAAAAATGGATAAAGCCAATCGATGGCGGATAGTAGTTTTCAAAGGCGAAGAAAATTTGTATTCATCAGTTTCTTCAGTTTCATGTAATTGGATAGTTGAAATAAAAGATGTGTGTTTCGCATACTGGCCAAAATACAAAAGTGACCATCAAATCAATAAGGCTATACGGAAAAAAGAAAAGCCTGATATCACGGAGTGGACTTTGCACGAAATCGAGAAAATATACGACAATGCTGGTCAGTAGAAACACATAATATATTTGTTTTTCTTTATTTGATGTACTTATTTGTACTAAACTCAACTCAGTTCTGATATGAAAAAGTTATAAAAAATGAAAAGAAAATTACCGACGTGGAAGCAAAATATTTTATTCTTACATGTAAGGTTAGATCTCGATTTTTGTTTCTAGACTTTGATTGTTATAAAGAAGCTAGAACCAAAGCCAAAATAGCATTGGATTCGTCTGAGCCTGAAATTGAGTATCAAAAACAATAAAAGTTCAAGAAAAGAAAGGCACAAGATGAACTAGTTAAGCAGAGTTTGTCGAGTACCAGTTCTCCACAAGTATATCAGGAAAAGACTAAAGTGAACCTTAAAAGAAGTGGAAAAACTAATGGAAAACAGAGACAAAGCCGTAACTGCTGCCATTATTCAATGTTTTTGCTCTTAATACACGATTATTATGAATTTACTCTAATTGGTTTACTTGATTAAAAAGTTTAAATGAAGAATCATTAACTACTTGAATAAAAATCAATATATGTTCATTTTCATAACCACCACGCACATCAAGGGAGAATGGTTTTCATTCGCTCGAAGAAATTGCTGCTGTGGATGAGCGAAAAGCTTTGAATTATTCCATACGTAAATACGTAAAAAGTTTTAATTTCACTTGTGCCGGAAATGAAAATAGCTATATTAATAATGTATTTGAATATTTTCAGTCCTCAACCAAAAATTATGTGCACAGGAAACTATTTCACCAAAGTCACGTAGCAATAGTGAAGCAAATTGAAGTCAATTAATTAGGTTGAAATCCATTTTGCCAATTGATACGGATGAAATGTTACTCCAATTTGATGAAGAATTGAAGAATAGAAATAGTATATTATGCACCCGAACGAGGTTAGGCGATTTCGGCACGAAAAACGTTTGCAATCCGAGCGCAGCGAGGATTGCAAGTTTGCGCGTGCCGAAATAGCCTAGATGAGCGAGGTGCATATACTATTTTTCGTACCCCGCGGCAGAAAAGTGCCACTCTTTGGAAACGCCAGGACGCAAAGTAGGCACTTTACTGCCGCTGGGACGAAAAAATTTTTATGACGATACGGTGAGCTGTTCAAATGTGATATTTCAACGAACCATTGAAAACATTTGATTTGTTTATACTTTTTCTCAGTTTAAATACATGAAATTGCTGATGAATAAGAATAATCGTAAGAACAGTGTATACGATATTCTTGGAGAGTTCATAGCAAGTGAGGTTGGACTTCAGTATAGCGGAAAAGGACAAAAAGGGAAGAATTTCAGTAATCTATATTTTTACAAAATGATGGAGGGTGAGTATTCGTCTTCGTAATTTGAAAAAAAAATTATTTTTATGTATAACTGTGAAGTAAAAATGAATAAATCTAAGGGACATTAAAATTTTGGCACTTGATTTTTGGTAATTAGTCGAATCAGAACTCAGCAACAAATCAATTTGTGTCTTTAGGTTACACATCGATTATTTGAGAGAGAATTATTTTTATCGTGAACAATTTTCTGTTGATTCAGTGTTAGTAACTGTTTTGATTAATACTTGACTATTTTTGAACTGTTCTCATCGTAAAAAATTTCACACTGATTCCGTATTATCGGTTGTTTCATTGTACAACTATCATTCTTTTTATTCAGGTATTGTATCGTGTGAAGAATTTTCTCCGAAGGCTATCCTCACCATGACAAGCACTTGGTTAAAACCTAGAAAAGCTCGCCTTGAATATTGAAGGTATTCTTAGCAATATGATACACTACAGTTTTTATCAGGTGATTATTGAATATAATAGTTTATTTTCTCTTCAGAAAGAAGAAAAGCAATAATTCAACCCTGCAAGGTTAAACAGAATTTGTTCTTGTGAAGACGAAGGACCTCCGAGAATAAACGAAAAATTCACACAATGAGATTTAATAAATATGTTCGTTTATAAAATATATGTATGTATAAGACTATTGAGATTTTTAATTATATTTAAGTAACGTCTAATACTTGTTATTTTTAATGACTGATTACAGAAAAGTATTATGTTTGAACTATTAAAGCCTTCAATATATATTGTATGACTCGTAATAAAAGTAACAGACTATTTATTTTAGAAAAAAATTTTTACAAAAGTATTTACAAAATGTTTCACGTTTGTTTCGAACGTGTCGGAGATCATTTAAAATGGTTTATAAAACATTTCTAAAACGTTTTTAAACCATAAAAATCGTCAAGAGTCAAAACGTTATTAAAACTTTCGGAGAACGTTTCGGTGGTCAGATTCTAACTGTCTTTGTCCTCCCGGCGAGCCCCGATGCATCCTCCGCTCAACGAAGCGATATGGCAATGACGAGGTCCGGCGGTGGGAGACGAGCGCGACGCCTATTGGCTCTTCCGCGGCGGTCGCGCCATTGGCCGGCCGAGCAGTCTGGCTATTATACCGCGCGTCCACAACACAAGGAGCACGTGTGGAATTATAAATTTTTGTTAGATTTATGAGTAGGTGGGTGGGCGAGGGTTGTAAAATAAGCACCCAGTACTCATTTCCAATTGTTCCGGCACCACACACAGCCGAGAAATGAGTAAACCTCCCCCCGGGAGTCACAACTTGAATATAACATCCATGATGTATACTGTAAGAGTGCGTGGTGGCCCCGAGGCAAAGCTTTTGCCTCGCATCCCAAGGGTCGCAGGTTCGTGCCCGATTGCACGTGTTTTTTTTCTTTTTTTTCGATTTCAATCAAATAGAATCATCAGGACGATTTCGCTTGATGATTTTTAATTAATTTTAATTCGAATAAATAATTATTAACAGGCTATAGTTCTCCAATTTCCATTGAACCAATCGAACAAATGAACCGGCGGATATAAGCTACGCACGTGTACAATCCTCTTTTCACACCTATATGCAACAATGCATGGCTATATTTTTAATCAGCCCGACACTCATCAATGCAATCAGGGAAAGTCGAGAAATGAGTAATCCTCCCTCCCCGGGGGTCACAACTTATATATAACATCTATAATGTATACTGTAAGAATGCGCGGTGGTCCCGCGGCAAAGCTTTTGTCTCGCACCCCAAGGATCGCTGGTTCGCACCCGATTGCCCGCGTTTTTTTTCTTTTTTTCTGCATAGTAACCTGCCAAACCGTTTCTTTCTTGTCTATGAAAGAAACAATTTGGCAGATTTCCACGCCACCCTTGAGGTACTGCCATCAACGCGTTGGGGTTTTTAATTTGAGACATTGACGGCCCTTCAATCAAAACATCCACAAAACTACCGATCTGTTTTGCCGCAGCAATCGTTTGCTGGTGATTTGAAGTTTTCCCATGCTTCAAGATATCGACTTTCTGATGAAATTTCATCTCCTGATGACAATATTTGCAAATTGCAATTTGCGACGAAACTGGGTGCTTTTGTAACCAATCTTTCAGATCAGGATCACGCAACCAATCATCCTGCCACTCTGTACCCTTGAAACGTGTCTTACGTTTAACAGGTTCATTCATTTTTGAAAATATCGATTGAAAACTATTCAGTCAATTTTGTATAACTATATTGCAAAATCAAATTAAAGTTTTTAACTTCAAATTGAGAGAAATGAAATTAAAACCTCGCATTTTTGACGCTTGTTTTCGACTCTATTAGACCAATACCTAAATGATGTCGGATATGATATCAATGTAGTTTTTTGACAGCTTTCCGATAGTGAATTTAGTTTCCCAAAATTTTCACGTTTTCCCAGAAAAAAAAAATAAAACACGCCATATCTCAAAACCCTGATTTTTTAGATTCTATAGCTAGATATAGCCTCCAAAAAAATAGGACTATTTCGTTATTCTCTAGGAATTGAGTAGTAAACATGAGAGGTTGCACCGCGCCACGCTGCTTCCACGCGCTCGGGCTCGAGTCTTCTGTACACGTGAGTGCCGAATTCAGAGTACATTCGATATCCATACTTGTTCCTATATATTGAATGAAGTCTCACGTTGATTACTTGTTCGATTCCTGAGTATTTCATTTCACTTTCTTCGAGTAACGTTTTTGCTTTGTTCTTCAAACTTTGAAGTATTGTGTTTTAACTGTGCATTTTTTTTATTTTTTTTTTCAACTTCGGAAAAATTACATACTCCGAAGCTGACAGCCTCTCATCGCAAGTTGGTATGAATGCATGAAACTGCAGAGTGCCTGGTATAGGAAAAGAATTTTCAAATCTCACTTTCAATTCCAATTTCGATTTCTCGTATTCTTCTTGTGCATTGAAAAACACTAGTTTCCTTGCAATAATTCGTTGCCCATTCATATAAACCTCCTGCCGTTAAGATGTGATTGTTTGCAGAGCGCTGTAAACTCGCTAATTTAGCACCTCGGTTTACATTAGCTCCAATTCCATCGCATGCCCTCTTTTCATACGCTGTAGCACAGAAATGCCATTCCGTGGGAATGCCAAAATCTTTTTGATGATAAACAAGATTAGAAAAACTTTTCTGATTTTTAAAGTGCTGACCTGCTCCATCGGTACTATAATAAATTTTCTTAGGTTTGAACTCTTTTTTCAGATATCTTACGATTATTTCTTGGTACACATGGACTGCAACTGTATCGTGAGCTAAATTATTTGAGATAATGGCCATGCTCTCTTGCTGAAGTTCTTCATTTCTTCGAAAGTAAATAACGACTGTAAAAATCGTTGCTTGATTGTTATTCCAGTGGAATGATTGAGCTGAATTTTTCACAACAAACGCATAATTTTCAGCGAAATCAAAGCAAACTAAGAATTCGGCACTTACGTGTACAGAAGACTCAAACCCGAACGCGTGGAAGCAGCGTGGCGCGGCTGTCATGTTCGCTACTCATTTCCTCGAGAATAACGGAGTAGCCCTTTTTTTTAGAGGCTATATCAATGTAAAGAAAGGTCAGCTTTCGATCTAGACTATTAAAAAAAATTTTTAAAAATCAGAGTTTTGAGATATGGCATGTTTTATGTTTTTTTTCTTGGAAAACGTGGAAATTTTGGAAAACTAGATTCACTATTGGAAAGCTGACAAAAAACTACATTGATATCATATCCGACATCATTTAGATATTGGTCTAATACAGTCGAAAACAAGCGTCGAAAATGCGAGGTTTTAGCGTCCGCGCGCAGGCTCTGGAGAGTTGACGTGATACGCCCCATATAGTTAATGCAGTGTGCAGTATCTAATTTACATTATTTTTCATTAAGAACGAGATTTATCAGAAATCAGCAGTTGTAATAATAATTCTATGCAATCCAAAAAAAAATTAATTACTTGAGATCGGGCGCGAACCGGTGACCCTTGGGATGCGAGGCAAAAGCTTTGCCGCGGGGCCACCGCGCACTCTCTTACAATATACATCAAGGATGTTATATTCAAGTTGGGACCCCGGGGGGGGGTTGTTTATTTCTCAGCTGTGTGTGGTGCCGGAACAATTGGAAATGAGTACTGGGTGCTTATTTTACAACCCTCGCCCACCCACCTACTCATAAATTTAACAAAAATTCATAATTCCACACGTGCTCCTTGTGTCGTGGACGCGCGGCATAATAGCCAGACTGCTCAGCCGGCCAATGGCGCGGCCGCCGCGGGAGAGCCAATAGGCGTCGCGTTCGTCTCCCAGCAACCCTTACATCATACATCCGAAATTTGCATATCACAACAAAACCCGGAAAGCTTCCCATAGAATATTTATATTTCCTGATTCTCGTGCAGTTGTCATCAATGAAAGCCTCAGAGTTCATTCCCTGCTAAAAATGGGCTGGATTTCCAGGGGAATTGGACCTAGATTCCAGCTGGATTTCACCTAGATTCGTTCCAGATGGGTTCTGAAGAAATCCAGGTAAAATCCACTAAAGTTGGCGAAAAATGCACCGTATCAATCCGGGGGAATTCAACTAGCGAGGTCCTGGGAAAAATCCAAGTGGATTATCCCCAGGACCTGGCTCGATGATTCCGAGAATCCACCTGGATTCTCAAAATCTACCTGGATTATTCCTAGGACGTCGCTGGTTGAATCTCAAAATCTTCTTGGATAATCTCAGAATCCACCTGGATTGATATGGTGCATTTTTCGCGGACTTCTGTGGAATCTACCTGGGACGAATCTAGGTGGAATCCAGCTGTTATCCAGGTCAAATCCACCTGGGAATCCAGCCCGTTTTTTTAACAGGGGTGGAGATCCCGAAATCAACTCATTGGACGCAGCTTGTAAGGACCAAGATATATCTTATTCGCAGAATCGAGAAAATGTCGAGGCTAGGAATCTAGACAAGTTCTTGCTAACAAGGCTTGGGAAAGAGTTCGTTCTGACGACGCAAGATTTGGTGAGAAGTTAGCAGCTTGGATAGTTACAAACGTGATGAAATTAAAAAGTAGATTTGGGAATCGCATCAAGAGAAAGTCTTCTGGGAAGAAAAAAGTTAGCAAGAAGAAGAGAGTAGTTCGAAAGAAAAGAGCACTGAAGAGTCTTATCGGGATGGGTATCAGGAAAAAGGGGGCATATCATCTGGGGGGAAGAAAAGAGTTTCTAGGAAACGAAAAACAGACATATTGAGCAGTATCATCAAAGCTGTTTCAAAATCATCAATGCCTGGAAGAAATGCAAAAACAGTCATCAGTTCGGCTCTCAGTGGTGCTCGAGCTGCAATCAAGGAACTTGAGGGTAAGAATCGTATGAAAATTCCACGAATTTCGCTAGTTTCTTCGACAATTGGTAGAATCTTATCTTCTTCTTCTATTTTTGCTGGTTTGAGTGCAACTGGTGCATCAGCGAGTGGAGCAGCAGGAACTGCAAGAACAGTCAATGAGGCTAAAATAGCTGAGCGACTAGAAGAGAGTCAGAGACATAATAAGACTATGGAAATTATTGCTCTGGATAAAGGACTCTATTTGAAACCGTATAGGAAAGATTATGGTTTATATTTGAAACCATGCAAAGGCAGTGGTTTGAAAAGAAGACCGGTGTAAGTCTGCCTGATAGAGCATTATCTAACTTCGATGTATTGGAGTATGCTCAGAAAATCAAGATACCAAATTTTCGAGGTGTATCAAGTCTTTGGGACTTATAACTGCGGTCATTTGTGTTGAGATTTGTTGAGTGGCAAGATAAAAGGTATATAAACAACACTCAACACAACATTGCTTCATTATACTTTGTGTTGTCATGCAGTCAATAACTATAACTTATTTGATACTTCGTCCATTCTTGAAGCGCAGCTTTTCCCATGAATTAAACTCTCGTCGGATAACAATCACATCCTCGGTTTGGTTGAAATCTTATCATTCAATTCTATCCCGAATATTGATGTGCACAATAATAAATTCCACGTTGAAAAGAGGAAAATTATTATTAAAAATTATTAATATAAAAATTATTATTTTAAGTGAAATATCTTTGAGTTTGAAAGCTAATAATAATATACTCCGCAGTAAGATAAAATGCAGCGAGAAGATCAACTTCGAATCTGACAATACAATCGAAAATTTGTTAGGGTTTACTCGACGCACATTAGAAGCCAAACAGACTCATCAGTCAGACTTGCCGGTAAATTCTTCAGATAAATTCGTTGAGAATCGAATGTGACATCACTGCTGGTGCATGAGTAAATAGTCAGAGAGCGCATACAATTCATGAGTTCTTTCCTGCTGTAGAACCAGGATTCAAGATAATCTATATCTATATCTATACTATACTATAAAGTTAATCCTCTCGGAAATTCCATGGAAAAATTTTTCAATGAAGGAGTTGACTTCCATGGAAACAAATGAAACGGATCAAAAGGAAATTGCCTGCGGTATCATGTTCCACATTGAAATTTACGAAAAAAACGATGCGTGGGCGTCAAAAATGGTAAAAATCAAGTTGCGTTTTTTTTGGTATCCGATAAACCATTGGAAAAAACTGTAAAATAGTTGTATGGTGCAAATTTGAGTTTCACTGATTTATAGATCAATCGAAGATCTTTCCTATTCTATGGTGAGAATTTTGGAAAAAATGATGCGTGGGCGTGAAATATGGAAAAAACTGACTTTTGTCAATTTGTGCCGCATAAACCGTTAAAAAAATCTATGAAACAGCGAACAGAGGTATCGATAAAGCTCATTGAGCGCTTCAATTATTCATCGTGAAAAATTAAAAAATATTGATGCGTGGGCGTGAAGTATGTACTTAAAATTCGGTGTATCAGAGGAGTACAATCGACATTCGTATTAAGAGCCTCTCTTTGAATCTACCTCCGGTAATTTTCATGTAAAGAAATTTTCATGAAGGAGTCGATTTGCATGTAAGCGGATAAACGGATCGAAAGGAAATTGCCTGAGCTTCGATGTTTCGTATTGAAATTTCTGAAAAAATCGATGCGTGGGCGTTAAAAGTGGAAAAATGCAACTTAGGTTTTTTTTCCTTAGCCGATAAACCATAAAAAAAAACTATGAAATAATTGTACGATGAAAATTTGGGTATGACTGATCGATAGATCCTTGGAAGGGCTTTAATGTTTCATGGTTCAAACTTTGAAAAAATTGATGCGTGGGCGTGAAATGTGGAAAAAACTCATTTTTGGCAAGATGTGCCTCGTGAATCATTAAAAAAGTACATGAATCAGCGTCGTGATGAAAATTCTGATGATACGGATCGATAGAACTCATTGAGCATTTTCATTTTTCATCGTGAAAAACTGAAATATGTGGATGCGTGGGCGTGAAGTACGTACTTGAAAAATGGTGGTTTACTTTGTGATTTTTATGTGATTAGAGAAATACGTGGAATCCTAATATGGTGCGATTTCGAGTATGTCCGATCGGAAGAACATCGAATGGGCTTTCACATCCATGATTGAAATTTTGGAAAAATCGATGCGTGGGCGTGAAATGTGGAAAAAACTCATTTTTGGCAAGATGTGCCTCGTGAATACGAAATAATTGGAAGTGATAAACAACTTGGAAAATGATGATTTGAAAGAAATTCGGTATAATGGGTCGGCAGACGAGATCAAACGCTACAATTTGAACTAGCTATGTGTTGGAAAAATTCATACTGTGGAGGCGTATTGACCGTAAAAACAATTATTCGACGTTTGATTCCAGGATAACGTACAAAAAATAATTTAAATGGATTATCTATTCAAAATCTGATCTTTGATATTTATAGAGTGAAATGAGCATTTTCATAATCTGAGGTGAATAATCCAGAAAAATCGACGCGGGGGCGTAATCTATGTCATAGAAAATTATGCATAGTCGAATTTTCGCCATACGAGAGGATTGGAAGTGATAAACAACTTGGAAAATGATGATTTAAAGGAAATTCGGTATAATGGGCCGGAAGAGGAGGTCAAGAGCTATAATTTGAACTGGCTATATGTTGGAAAAATTGATACTCTGGGGGCGTATTGACCACAAAAATAATTATTCGACGTTTGATTCCAGCATAACGTTGATAAAATTATATAAATGGGTTATCTATTCAAAATCTCATCTTGCAGATTTATAGTCAAATGAGCATTTTCATAATCTGAGGTGAAAAATCCAGAAAAATAGACGTGGGGGCGTAATCTATGTCATAGAAATTTATGTATAGTCGAATTTTTTTTATACGAAAGAATTGGAAGTGATAAACAACTTGGAAAATGATGATTTGAAGGAAATTCGGTATAATGGGTCGTAAGAGGAGGTCGAGGGCTACAATTCGAACTGGCTATGTGTCGGAAAAATTATTATTCCGGGGCCTATTGACCATAAAACCAAATATGGGGCGTTTCGCCTCAATCCCCCAGCGCTGCGCGCGAGCGCCGAAACATGCCGTTTTCAACTCGTGTTTACGATGCCAAAATGTCTCTAAGAAAATGATTCGATAGGTCATTTCTATGTAGTTTTTTCTCAGCTTTCCAACGGTGTAATTAGTTTTCCGGAAATTTTCCATTTTCATCCCCAAAAAATATAAAACATCGCATATCTCAAAAAGTATATTTTTTAATATTTTTTTTAATGGTCTCAATCGAAAGCTGAGGATTTTTCACGTAGGAAAATATGTTTTCCAAGGAGTGCACGAATGATTTTCTCTGAGAAATAGAACGTCGAAAAGTAGACGTAGCGCTACTCCGGCGCACGGAGCGCGTGAGCGCCAATCATGCTGTTTTCAACTCTCCCCAACGATACCAAAATGCATCTGAGAAAATTATATTATGAGTCGATCCCATGTTATTTTTCCTCAGCTTTCGCCCTATAGAATTGGGCGAAAGATCATTGCAAAGGTACCAACATTTTTTATAGTAGTAAAGAGTCTTACGACCAAACTGTTTTGGAATTAAAACCAAGGCTGGATAGAGCTAAATCTATACCGGGAACTTTGCAATATCATGCAATTATTCCAGCAGGTGGGAAAACATTGAAGCTCAAAAAAACTTCATTGAGTTCTAAATATAACATCTTCCCGAAAAAAAGTGCTATACAGAGCAAAGAAAAAGTTCCTATACGAATGCGTTTAACGAAAACTTCAAAAAAGCAAAGAAAGCTGAAAAAGAGAGCAAAAATAACATGAAGTACGTGAACTATACTCTTTTTGAGATATGCGATGTTTCTTATTTTTTGGGGATGAGAATGGAAAATTTTCGGAAAACTGATAACACCATTGGAAAGCTGAGGAAAAAAGCTGAGGGATCGACTCATAATACAATTTTCTCAGATGCATTTGAGTATCGTTCAGAAGAGTAGAAAACAGCATGATTGGCGCTCACGCGCTCCGTGCGCCGGAGTAGCGCTACGTCTACTTTTCGACGTTCTATTTCTCAGAGAAAATTATTCGTGCACTCTTTGGAAAACATATTTCCCTACGTAAAAAATCCTCAGCTTTCGATTGAGATCATCAAAAAAAATATTAAAAATATACTTTTTGAGATATGCGATGTTTCTTATTTTTTGGGGATGAAAATGGAAAATTTTCGGAAAACTGACAACACCATTGGAAAGCTGAGGAAAAATAACATGGGATCGACTCATAATATAATTTTCTCAGATGCATTTTGGTATCGTTGGGGAGAGTTGAAAACAGCATGATTGGCGCTCACGCGCTCCGTGCGCCGGAGTAGCGCTACGTCTACTTTTCGACGTTCTATTTCTCAGAGAAAATCATTCGTGCACTCCTTGGAAAACATATTTTCCTACGTGAAAAAATCCTCAGCTTTCGATTGAGACCTTTAAAAAAAATATTAAAAATATACTTTTTGAGATATGCGATGTTTTATATTTTTTGGCGATGAAAATGGAAAATTTCCGGAAAACTAATTACACCGTTGGAAAGCTGAGAAAAAACTACATAGAAATGACCTATCGAATCATTTTCTTAGAGACATTTTGGCATCGTAAACACGAGTTGAAAACGGCATGTTTCGGCGCTCGCGCGCAGCGCTGGGGGGATTGAGGCGAAACGCCCCATATTCGACGTTTGATTCCAGCATAACGTTGATAAAATTATATAAATGGGTTATCTATTCAAAATCTCATCTTGCAGATTTATAATCAAATGAGCATTTTCATAATCTGAGGTGAAAAATCCAGAAAAACAGACGCGGGGGCGTCCATTTTTTCCAATTTTCTATCTGATAAACACCTCAGAAAATAACGATTTGAAGAACATGTGGTGTGATGGATCGAAAGAGAAGATCGAGGGCTATAATTTATATGCATCATGATGTCGATTGATATCTATTTACAATAGATAACTATCAACAACAGTATAACTTATCAAAACTAAATTGAATATTGAAGATTATAGAATGTTTTGTAGATTTTTCAATCAAAATTCACTCGAAATGACTCAAGCGAGCGATAGCGAGCGAGAGATTATTTCTCGTTGTTGATTAAGTTCCATCGCCAATTATTTAACAGGACGGACGTTTAGTCAACTGTAGGGGGTTCTAGTGCATGTCGATTCTAGTGCGGTTTACCAGAATCCGCATGAACTAGAACCCCCCTGCAATAATATTCGCTCAGCTATACTACTATCATTGATATTAGTTAGGAACTCATGAAATTGATATCCATCGGAAAAAAATCATAAAACAGGCATCAGCTGAAAGTCTAATAATAATTAGTTGATCACTGATTGCACAGTTGATTACAAATGGTATTATGAACTATTCGTCACTAACATTTTATACTTCGTAAATTTCTTCTTTCATATTCTATATAACTATCTTATTTTCAAAAAATGCCACTTATTATTAAGATTATTATTTTTTGATATATCCACCAATTAATGAACTATCGCTTTCTAAAATAACTTATCCAACTAACACATAATATAAGATGACTCTGATAGAATCTTACATTTCTCTTATAATGCATAAAAAATATATGAAAACGTCAGAGATATTTTCTCAATTATTCAATTTCATAGATTCTAATGACTATAATTATAACAAACAGTACTGTAGATTAATGGAAGAAGATACAGAAAATGATGTTTGGATTAGATATTATTTATATTGCAAGGATAACTATATTTTTCCACAACATATTTTGGAAAGAACAAGAAAGACAGAAATCCATAAATTGATTCTCCAAAATAACAGAAAATTACTCAACTTGGATATTGGGAATTGCTATTATAAACGAAATAAAATTTATGAACAAATCACATCTATTTCGAATATATTCAATACTAAAAACAGTCACTTGTTTTTTGCTGTTAATGAATTTCTTACAAACAAAAATAACTCACACAAGGTTTCACTTAAATGCCAATTTTCAGATAAACTCAGAACATAATCACAGGATCAGCCATTGATTATGGTTTATCACAGGACAATATTATTTCTCCTGTCACAGCTGATCTAGTGGAGCCCATCCTTGAAAATTTTGAGTGTTTACGTCCGCTCCATATTCTATCAGGTACGTTGAGTAGATAAATATATATATTAAAATACTATACGTATTGCTTATCGCCTGGTGCTAGTTGATCATTGAATTATTAATTTGTGTAAAATACTAACTGTACGAATATCCTGTTTTATAACTGGTCCAAGATCGAAGTCGTGGCAAACATAAGTTTCCCTTTTTCTAATATTATCAATATATCTTGATACAGTTATAGCAGCTGACTCTTTACGTTTGGAATTTTTCTAGTTTAGCACTGGATGTTTATCTGTGTTGAACGAAGATAGTAATAAATGGCCAAGATATATTGTCTTCTCTTGATCATCAGAAAAATCATCTCCAGAAACATTTACAAGATGTAAAGATAATAACCAATGAAGTCCAAGAAATTTACCCTGTAAAGCGATTGAAGAACTTGATAAGATTGATTGATTGTGACCGACAATGCTTGAATGAAATCTTATCATCGTGTGAAGAATCGAAGATTGTTGAAAAAAATGAATATAGCTATCTGAAGTCACGTATAATAGAACATTTTTGAATCTTGCAGCAAATCTCGCTCAAGATAGATGATTTGAAACGTGACGCGGAAAACGACTTATCGCTGATAGATACTATCACTCCACGTGAAAAATAAATTGGAAGTGTAAAAATGCCAATACGGTGTTGCGTTCCTACTTGTGACAATAGAAGCAATGGGAATATTTCATTTTTTAGAGTTCCTTGGGATACAAATTTGAAAAGAAAATGGGAAAATTCTATTCCTGGAATAATTACTTTGAGACGTGATGAACGTATATGCTCGAATTATTTTGAAGAAAATGTTATTGTTACAAGTTACGCACCAACTACGACATCTGGTGAAATATTATTGGAGGTGAATAGTTGAAATGTTATAGTTATTCACGTCAGCTCGTTTTAGTCAATTGTACATAATATTGATCAATTATTTCAAACTTCTTAGGTACCCTACAAAAAACCAAGACTAGTCACTGGAGCTGTTCCCAGTAAATTTAAGTTATCGTGGTTCATAGTCATGTGTTAAAAGAACATAGTTACTCAGTTGCTAGTCCCTTACTTTCTGTTACAACATATTCAAATAAAACAAAAAGTATTGTAGATAACGAGTTGGTGTCAAATAACTCAGACAATCAGTACAAAGATGATCGTACAAAAGAGGCTGGAACTTTTGAAATATTGTCTGAGAAACAAGATTCAGACAATATTTCAATATTTCACTGATTCTTTTAGAAAATGACATCAACATTGGAGAAATTCTAGTCCCAAGCAGAGATTAAATTACTAATACCAAAGTTACTTTTACTTAGGATGCGGCTCGCAAACTCGAGGGGGCGTTCCACGCCTTCAACCGTCTGCGTGAGGACAGCGCCAAGGTCGGTATCGCTGGCGTCTGTTTGCAGAACGAATTGATGTTCGTATGAGGGTCGGTGCAATACTGGTGCTGACGCCAGCATGCTCTTGAGGATGCCGAAGGCTCTCTCTTGTTCCTCCCCCATACATATGGTACATTCATCGACGTCAGGCGTGACAGAGGTTCGGCGATGGTCGCAAAGTTATCTACAAACTTGCGGTACCACGTCACCATGCCTAGAAACCTCTGTAACACCTTCCGTCTTTGAGGCGCCGGATATTCCATAATTGGCCGGATCTTCTCCGGATCCGGGCGGAATCCGTCGCGATTAACCAGCACGCCGAGGTACCTCACTTCCGACTTACAGAAGTGACTCTTCTCCCAGTTGATTACCAGACCTGCTCCCAATATCTTCTTTAAGATATTTTCGAGCCATTCGAGGTGCTCCTCAAAGGTCTCCGTGCAGATAATCACGTCGTCGAGGTAGGCGAACGCATAGGGCTCTAACTCAGGCCCTATGAGACTGTCGATGAGCTCCTGGAATGTGACCGGGCCACCAGATACCCCATATGGTAATCTGGTGAACTGGAAGAGTCCTATACCTGGTACGGTGAACGCCGTCATCGACTTTGCCTCAGCGGCCATCTTAATCTGGTGATACGCCATCATAAGGTCTATTGTGCTGATGTAGCGGGCCCCACGCAGCTTGCGCAGGATCGCATCCATGCGTGGCAAAAGGTAAGCGCTCATCCGCGTGACAGAGTTAAGCTTGCGATATCGACGCACATGCGGAACTCGCCGTTGGCTTTGCGCACCATCACAATAAGGCTTGCCCAGCTGCTGTTCAAAGGCTCCACAATGCCTTCGTTGAGGTGGTCACGCACCTGTTTGTGCATTTCCTCCTCGACCTTCTTCGATACCGGATAAAACTTTTGCTTGATCGGCTCGCACGACGTGAGTTTGATATCGTGTTCGATCAGGTCTAAGCAGCCGATCCGTGGGCCATTCACAACGCGATACTTCCCAATCAAGTTCGCAAACGCCCGATCTTGGATCTCCGAAAGGTCGGCGAGTCCAATTGACGCCACTTCTCTTTGCACTTCCTGTAATCGTACGAGTTCGACCGCAATCGCGCGTGGTACTTCCTGCACTTGTCCGTCTAGCGTACATAGTACCGTATCCGTAGTTGCATAAGCCGTTCGCGTCGTTGTTTCTAACTTTTGTCTATTTATTATTATGCCCGTCTTACCTATCTAATTTTACAATGTCAAAATATCTACTTGACATGAATAATCCGGTTTTTTTCTCAGGACTTTTGATCATCTGCTAACCAACAACCCTCGCTTCGCTCGAGTCGTAAATGTTAGCAGATGATAAAAGTCCTTCGTTCTTTTTTAGATCAGCTGCTTGTCTGCTCTTGCAGTAGCAGCGCTGCCACGGAACATGGCCGCGACTGTGAAGCAGACGAATTCTCCCTGCTTGTAAGTTTTCGCGTTGCGGTGGTTCATAGACCACGAATTTTCGGCCGGCTATTAAGAAAAATAGTATACACCACACGGGATGATAGTCGGTCATCATTCCCGGCAGATAGCCTCCCTCGGCTTCGCCTCGGGGGGCGATCTCTCCGCCGGGAAGAATGATCGACATCCGTCCCTTGTAGTGTAATATACTATTACGGTAGTAGTCGATTCGCTGTCACTTAACTCGCTTGTATGTGAATGTGCAATCGCAAGCAGTCGTATCTCCAGATTCGCAAATTATTTATAACTTATTCAATTATTCTTAATTATGTTTCATAATGCTCCTTTCGGCGATTATGTACGAGCTGCGTGCATGAGTCAGTTCAGAAATTCTCTCGCTTGAGTTCTCAACGTTCACAAGAAATTTCAGCTTGATTGAGGTTACTTGGCTCAAGCGGAAAGAATTTTGTAAGTGCACAGCTTGTTTGAAAAAATTTTAAAATTTCTGTAAGGTGTAGTTTTGTAATGTCACTGAATTAATTTTAATTGTATGCAAATTTGCTAAAATAACACAAGGTGATTCCTTGTTGTCGTCTGAAAATTCTAAACCTTTTGATAATTTTCCCACTCTATAGTGCCGACAACTTTTCCAAACTTATTTTTGGAAAATGTGAAATTTCTCGAAAACTTTGTCGAATTATAAATAATTAATTGAACAATATCGGCGGAAAAAGGGCTTATTTTATCTCACCGCACCTGTGCGGGTCGCTAAATTAATTATTATGTTCGGAAACGAAATGTTATTTAGGCTCCGTATGCCTACGCACGCTGTGTGCTTCGATCCTGTATCGAGCGGCTGATCCCTACAGATTGTGCGGGTTGAGCACCACTGTAAAGGTTGAGTACCACTATACTAGTTGGGCACCGCTGGGCACTGTGCTTATGCTCGCGCGCCCTTGCCGAATTTCACAGCACGCGCGTGGTCCGGCGGTGTATCTAAATATACGGCTGCTCACTGCCGCGCCGTGTTGTGATGCCGGCGTTCCAACGAGAAAACTTTTGCCGGCGTTCTATTCATGTTGCGTATCCTCGCATGGACAATATTCACGGCCCACGTCGTTATTACGTGGAAAAATCCGTGGCTCGCTTGTCGCCGACTCCCAGAATTTCCACTCGGACGCCGCGTTGCTTGGCGTGTTTCTCTTGACCGCGTGGTCGAGTCGAAATTTTTTCTTTTTTCCGCTCGCGAACGCGTGAATTTATTTCTTATGGGGTTTTTCTGCTTTTTTCGATTCACCACCACACGTTAGGGACGCCAATGTCACTGGCTCATGCCCATTAATAATAATTAGTATTAATAACAATAGGAGGGACACGAGAGAGTGCAATCTCGCCCGGCGCTGATGCTGGGCGAGTTCTCAGAGTCGTGTGTAGGGAATTCAGGTGGTGAATCGGGGCCACAGAAACGCACACACATAAGATAAATGGTGCTTTATTAGCAATTACAGGGGTACAGGTAAAAGGGGGGACGCGGCGAGGTTGATTGAGAGAGAGAGAGAGAAAGAGAGAGAGCAACGCGTGGAGACCAACCTTGACGTTGCTCGCAGCACGTGGGCGTTGGCGGCGTGAAGAGATGTCTGCGCTCGGGGGAAAATGCCGGCGTTCCGCAGCCGGGTATGCTGGCGCTCAGCAGGCGGGCCTCGTCTCGGCCGTGACGCAAGTAGGCTGCTCGGGGTGTCGGCTCTGATGCCGGACACAGGGCACGTGGACACCTGTAGCACGGCACAGCACGTAGGCACAAGGCACAGGGTCGAGAAAGTCGTGCGGGAGACAAAGGGCTCGATTACGGCTAATCGCGCTCGCGCTTGGGCACACACTGCCCGCTTCCGCCTTTGTTTCTCTCTCGCGCTCTCTCTGTCTCTCTCTTACCTTTGTGTGTCGGCCGCTCGGCCCTGCTGCCGATGTCTCGCCGGCGCGTATAAGTATAATAAAGTAAATGCTGGGACAGGAAGACCTCACGGTACAAAGTACCCGTGACTATATATATATATATATATATATATATATATATATATATATATATATATATATATATATATATATATATATATAATACGTACATAATATACATATGTGAGTGTGAGTGTGCGTGTGTGTGTCACTGTGTCGTCCGTAATGCAGTATGCTGCATCAACATGCTCCTCCTGTTCATCAGTTTAGTGGGTCCACGAGATGTCATTCTATGACACACCATAGTGCATATACTACTGGTATAAAATTGATGCAAAAAAATTCGACATAGATTATAGTACAATATGATACAATTGAAGTCAGTGGAATTGAGATGGATGGAAGGGGCAGTGATTTAAAGAGTAGAGGGGTTTGGGAAAGTAAGTTCCTTCGCTGGTTTCAATTATAATCAATAGAAATATATACTAATTGATTCCAAATCGTCGCCCATCTCTCATATGCCCTAAACGAAAATTTGTTTGAACATTTATGCTCCTCCATCATCCCCTCAACTTTCAACAGAAAAGAATCGTCGCAGTAGGAAAGTGTCAAGCGTAAGGTTATATACAAACAGAGTCTTGATGGATGTCCACACTATAGGAATCTATGAGTGAAGTTCTAGTATCCGAAATTCTTGTACTTGCAATGGAGATAAATTAGTATGGAGCTTTTATATTGTGTTCACATAGATTGATGGAGATGAATTATATGACATAAATTTGTAATAGAAACATAGACAACTCATTGATCTCAGATTTATTATATGGAAATAATGGAATAACATCGAGACATTACGAATCACGAGAGAATAACCAATTTACTACTCTGAAAGTCTAGAAGAATCATTGGCTTCATTCAGTATTCAATATTCTACTTTTTTCACTGTAGTGTGAGTTCAGTTTATGATGAATTGATATAGAAATTCAGTATGCATCATAGTGAGGTGATTTTGAGAACATTTCTCTCTTCTGTCCTCTTTCATATTGGAGAATATGTTCTTGTCTCATTAACTTGACACGTTGCTTCTGTTTTCCATTCAGTAAACATTCTCTGAGATCAGAGATAAAATCTTTACACTTTTCTCTCCCTTTGTGGAGTCCATATGCCTCTAAACAATCTCCCATTCGCATTTCAAAATCTGCGCATTCTGTCAACTGGGCATCAATGTATGGGAATGTTGAATTAGTGAAAAGCTTCAAAATTGGATCTGTATTCAGTTGATGAATTGACCTGGAATAATAATATCAATATGATTCGGAGGTGATAGATGTGACACTGTAATTATGATAGAATTGTTGATTACTATTTGGGTTGGGCACCAGGCAATTCGTTGCCAATAAAATCTCTAGTTATTTTGGATACATACAATTAACCGGCTGAGACTCGATGCAGGGATAGAAAAATACCGGGTGGATCGGCCGAGCCTCAAACTCATATCAAAATCAGGAAGCTTTGCGTGTCAGGAGTGCCCGGTGAGAGCCCTCACTGACTCATGAGCTTCTACCTGGGGAGCCTCTCATGGGAGGGCCTACCTCAACTTCAATATATAACTAGGAGCCACAACGGTTAACGTCAGCCCACTAGTGTTGCACTTACAACCGGTAGGCTTCATAAAAATCCAAGAAATTGCAGCTCCAGCGAGGGAATTATATGCATGTATATCATAAATATTTGATAAAGCAATTGGGGAAAATCAGGAAGAATGTTGCCAGCATTGGGGTAAATAGATAATACAATAACTATCGGAATTCCATAAAATGAGATAATAATTTATTCAACATGTAATCCGTCAAATAAACTATTCACAATTGACTACGTGGACCTCTCGCCGGTTCTACTCCTGAGCATCAGCTCGCCCGCCGTTTGCATGGCCAGCGTCACCTCTCCCAAGAGGAAATTGTCCGCGACCGAATCAACGCGTTCCCGAATTCCCGAATTAACAATCGCGTCCCGGAAGCCTTTACTGAGCCTGAACATCAACCTGATAAGGATTCATATTACCGTCAATACTTGAAGAACCCTGCACTCAATACTGGTTCTGAAAATACCGGAGTCGACTATCGACACTAGACGGAATTCGAAAAACACGTGTATTCAGGGCTGCGACTGCTACAAGAATGGCAAAGGAATCACCTCGCGGCGCCTTCCTCATCCTCCCTTCTTTTCCAAAAATCATGGAGGCCAATCACTAAATTTCCGGATACAAAACGCTCGCAGGACCAATGGGCAAAATTCCTGGAACCACGCTTTATGTTTATTTTCCCATTAGTCGACCACCACGCACGCCGTCTATTTATATAGGCTGCGTGGGACCATTCAAATAATTTACAAAATTTATAAATATATATACATATGATCATAAAACATACTTCAGCCCACTATATATACACCGAATTACGTTATTTACATTAAATGAATATTTGCAAGGGCAAATAAGCTCAACGCACGTGACTGCGCACGCGTATCGTATTCGCGCATCCATGATTACAATCTTCCCGAATTCAAATACCCGCGCGCTCGCGTCCCACCATACCGCCTCGCTTCTGCTACGGCCGCATGGCCGTTAGTTAACTTTGCCGCTCGCGCTCTCCACGAAACCGGCGCCCACGTGCGCCCGCGCATCCTCGACTCCGAAGCCATTCGCCTAGAGCTTCAGTGAGTACCCACGTGTGTTTCGGAGCCGGGGCTGGGACGCTCGGGTCCCCCTCCGGCCCACATCATGGCGGCGCGAAGGCTGCCTTCTCTCCCAGAGCCTCCACGGAACATCGCCGCCGGGACGACTCCTCGGGGCCCTGGGTGACCACCTGCTCGTCGACCACGCGTGTATGTTCTGCGTCGCTTAATGGTGTGTGTGTTTTCAGAGCAGCAGCACACAGGTCGCCACCTCCACCTCCAGGATAAACGTCCCAGCAGCAACCAGCACTCCGGCAGCCTCCCAGCACCTTAACCCATTAAGTCCGGGATGGCGTCGAATTTTCAATCTCATTTTTTTATGTTATTCGGATGGGGAAAAATTTTTCATAGATCATCTCTGACGTGAAATTTCATGATCTTTCGAAATATGCTATTGATTTTTATCTAACATCAATACAAATAAGTTATAAACAATTTTGTTTAAACAAATTGTTTAAACGAAATTATTTTGCAAAAATAATAAAAAATTCGAATTCAGCGATGTCTCAAACTATGAAATGTGCATGAGGTTTATTTGTATCATGAAATATAGCCCAACTACTGAGGTTTGGAAAAAAGTTGAAAAAAAATTTTGGTTCGGACGCCATTTTGAGGACCTTAATGTTGAATCAATCATTCCGCACCTCACCTATCTTTTAGTGCAGGACTCGAAGTCACGTTTTAGTCCATGAAAGGATGTGCATCTTCACGCTTTCATATGGAAATTTTCGATAGTTGAAAATTTTACATCTTGAAAATCTCGTTTTTTCGTAAAAAATTGTTTATAACTTTTTTTGTATTGATGTTAGATGAAAATCGAAAGCATATTTCGGAAGATCATGAAATTTTACGTCAGAGATGATGTATGAAAAATTTTTCTCTATCCGAATAACATAAAAAAATGAGGTTGAAAACTTAGTCAAATTCGACGCCATCCCGGACTTAATGGGTTAATGGGGAGAAGAGCAAGCATTAGTGGCCAGATCCAGGACTCGAACTGACCACCGAGTAACCAGGACCCCAGCAGCTCTCCAGATGGATCTGGACGATGGGCGAGCCCCATTGTCTAAAGATAAACAACTCTCCAATCATTCCATTGGGAATTTGTTAATATTAGAATTTTATTAGTTCCAGGTCTTGGAGGCTGACAGTATCCTCCTCAAGAGCGACATGTGCTCTGCCCCAACAGCCCTGGGGGGGAAATAATATTATAGGCAAGTAGGTAGGCTAGATGGGGAAACTCAGGTTCTCGTCAGCAGAGCCTGGGCTTCCCCAGTCACATCTGAATTAATCTTTCCGAGTCGGGTTCAGTGTTCTAGCCATTTACTAACTTCAGAACTCTACTCCAGATGTATTTTTAATATATTGATAGATTCTGTGCAAGAATGGTAGGAAATTGAGTGTAAAGGACTTGTCAACAAAAAGTTAAGTGAAAGAACAATGATATTTTGATCATAAAAGAAATAAAGAAACAAACAAAATTTCCTTTCTCATAAGAATATAAAATTCAGGCATCGATCTCTAATGGGTTCCAGGTAATTAGTAACTGAAAGTTTCATGTGAAACCCATGAAGAATTCAAGGAAAAATAATCATAAACATGTTCTAGATTGAGCAATCTGACCCGTCGCTATTCTAAATGTGTGCCGGGAAATGATTTGATAATGGAGTAAATACGCTCACTGTTCGTTGCGTAGCGTAGATTGCGGATTCTGCAAGTATTACACTCGATCGGAACAGAAGAGCTCTAGAGGAAGAAAAGACGTGAGTAGAGGAAAACTAAGCATCCTCATAAGTAAGAAATTCTAGATGGCGTTGAATTTTAAATGACATAAGGAACATCAGTTATTTTGCAACTTTGACTTTAATTGAATAAGAAATGGAAATACTAATTATCTCTTGCTCATCCAGAAGTAAGAATATGAGATAAAAACTTATTTAACAATAATTGTACCAAATTCTAATATGGAATTTCAATGTGCATTAATTGAATAAAAAAGTTTCTGTCATTATAGTCGATTCAGATTTTTTCACACTCGGGTCTTGCAATTTTCGATACTCAGCAACAATCCCAATCAATCATATATCTACGTAGCCACTTGTGAAGAGAGGATTAAGATCAAAAAGACCCTCAAGATCTCTAAATACTTCGTGTTCTTTTGTGTCGCTTGATATCGCTAGAGATCTCAAGATTGTTAATTGATCATTAGGAGATTCAACGAAGGTATATTGTGAAATTAACCTATTTTAGAAATTTCTTGACTTTTATTTGTGTGTATGAACGAGTTGTACCTGCCTTCAGCACTGCTGCAGATCATACCATAGTTGATTTTTCTCACAGCGTAAAAAAAAGAAAGCTGTAAAAAACTTACTTCAGTTTAGATTCTAATCTGAAATATCTTCAATTAAGCTTGAATACCCAAAGACCCCAATATTCTAAAGACATACTCATGTTCTGCACTAACATAACATAGTTCAGTTCATTTTTTCAATAATGACCCGAGAAAGTAGTGAAATCTAGCATTAACTGCCAAGTATTCAACACGAGTGATTATTTCTTTAAAGAAAAAATATTTGTTCAAAGTACTCTCTGAAGCAACTATTGTACGATCAATGCACGCCAGATTATTTTACCAATGTTCAGATAGAAAGTACTGAAATCAGAAATCTATTTGTAAATCTTGATCTCCATAGGGCAATAGTATTTTTGTTTTGATTTTTAAGTCTATTTTTGAGACAGTTCTCACGTAGCTTGATTTTGAAGGTTTGAAATTTCCATCAATTTTGTGGCCTGATTGACTCTGGAAATGAAATATCAAACACAAAATCAAAAATAGTTTCGGACACAAAGTGGTTTTGAATTGTTCATATTTTATGGAAAAAAATAACTTCTGATCTCAAAATTGAATGCCATGAAGTACTCAGTGAAGAATCCAATACATATCAATCAATTTCAACTTATAGGCCTTGATATTTTTTAAACGAACAGAATTTATTTGATTTTTCAGATGAAGAGCGGCAAAATGATCTACTCGTGGTTATTGGCAAATCCTCATAATCCTAGAAGAATTAAATCTTCCCCTGAGTGCATGTATAGACCTGTGTACGCCTGTATAGACTGTAGAAGACCACTTGGGACTCAGGTCACCAATCTTCACTAGAACTTTTTTGCATGTTTGTTCGCGTCAAGAATAAAGTGAATTCCATTATTCCAGGGTCGAACGCTCACAAACTTCTAAGATTATAATTAATGTATTTAGGTTGGTTCACTCCACTCACTTTTCTTTTATTTTCTCATCCATTTCCACTCACTGCACTGCATTTTAATTTGAGCCCCTGGATTTTACATCACATTCAATCCTAGAAGACATATAAAAAGAATCAATCAGATGTATATTTATCAAAATTTACTTTCATATTCATCCTCGTAGGGTAAAACATGGAATACATGAAAGAAAGTTACGGTTCATAAATTTTCACTCTGTGCTTGGATATTGGAGCAGTAACAACATGTATCCGAGCAAAAGTGACACAAATACACTGCAATTGTGCGACCATTCAGTGTCAGAAATTAAATAAAATCTTCAATTCTTAACGCTTGTTGTCCAAAATTTTAATGAGGTTATAAAAAAACTTCTTTACTTACAGTTATTCGATATTTCCAATGAAAATTCTGGCCCTATACAGCTCACCTGGAATACGAAATTGCCAACCAAGAATCCCTATCTTTCATGAAATAGATATTCACAAGTAAAAGTTAAAAGTATACTCATCTTAATACTGTTGCATCTTCACTGAACTTGATCAGCCTTACATGACGAAGTCCCAAATCCGCTTTTACTCTGGAGAACACAATAGAAATTGGTGCAAAAACTTCTCTTACAGTTACTCAAACTGTGACTGAGTGACAGCGTTACGGTGTACCTCACTCTAGCCCACATGATAAACTGCAGGTTGTGTTTATTATCAACGCTCATTGTAACCTGCAGCGCGCAGTATCTTTCTTACCAACTTCAAATGCCAGTCACGCATACACAATATTCCAGACCATAAGTAAGGTAGGTGTACCCAATATGCGCCAGGACCCAATATGCGCCACCCTTCGTATTTCATATATACGCGCGTCTAGAACATCGCCGCGGCACAGAATCTTGTCGGCAATGCTAAATAATGAGGAAAGAAAACATTTTCACCGGTCGGGAACCCTTATACCAACTTGTTACAGCTCGTTTTATCCATTTTTTCGCCAATTTTCATTCTCGATCTAATTTCGCTCAGGTAAGTGCGAATTTTTTTAATACCCTCAAACTAGGCCAAAAAAATCGAGCGATATATCGTTCGATTCCTTGACATCCCATCTACATCATCCAATTTTTTTTTTCATCTGATACCCCTTTTATCAACCGTTTCAATAGCTCTTCGTTATTTTTATAAAATGTACCCAATATGCGCCACCCCTATTTTCTTGTTCTAGCTGCTAAAATCAACCCATTGATAGTAAATATTCGCCCAACATGGTCGAAAGAGAATTTAGTTCAAGCTCTGGAACAGGTCAAGGAAGGTGAGATATCGCAGAGGGTGGCTTCGACTATATATAAGATGCCTCGTCGAACATTTCAACGATATGTCAAACAAAAGATATCCGAAAAAAGGAAAATGAGTCGACCATATGCGTTAACGACAGTACAGAACGAAGAATTATGTAGTTGAATTAAACGCTTAGCAGATATTGGCTATCCTATAACGAGAAAAATCTTGAGGTTATGCGTTTATAAGTACTATCTAGGAAAAAACATCAAACAGAATTTTTCTACCATCATGACAATAGCTAGTCTCAAATAGGCTCGGACATTTTTTAAATTGAACTCTTCCATTTCAGTGAGAACATCTCAATTATATTTAAAATTACACTAAAAAGAATGTTCAACAATTTGAGAGATTAATATTGGAATTAGATGTTACATGAGTTAATTTTGTTGATTCAAAACCAACGGTTTTTCATGAATTTTGAATGAGAACTTGATTTGATTTAGGTTGTTAGAAGTTCATATAATCTATGTACTATGGTTTAATCAAAGACAAAATGTATTTTTCAATAAAACTATATCGGAAATATACTTTTTCGTTTGTATTTGATTCATTTCAGACATGCTTCCTGCTTCAAATTGGATGAAAAGAAGTATTTTCAGGGTGGCGCCATATTGGGTACACTAAAAATTTTTTCCCGGAAATTTTTTTTTTTTAAACCGCGGTATCTGAGCATAGAACTGTTCTAGAAAGAAATAAAGTAGAAGTAGTAGTATATAATATATAATAAAGTAGTAGAAATTAAAAAAGACTCAGCTCATTTTGTAGGTATTGAGTAGACCTTTCATTTGACACCAATTATGTTCGAAAATATTCATTTGACGCTGTGTAGTGACCTTTCTCGCTTAGGTGGCGCATATTGGGTACAGGTACCTTATTAGTGCAGTCATGGTCTAGACCACTGTGCAACTGTATCACTGTAGCGCTGTGTTTACTCGCAGTTGGAGTGAGTAAAATAAATTTTTGGATCATCTTCACTAGTGTTTTCCAAAGTAGACGTGGAACTTCATCGTGTGCAGCTGATCAAGTTCAATGGAGATGCAACAGTATTCTGATAAGTAAACTTTGAACTTGTACTTTTGAGCATCTTTTTTATGAAAGATAGAGATTCTTGGTTGGCAATTTTATAATCCAGGTGAGCTGTACAGGGACAGAAACTTTATTGGAAATAGTGAATAACTGTAAGTAAAGAAGTTTTGTTATAACCTCATTAAGATTTTGGACAACAAGCGTTGAGAATTGAAGATTTTATTTTATTTCAGTCTAATTCTGACACTGAATGGTCGCACAATGGCAGTGGATTGGTGTCACCTGTGTTTGGATACATGTTGCTACTGCTTCGGTATGCAAGCACAGAGTGAAAAGTCGAAAACCGTAACTTTCTTTTATGTATTCCATATTTCACCCTATGAGAATGCATATGAGAGTAAATTTTATTCATTTATTTATTTATCCATCAAGTATATACGGACATGATTATCTATTACATAATAATATAAATATAATAGAGACAGGCATGAGAGACATCGAATCGCAAGTTGTTTCACATATCCATTTACAAGTTTAAAACTAGTTAACAAATAATTTTTTTTTACTTGGCTTGGTGGACTATCCCAAAGTGATATTGCGAGAAACAATCAGGAGGACGCTGGTTTGAATCCAGCCCGGGGAACGTTGAATTTTTTTTCTCGCAATATCACTTTAGGATAGTCCACCAAGCCCGATAGAATTTATTATTCATCGTTTCAAAACTAGTCAATTGGTAATTCATTCGTACTTGTACAATTTTTCTCGAATTAGTCTTATGTCTAAATATTAAGCCGTTATTAATATCAATATTGCTGATTTCTGCATTTGTTAGATTAATACTCCTCTCTATAGGAGATTAATGAGATAATATGACCGTTTTTCTGTGGTTTATTTGAAAAATTTTGACATTTATCCGTAATAGCCTAACCGGTACTCGAAAATTGACTCTTGAAAGGAGCAGTGGTGAATCAATGTATCCATGTATTAGCTTGCATAGAAATAGTGAGACTTGATAATCCCTGAATAATCTCAGTGAACATATTCTCGTTATAGAGGCTATGTTGTGATAGTCATGATCGTATCTGTCCATTGGTTCTCTCAGTTTAAATGCTTATAGTCTAAAAAACTTATGCTGAACTGATTTGATTTGATTAGACTGCATGTTGGTGAAAGGCGACCAAATGACGGACGCGTAGGTTAGGTCAGATCTAACAAGAGAGAAATGAATAGTTTTCAATGTGCTGAGATTTTTGAAGTCAGAGCCGAACCTTTGGAGAAAATACAAATTTTCCGAAGCCTTATTTACTACATTACTAACGTGGCTAGAGAACGTGAGATCACCATCGAATAAAACTTCGAAGTCTTCAGCTGTACATGTCCGCTGCAATAAATTATTATCGAGAGTGTATTCAAACTGTAACGGTTCTTTCCTGAATGAAATACAGTAACACTCAGGTATACTGAATCTTAAACCATTTGAGGCATGCCAATCATTAACTCAATCAATATCACTCTGCAATTTCATGGCATCAATAATTGAATTTATTATCATGAATAATTCTAGATCATCTGCAAGTAACAAAGATTAATCATAGATGATGCAATTTTTCAAATCATTAATGAAGATAGTAAAGAGCAAAGGCCCACAGTTTCCTGTGGAACACCCGACCATGCATCGAATGTCAATGAGACAATATTGCGAAATTGTACAATTAGTTTTCTATTCGCTAAGTATGATTCTATCCACTTTAGTATGTTTCCATTTATTCCATAGAACTCGTGCTCGCAAATGAGCAGTTCATGATTGACCGAATCAAAGGCTGATTTTACATCGGTATATAGAGTCAACATGGGAGCCATACTAAAATGCATCACTTATATACTCACTAGGAGACTGCTTGGGATGCGGGTCACCAATTTTGACCAAAATTTTTTTGGTGTTTCTTGGTGACAACAGTAGAGAGTATGCAGAGTTTTGGGGTCCAACGCTTCCAAACTTCCAAGATATTAATTTATGTATCCTGGGTGGAGCCGTTGTTCTCGTCCCAAATGACAATATGTCATCTGAGACGTATTTCCCTCACTGCTTTGCTCTTTCACTGTTCTCACTTGAACACTACATTACATTCTATCCTAGAAAAATACACAAAAAGTAAATTACACGTATAGTCAACAAATCTTACTTCCATGTCTTACTCACATAGAGTAAAACATGAAATACATGGAAAAATCAACGATTATCAACTTTTCACTCTGTGCTTGGATACTGAAGCAATAATAACATGTATCCAAGCAGAAAGATATTCAGAGTAAATGAATTAATTGTTAACTTCTACTGATCTCTTTCATTTTTTTTTTGTGTAACGCTTATGTGTACATACATTTGGATTTTGGAGAAATATTTACTGAATGTTATTACTGACGCTGATTAGTGAATGCATAGTGTCCATTAATTTTATCAATCATTATTTCGATAATACATACTACTCCGCAAAAAGCACGTGGCAGAATTGGTTTGTTTCTTATATTGCTTGAAAAGAAAATTGAAATCTATAATAGGTACATGAGTCAAGTTATCATTTCATCAATATTCATTCTGATTAGTTTCATATTGTTGGAGTATTACGTATTCTTATTACAGTTTTTAAGCAATTTGCGTTTTTTTGAGAATTTGAAAAATCAAAATTTTGAAAAATTCAAAAAAGAATTTTTTTATTTGACCCATAGTTTTCAAGAAAAACAATTCCAAATTGAAAGCTACAATTTTTTCGGTCGGCCGCCATTTTGGGTCTTCCAATAATAATTTTGAACAATTACAACTATGCCAACTTTCAGTTTAAGGTCCATGAACGCTCGAAATTTACTTCCCGGGGTTCGTTGCGACCGGTTTCCATGTTTTACGGTTGACACAAAAAAAATTTTGACTCGAAATTTTGTGTTTTTTTGCAATCAATTGTTTATAACAATGAGGGCGTTTATTTAATCGAAATAAAAGTAACGGAATCGGAAATCTGACAAAATTTTGCACAAGAAAATGTTCTTCCCAAATTTTTTGAACCATTATAACCATATGAAATCCATCGCTCAAAAAAACGGCCGTCGAGCGGCCGTTTGGGCGCTAATGGGTTAAAGAACTAATGACGAACCAAATTGACTCCACTTGGTAGGATCGAATATCTTCGAATACTTTCTTCAACTTACATATAATATTCTTTATCACCTAATTATTTCTAGTTCACATAGTTTCACAACCTCTACCCGATTGTTTGATTCGTTTCAAATATATTTTTGTATTATAATTGCAAGTTCAGTTAATCTTATAATTCAGATAGACTTTATATATTATTCTATTTTCAATACTTCTATTATCTTTCAACGAGACAAATATTCATAATTCAAACTGTTGACCACATGTCTCATTAAATTATAAATATTTCTATAATATTTCTATAATAATTTTCACATCCAGTAAACTGCATAACTGAAGTTCCATCATGGAGATAATTTATGTATATGTTATGTCGGCTCTATGGAAATTTTTAAGGGGTAATATCCACCAATGCCCAAAAGAACAAGACTTTTTTCATGATTTTTTTTAAACGACATTTGAGATGTAAGGTATATAAATAATATATCATTGGATTAAGCAACTCTTGGAGAATAGGAAAAATTTTTTTATTGTTAGTTTTTTTACAAGAAGGCGGCTGTGCAGCGATCGCCGTGAACCGCTTTTTCAAAAAGTTCTTCCGCGACGAGCAGTAGAACTGAAAAAGTTTACATCCGATTGGCTTGAAATTTTAACTGTAGCTTCTTCATTAGATTATCTAGTGAAGTACACATCATTATATTTTTAGAATTTTTTTTGGCAAAATGGTGATGGTTTGAATTTTTTCGACAAAAAACGTCGACTTTAATTGTTTAAAACTTTTTTTTTGTCAATCAATCGCTAAAATCGTGTGTACTTCACTAGATAATCTAATGAAGAAGCTACAGTTACAATTTCAAGTCAATCGGATGTAACTTTTTTCAGTTTCACTGCTCGCCGTGTTTGAAAACATGGTTTTGAGAAAAACGCGTTTGAAGTTTCAAAATGCTATGTATCTTATATAAAAGTTGTTAGGTGAAAATTGTTTTAGTCGAATTTTGAGTTTAGATCAGTACTTGAGAATTGTAGATTTCGGTTCTAGGATAGTTTGAGCATGATTTAAGCCAATAAAAAAAAAATTGCCGGATATTACCCCTTAAGACAATTTTACATGAGAACAGTGAAAGATCAATATAAAAGATAAAATTACGGAACGCATAGGATATTGCGAGGAATGAATTCATGCTCCAGGGATGTGACGAGCTACTGCCCGGTTGAAAAAGGACACGTAAAAAATCACGTGGAAAAACACATGAAAAAACACGTAGAAGAATATAGGAAAAACCACGTGAAAAATCACGTAAAAAGATGTCCCAATTAAGCACATGACATTTTACATGTTGTTTTACATGTTTTTTTACGTGTTTTTTCATGAGATTTCCAAGTAATGAAAAATCTTCCGCTGCATATTTTTTTACATGTTTTTTCACACATTTTGCACATGCATATTCAAACGTTAGCGAAACCTACCACCGAGTGTTTTCTCACATGTTTCTTGACATGATTTTTATATGTTTTTTCATTACTTGATTCATATGATTTTCCGCATGATTCTCCAAAATTTCTCTCATTTTTTTGGTTTTCTCTTTATTCAATATGACGGACTGAGAATACGAGATTGATCAGAATAGCCCGGAAATATTAGTTTCTGGATCACTAAATATCATTCCTGTTACAATCACGAAATTTGGAATTCAATAAGATGGATAGTAAATCTACATTATATTAAAATTAATCCGTACACAAATTATGATTCCCATATTTTGCTCTTGGAAACAATGTTTTGTTAGAGTACTTTGGAATCGGGTCTGGCAGATCGATAGAGGAGCCCGAGCATTTTCATAATCTAAGGTGAAAAGTCCAAAAAAATAGACGCGTGGGCGTGATCTATTATGTGTAGCCGAATTTTCGTCATACGAAAGATTTTGAAGTAATAAACAACTTGGAAAATGATGATTTGAAGAATATTCAGTATGATGGGTCGGAAGAGGAGGTCAAGAGCTACAATTTGAACTGGCTATGTGTTCGAAAAATTGATACTGTGGGGGCGTAATGACCATAAAAACAATGATTCGATGTTTGATTCCAGGATAACGTTAAAAAAATAATATAAATAGGTTATCTATTCAAAATCTGACCTTGCAGATTTTTAGAGTGAAATGAGCATTTTCATAATCTGAGTTGAAAAATCAAGAAAAATAGACGCGGGGGCGTAATCTATGTCATAGAAATTTATGCATAGTCGAATTATCGCCATACGAAAGAATTGGAAGTGATAAACAACTTGGAAAATGATGATTTGGAAAAAATTCGGTATAATGAGTCGGAAGAGGAGGTCAAGAGCTACAATATGAACTGGCTATGTGTTGGAAAAATTGATACTGTGGGGGCGTATTGGCCATAAAAACAATTATTCGACGTTTAATTCCAGGATAACGTTAAAAAAATGATATAAATGGGTTATCTATTCAAAATCTGACCTTGCAGATTTATAGAGTGAAATGAGCATTATCAGAATCTGAGTTGAAAAAAACCAGAAAAATAGACGTGGGGGCGTGATATACGTCATAGAAAACTTGCTGCGTTGCCGAAAACCATTTTTTCCAATTTTCTATCTGATAAACAACTTAGAAAATGACGATTTCAAGAACATGTGGTGTGATGGATCGAAAGAGAAGATCGAGGGTTATAATTTATATACATCATGATGTCGATTGATATCTATTTACAATAATTTAAAATTATAACTAATCAAAACTGAATTGAATATTGAAGATTATAGAATGTTTTGTAGATTTTTTAATTAAAATCCACTCGAAAGACTCGAGCGAGCGATAGCGCGCGAGAGATCATTGCTCGTAAGTATATAATAATAATGACCAAATTTATGAGAAAACTAAATCCATCTGATTAGCTTGAAATACGTTACCACAGTATTTTCGGGATTGTCGAATGTGTCGAATCTGTGTTTTGCCACATTGACCTCACCATCTTTAAGAATGAATTCAGATCTCAGATGTCTTATCTGCGCTATAAAAAATTAGCCGGATTAGGATTGTTGCTAATCCTGTGATCATGAATCCTACACCAGAGATAATGTGAATAATTGTATATTATGTAACTAGTCCGTGAAATTTTGAAGACGCGTGTGGACGTGTCCACGAGTGTCCGGTGAAGCCGGCGACGAGTGTTACACGTTCGCATGAGTAACTAAAAATTAACTCACCAGTTGGATACGATATTTTATGTTACGAGGGCTCGTTTTAAAGACATTCAAAATATACAATTCAAATAGTGCGTGAAATGCGATTTCACTAGCAACAAAATCGCTATTCTTTGTAGTTTGTTCATCTATAACTGTTCAGTATTTAATTCAAAACCCACGTCCAATTACGCGCCGAGCGCATCGCGAGGCGCTTCCGAGAATCTCTCGGCCACTTCGTCGCCGACCGTCCACCGATCAACACCTCACCTGGCCAGCCTCAATAAAGTAATAAGTTTAATTATATTCGGAGTTATTATTTCTCCACCCCCAGCGAACATTTGGTCCTTCAAGCCGGATAAGGCAGTGGAACTGCGGTAGCGGAGAGGTAACCAGGTGAAAGGTTTTGTGGACGGTCGGGACGACTTGGAGCACGTTGCGCTCTAAAAAGCCGGATCACGTTGCGCTCGGAATCGGAGGAGTAAGTTGCGCTCCAACGAGTTCCCCTCTAAACGACACGACCAACACGTGTGCGGTCGCGCTGGATTGTGCGAGTGCACCTATATATACGGTCGCTGCGCGCCCGCTCAGTCTGCTACGGCAACGCGACGACGCCGCGCCATAGAATAGAGGCGACCGCGAGAGCCAACATCTGATGCCGGCAAATGGACACCAGCGCGGTGGACGCCGACCATCGCATCGACGCAGGGAAGCCACGTGCGGGCTTCACAAGGAAGTACGGGTGAGCGTCAACCACCGCGGGACGAGACGGCAGCGCGGGACCGGCCAGGTGGCACGTGGAGGTTAGGAGCAGCGAGCGGCGAAACAACATCGGCGCCAGCTCGGAGTCGCCAGCCACGTCATTAGGTGCGCCAGCGCAGCCGACAAGCGAGAGTTCAGCTCGTAATCGGCCAGCGCCATCCACGGCGACTCCTGGGGAAAGCTACTTCGAAGCCCCAGTGTGCCGCACCAGTGTAGTGCCCCCACCTGTTCGACTTGCGCTGGTGAAGCGCAGCCGACCGCCACGCCTCTCGCCGAAAAGGAGTGAAGCTCCAGAAGTACCCAGTGTCAGCTGGTTGGGCTGACCACTGACCATTCTTTTTGTTTTGAACTTAAGAGTCCTTTTCTTTTTTTTTATTTTCATTCAGATTTTCTCTCTTATTGGAAAACGTAAAATCATTGCCATTTTCTTCTTACAAATTCTTCAAGTACTAAAATTTGCATTTAGTATAGAGTCAGCTAGTTCAAGTGATTGGTGTGCTGCGTTAGCTGGTGTTCTTGGCCTCACCGACAGGGATTGGCTCAATCCAGCTGACCTACTGACCGTACTGAGCGCCTGGCAGTATCCGCTGCAGACTGTCAGAGGCTGTGAGGCATCTTCAACTACTGCTGATACTACGGCAAGGCTGTCGTCTGCTCTCGCTACAAGACACCAGTACACCACATCGAGTGTGACAAAAGTTCAGTGCAAGTTTCAAGGAAAGTGTTAATCAGTGCCAATTTTGTAATGCGACTCTATGCCAGGCCTTGTAAGAGCATAGAGCGTATGGTGGCAATAAGTTATTGACTTAAGGACATAATTAGTGTTTACAGTGCAATCATCGTGTGTAAAGTACGCCAAAGTAGTTATTTACTTCTAAAGATATTTTTCTTGCGGATAGAGTCAAGCGAGTGTTATAGTATCACCTTTGATACAATTGAAAGTATATTAGAATCTCTCTGTGCATTTGGGCACTTAAGGGGTGATTGATATACCTTTGTGATCTCCGATTTCGAGATCATTTTCAAACACTTACCATAAGCGCAGGAAAAATCCAAGGAATATGGGGTTTGTTGCATATGAAAGTACTACTTTCTAATTACAAAAAACACACTTTATTTTTTCCAAAAAATACGAAATGGCAGCGTACCAGCTCGTCAAAGGAGAAAAAAATTTTTCACTTTTTCTTCACTAGCCTACCACTACAGGTCACAATTTTGACCCTAGAAGAAAAAATCGAACGGGGTTTTGAAGTAAAATAAAAAACTCAGTGAACGGAGGGCCATTTTTTCGAAATTCGAATTTGGGGCCAAATGGCGTCAATTTGAATTTTTTTCTTTTTTTTTCGGAAAAAAATCGATCGAAAATCGGCCATAAAATCGGTAAAAATCAAAATATCAAAAAAATCGTACGACATTCACTTAGAAATCATGTTTCAAAGCTACAGTTAAAATTTGAAGTGAATCGGTTGAAAATTGACGGCGCTATCGGTAGGCTAATGTCAAAAAAGACGGTTCCGAGATCAAAAAAGACGCGTTCAAAGTTTTGAGTACAATGCTAATACTATACGACTTTGTTCAAATAATCGATTTTCTGAGGCACTTAGAACTTCTTCCCCCACTTGATCGACTTTTCATATTATTCTTAGATAGTTTATGGAGTGTTTAAGCCAATCAAAAAAAATTGGAAAAAAAAAGTCACAAAGGTATATTATCCCTTAACTATTAATTCTTTTTTTCTGTTTGGACGTATATTCATTATACTTATTTCCATTTTTCCTTCATTTATGGTATTATTGAGAACTTGTAGTTTAGGTGTACTCGGGTAACACATATAGTACTTTATTATCATAAGTTGAATTATTCTGACTAATGAGCCATCGAACAAGCTGCGTTCAGTGAAGTATTCAAGTTTTTGTAAAGGTATTTGGAATTTGGGCTTATGATATTAGTATTTAACCTCTCGCTTCAAGTTTATGGTTTGAGTTTAGATAAATACTACAATTTCTTCGATTACATAAAAGGGTTTTGGCATTATACTCCCATGATCAAGTTGCAATTCATAAATAAGTTGAATTCATTCATTATTATTTTGTGTCTAGCATTATTCTAGTAATTGAATTGTTTTCATTGGTTTAATATGTCCAGAGAATTGATCCTGGATATTAATCCTTGGTTTTGAGAGACTTTGTATTGGAATTGAGAAGTTTCACTCGGATAGTGGAATTCTGGTTCTTCTTCGAGCAATCTACGTATAGCCCCACTCGCATATCTGGACATCGTGTGAACCTTACGATCTTATTAAATGGGTTTTCTGTTTCGCACTCACACAGTAGTTTCTTGATGCTCCTTCAGAATTGGCTATTTAGGTCTATCGTATGGAATTCATTACTTTTGCTGCTTTTTGATACTGTTGTTGGTTTTTATTCTATAAAATAGTTTCTGAACTTTATTTTCTTCTGAATATGAAATGTCCCTTTGAAATTTCCAATACTAGTTTTCATTTATCTTGGATTTTGAATCTATGATTGCTGATTCTTTACGAAAGCATTGGGATAGAATTTTTTGTTTTCGAACATTTTTTTTTCTTGGACCTGAATCTTCTAGATTATGGTTAGTTCAGTCTAGATAAATATATTTTGGTAAAACTCGAGTCATTTGGGTTTTATTAACCTTATATGGACTCTCCTGTCAGTACGTCAAAATACTGATTAAAATTTCGGTTATTATCTCGAGTCATATCAGTTATATTCTGATTGAACTCGATTTGAGCAAATCAAGAGTCATATCAGTTGCGGTCTGATTGAACTCAAGTAAGGGTAGATTCATGCGGTTTGGTACTTGGTTCAAATCATTGATTTTGATAATCGGAACGATACTTTGTATATTTTGGTGCCTCTTCTTTCTGATAGTACGGATTATTGTTTTATCCGTTATAATTATCATTTGGTTTAAAGTAGAGGTATATTTGATTGACTAGTCACTTTACCAAATTGTCGATATGGACGCTTTAGTAGAAATTCAACTAAATTTACAAGGAAAAATTGCCCGAGCCTATGCAAATTTTAAATCCAAAGGTCAAGCTAAAATGACGACAGCTTACGCTCAAGGCCGGTTAGAAGGTTGGAAGAGAATTATAAAGCGTTCAACTTGAATCACGACAAAATCCTATCATTAAAAATCTTAACAAAGAGCATACGTACTTCAAAGATAAAGTCTCGGATTCCGCGGAGGATGATTATTATGACAACTACGGGGTACCCCCCCTGCTCGCTTCGCTCGCCAACCCCCCGTGTGTTCTTTAGAAATCAATAATTTCAATGATAAGTGCAGTAATAATTAAAAGAAAATTACATTCAAAACAATAAAACTTTAAACTTGAACTTTCGATTTTGTTCGATTGAAAAGAATACTGAACGAACAATTCGAATCAAAATAAGAGATTAATGACAGCTATATTCATGTTAAACGTTTGTTTTTTTAAATGAATAGTGGGTTTAACTTCAAGTTAATAGTGACATGCGCTAGATCATATTTTTTGGTTTGGGTATTCCACGTGTTCCATTTCAGATTTTCAGCAGCAGATTTTGAGTAAGATTGCAATGGTTGCTAGACACGTAAACAGAAGTTGCTATGGGTAAAACGGAGATTTTGTATCCTGTGCAGTTGAAAATACTGGAAACGAAACTTACGTGAATATTATATTGTGCACCCTCCATAATTCCAAATGTGTGTAAACTTACGTGAATTTTTCTTTCCCTTAGCAACGGTTGCTAGGGCGGTAAACAACGGTTACTGAAAAGCTAATTGGGAAGATTTTGTGTCCTTTGCTGTAGAGAATGATGGAAATGGGTCATAAATTGATAATTTCCAACCTTCGTAATGGTTGCTAGGGAGGTAAAAAACGATTGCTATGGAACAAATATAACAATTTAGTGCCTCTGGCCATCGAGTGTGACTTAAAACTGTTTTTCCAGTTTCCAAAACAACGGTTGCTAGGGATATAAATAAACGGTAGTTTCGATGAATAAGTGGATTTATATTGAAAAAAAATTGTCCAAAATAATATTTAGTCCTTTCCTTCTACTGCAGCAACGGTTTCTAGACACGTAAACAATGGTTGCTATGGGTAAAACGGAGATTTTGTATCCTGTGCAGTTGAAAATACTGGAAACGAAACTTACTTTTTCTTTCCCTTGGCAACGGTTGCTAGGGCGTTTAACAACGGTTACTGAGGAGCTAAGTGGGAAGATTTTGTGTCCTTCGCAATCGAAAATTATGGACATGGGTCATAGATTGATCATTTCCAACCTTCGCAATGGTTGCTAGGGAGGTAAACAACGGTTGCTATGGAGCAAATATAACACTTCAGTTTTCTTGGTCATCGAGTGTAACTTTAAATTGAGTTTCCAACTTTCGAAGCAACGGTTGCTAAGGATATCAACAGTGGTTGCTATGGGAAATATCTCATCGATTCTCTTCGATTCTCATTGATTCTCATCAACTCTCATAGTCCCAATGAGCACTTATGAAGATTCGTGAGATAACACGTTAGGAACGGTTGCTGGGCAAATAAACAACGGATTTTATTGAAAATTGAACTTGGCCTAGATTTTGCCGCGACTAACCTGTGTGCAAAATTTCCAGGAGATCGGACCATTGCATATTTATTGGAAATAAATAATTTATTCGAAGACACGGGTGGAAAAAGAGGATGGAAAAAAGAGGTGGAGAAAGGGGTGAAAAAAAGAGGTGAAAAAAAGGGTGGAAAAAAGGGTGGGAAGAGGGATAAAAAAGGGTGAAAAAAGGGAGGTGAAAAAAGGGTGAAAAAAGGGGTGGAAAAAAAGGTGAAAAAAATGGGTGAAAAAAAGGTGAAAAAATGGGTGGAAAAAGAGGGTGAGAAATGGGGTAAAAAAAGGTGAAAAAATGGGTGGAAAAAGAGGGTTAAAAATGGGGTGAAAAAAAGGTGAGAAAATGGGTGGAAAAAGAAAGTGAAAAATGGGGTGAAAAAAAGGGTGGAAAAAGAGGGTACTGAGGGGGGGCAATCAAGGGGGGCAACTTGGGGGTCAAAATCTCCCACGGCGGCGGCGGCGGTCTGGCTTTTAAGGTAGTTCATGCCAAACTGCGTTTTCTTATAATTGTCTTGAAATTTTAGCCACTCATTCATAACAATATTTTACACCAGCCCTCAAAATTTGAGCGAGCTCAGCCGTGCCAATCATGAAATATTGAATGTCAAATTTTCACTTTTTAACACATGAAGTCCTATACCAAGCCTCTCAGGGGATGCTCAAAAAGACGTTTCCATCGATATCTCGAAAATGCTTCTTTAAATGTTGACAAAAAAACAGTATGTTATAGAGGACATAGTAACGAAAACTTCCCTCGCTTAGTGTAGCATGTTAAACCGTACCGTTTCTGAGTTATTTTAATGCAAAGTTGATGATTTCACGTTGCGAACGCGTGAGCGCAGCGAGAGCAAGTGAGACAGAGCATGGGCGAGCTTGTGTTCGCCCGTGCGTGTGCCGTGTACATGTACCGTGCGTGTGTGCGTGAGCTTTATATGGCATGAACTACCTTAATATAGTGACAATAACGGTCAATTTAAACGAGTTTTTGATGTCTAAGGATGAAGAGGCAAGAATGGTTGATGCTCTCGATAATTCTCGGGGAAATATCGAACCTCAAGTTGCGAGGTCAAATATTTCTTGCACATTGCATAAAATTGAGATACTGGGGTCGGTTTCGCAATCTTCATAAATCTATGATTCATCGTCGCGAAGATTTGGAACCCGTCCACAAATTCTATTACTTAACAGCCTATTTAGAAGGTGAGGCAGAGAATAAAATTAAGAATTTGGAAGTAAAAGCGGAAAACTATATGGTTGCGTGGAATAATTTAAACGAGTATTATGGAAATAAGCGAAGACTGGTCAGTCAAGCTGCTAGATCTCTATTCGGTATTAAACCTATGAAGTCTGAATCTTATGCGGAACTGAAACGGTTATATAATTCTACCTTCGATACAGTAAATTCTTTCGAGGCTCTGGAGCGAGCTATTCCTGATAATGGGGACAATTTATTGGTTTTTCTGACGGTCTCAAAATTCGATCCAGTTACTCGGAAAGATTGGGAAAAGCATCTTGGAAGTTCTTCGGAACCGCCCTCGATAGATCAGTTGAAGGTTTTTTATTGAGGAGCAAGTGGCCACCCTGGAGTCGATTGAAAATAGTACCAGCAAAGGAAATAATGTTGTAAAATCGCACTCCCTAATTGTTGACTCATCTGAATCGCATGCTACTTCGGTAAAAAGTTCCCCTACTTGTCCGTTGTGTCAAGAATTGCATTTTTTGAACCAATGTAAGCTGTTCAAAGCTAAGGGTGTGAAGGAGAGGAAGGATTTCGTTTTTTCGAAACGTTTATGTTTCATATGCTTCTCTAATCACTCGGTTAGGGACTGTCGTTCAAAGAGAAACTGCCAAAAGTGTTCAGGAAGGCATAATACAATGTTACACTTCGAAGTTCTCCTATTAATTGCACTGGTTCACCCAGTAACAAGAATAATATCGTAGAAAAATCTTCTCATTCGGGAGCCAAGTCAGAAGAGCATTCGCATGTTGTGGGAATTGAGAAGCCCCGTAAAATTTTTGTCCTCCTCGCAACAGCCCTATTCAGAGTTTACGATGCAGATGGGTATTGGTATTTGGCGCGAGCATTGATTGATCAATGTTCGCAATCTTCTTTCGTCACTGAAACTTTTTGTCAAAAGTTGCGACTCTCCAGATCGGTATCGAACACTTGCATATCCGGTGTGGCTGGCATTAAGGCTTGAAAAAGCCAAAGGGTTGACTAAGTTTTTCATTCGTCCTCGTTTCAATTCGAACTTCTCGTGCGAAGTAGAGGCATTGATATTACCCGAGGTTTCTGGATACAAGCCGAATGAGTCAATAAAAGGAGAGACTTGGCCTTACCTGGGAAATCTGACATTAGCAGATCCTCATTTTCTCAAGGCTCACCCAATTGATATTTTGCTAGGAGCTAGAGTACACGCTCAAAATGTTGAAAGTCATTTGATTAAAGGTAAAATGAATGAGAAAGAATCCCTATTGCAACTAAGACGCAATTGGGATGGATAATTTTAGGAGCGATGGGACTAAACGTAGAATCGAACTCTATTCTGACTCATTGTGTAGACAACTCGGATCTCGAAAAGCTCTTGGAGAAGTTTTGGAACCAAGAAGAATTTCTTTCTATTGCTAAGGTTCTCTATCCGCAAGACCAATGGTGCGAGGATTTTTCCGAAGAAACGACGTATCAAGCCAAAGATGGTCGATACGTGGTTCGATTGACATTTGATGAAAATAAAGTAGATGCTCTGGATTTTGACCTCGATCTCTTCTTCCGTGCTGCTTTGGATACTTTATACTCGATGGAAAATAAATTCGATAAAAGGCCGGAATTTAAGGCGGCTTATCAAAATTTTATGGAAGAATATGAATCGTTGAATCATATGAAATTACTAGGTGCTTTCGAAGAGAGAAAGACCAATGGTAAATATTTTTTACCGCACCACAGCGTCTTGCAAGGGACGAAAAAGTTAAGGACGGTTTTCAATGGGTCGGCAAAGGTTAAACAAGTGTCATTGAATAATCTATTATATCCCGGATTCAACTTATTACCGACATTATTCGATCTCATTTTGAGATGGCGATAGTATGAGTACGTTTTTGCGGCAGATATCGAGAAAATGTTCCGTCAGATCTGGATTCATCCTGACGATAGACATTTTCAAACTATTCTATGGAGATAATTATTTTTTTTACGTCCACATATTTCAAACGACGAATAATATCTGGCTTGGTGGACTATCCCAAAGTGATATTGCAAGAAACAAATTCACGCTCCCCGGGCTGGATTTGAACCAGCGATCTCCTGATCTCCGGTCAGTTGCGTTACCAACTACGCCACCGGGAAGACGGCAGCTCTCCACCTCCATGGAGCATGAATTCATTTTCTCGGAATATCACCTATATACATGATCAAATTCGATCGCTTATTCGTCGTTTGAAATATGTGGACGTTAAAAAATAATTATTTGTAAAATACTACTCCGGGTGAAAAGATGTAGTAGCCCAATAGGTAGGGTTGGGTACGGGGAGAGGGTGGGGGATAGGTAAAAAGGGAATCTGTAACAATACGATCGGACCTTGATCGTACAGATTCACGCGATCGAATTTGATCGTGTATATATAGGTGATATTGCGGGAAAATGAATTCATGCTCCAGGGATGTGGAGAGTTGCCGTCTTCCCGGTAACGTAGTGGATATCGCAACTGACCGGAGATCAGGAGGACGCTGGTTCAAATCCAGCCCGGGGAGCGTGGAATTTTTTTCTCGCAATATCATCTTGGGATTGTCCACCAAGCCCGAATTTATTCGTCGATTGAAACATGTGGACGTTAAAAAATAATTATTTGTAAAATACTACTTCGGGTGAAAAGATGTAGTAGCCCAATAGGTTGGGTTGGGTACGGGGGAGGGGGGGGATAGGTAAAAAGGGAATCTGTAACAATACGATCGGACCTTGATCGTACAGATTCACGCGATCGAATTTGATCGTGTATATATAGATGATATTGCGGTAAAATGAATTCATGCTCCAGGGATGTGGAGAGCTGCCGTCTTCCGGTAGCGTAGTGGATATCGCAACTGACCGGAGATCAGGAGGACGCTGGTTCAAATCCAGCCCGGGGAGCGTGGAATTTTTTTCTCGCAATATCATCTTGGGATTGTCCACCAAGCCCGAATTTATTCGTCGGTAAAGTGTTCTGTCTTGATTTTCCTGAATATCCTCACTCCTACTGCGCTAGTTAATACCAATATCCTCTCACTAATTTTCTTTGAGTATGAGAATTTCACTATTATTAGTTTTTTCAGTACTTAAAATTTCACATTAACATTCAGATTTCTCACACACGAAATTTTTACTCAACATCACTGAATTTCTCACGTGGTGTACCCAGCTAAACTGGTGGTGGAAAAATTTAGCTGGAAGGATGTTTTCCTATGTAATTTATTTAAATTTCGAAATTTAACTTATAGTTCCAGAATCGATCTTCAAATTCAAAGTACCATACGCCGTTCTCTCTATATTTAGCGCAATTATATCATCTGTTGAAACATCGAATAATTTATGTCCCGTAGAAGGACATACTCACCTTTCCAATGGGACGACGTGTAGAAAGATGTATGGATAGATTGGTTGAGAATTACGTGTTTCTTGAAGCTATTTTTCGTTTAATGGCGTATAAAATTCAAAACTAGTAGGCATAAAGATCAAAAATAATATTGCCATTTACTGAGAATATTTTTCCATCTGGAATTTGGTCCGTGAATCTTTTATACTCACCAAGATTGAATTGGTTCTATGAACAAAGGATAAGATATTGGTAAAATATTGAATATGAGTCATTTTTCTTTCATTATCAATCCCTAAATCAAACTTCGTGCTATTCCCAAAGCCAGGCCAATCTGTTGGGGCTGCAAAATTCTCCATTCAGGTAGAGAATCTAACTATCAAAAATGTTTTATCTCTTACATATCTCGGAATGTTTTGGGATGTTTCTTTGAAATGGGATATTCACTGCAAGTACGTGAGGAGGAGAGTAAGAAATATTGCGTCTCCTTTTTGATATTGAAAAAAAAATATATCATTATCGCTAGTCTGAATCCCATCACACTGTGGAATTGTCCTTAATGAACGTGTTGATTCAATCGCTGGTGATGCTGCGATTACTCCGATCTATATTGATGGTTCAGTTTTTTTCTGACCTGTACCATTCACTAGATGTTGAAATAAGGGACTACATGTCTAGATTTGTTCTAGAATATGATGATGGACGTGGTCTGAAGGGTCTGAAGATTATTGATAGTAGTGGCCCTTTTTCACTGACCCCTTGGTTTAATAATTGCCCCTTTGACCTGAAAAGAATTTTCAGTCTCAACAGAATCCGGAGTGGGCATGTTAGAACGAAACATCATCTATATTCCAAAGAGCTTTCCGACTGCGAAATTAGTGAGTGTTCCGATAATCAGACTTTAGATCATTTGATTTGGAGATGCCCCAGATTCTTTTCTTTGAGAGCGCCATTGATCTCTTTTCAATTAAGTAAAAATATTTTGATCGACTCTGATATCACTGAGGTCTTTAACTCCACGAAAGACCGCAGTGTTATTATGAGAGTTGTTTTTTTTATTCTATTAAATAAAATAGTTATTTAATCTATTTGTTTCAACAATATGCCTATTTTTTCATTATTACTTTTTGTTTAATGGTCGTGACTAATCTAAAGCTGTTTTTGGTTCCATAAGTATCTGACTGTCAGGGTGAAGGATAGCTCGCCAAACTTTCACAGAATCAGCATGGATTATGTATCCGAAGACAGTATATGATTTCAATCATCCAGAAGATTAGTTTATTACTAGTTATAATCAGTTGATATTGGACAGTTATTCCCAGTATTGCTTATAATTGATAATTATTGGAGTTTAAAAAAGAATCAAGATATTTTCTCTTTACCGTTTTATAGAAGTTTCTTTGTTTTCTGTTATTACATAGCGATTGGATTTATTATTAGGTTGTTATATTACAGGCACATACCCCGAATGTAATAGCCTTAGGGAGAAAAAAATAATAAAGTACTATCAATCGTTCTATGGGAAGTGGAAAATTAGTTTGAGATATATTTGGGTGCATCAGCTCGAAAGCAAGTCGAAGTTTCAAGTTGCTTCCGACTTGATTTCGACATTTTTTCGACTTGCTTTCGAGCTGATGCACCAAAATAAAAAATGTCTGCGTTGAAAATTTTTTCATCATCTTATTTCCGATATTTTACCTTTCAAAATTGAATATTAGAGAATAATATTATCTTCAAAACGATCAAACGAGCAAAGGCATGTATACAAATGCATCAGCTGATACCAATTCGAAAGCAAGTCGAAGTTACAACAAACAACTCGCTAACAGCTCACTTACTTGTGTTCACACTCGTAATGTGACTGGGCTTCTGTATGAACCAGATCAGAAACTCCTGCACAATTTTTGTCCTACAGTGATAGGCTGATGAGGCACTGATATGCTGAGTTACGTAAAACACGTGTAAATTTTCATATTTAGCACTTCATGTGTAAGAAAAGTCTTTTTGTCATGAGAAAAACATGTACATTAGAATACATGATGTCAGTAACATAATATAGTTGGGCATAGAAACAGATACAGGCTCTGCCGCCACTAAATAACCTATAAGTTGATTATGTAATTAAAACGATCACTAGATTCCAAAAGTTTTCTGAGATTACTCTAAGAGTAGTTAACCTGGCTACTAATTAAAAGATCCTTCAACTGTTTACAATTATCAAAACTGTTTATAATTTTAGAAAAAAAAAAGATTATTTATAGTAAATATGACAAAATAAGTGTTAGAATCATATATCATGATTAAGCAGGCTGAAAATAATGACCCGTGACTCAATGGATTCCGCCTAAAATAGAGTCCTTAATAAACTGTTTTGGATACTTTCTAATGCATTATAGTCTAGATTAGTGAAAATCTGTATTGTATAACCAATGATGGTTGGGACAACTATTGGATTATAGATATTGAAGCCAAATGACCAAATGACAAAGTTTCAGACAACAAATAAAAATCAATTAATTTTGAGCTCCAATGCCAATTTTTATCATCTTCAAGAGATGTTAAGAATGTTATCAATAGAATCAAAAGATGATGTGTAAGTTATTCCAAGATTCAAAATAAAATTGATTCTGCTAATTTGGAAACAAAAAGTTATTACCAAATTTTGGTGTAGATCAATTTTTTATTTCACTTCAATTTCCTCAAAAACAAAAATAGTTGAGACCAAGGGTACGATCTACAACCTAGTAGCACTTAACTTAACTTCAAGTTTGTCTCTGCAATAATGATATTAATTTCTATTAAAATTACTGTTCAAAATCATGTGGCTTAGTTCATGTTTATCAAAATAGAAATTATTGTATTGACTCTATACTGCAGAGGAACTTGTGGTCGAGTGATGTGATACTAGTGTCCAGGGTTCTAAAACTTTCAACTTTCAAACTAAACAATGGCTCTCTATACTATCACTTCTTGAAGCTTCTGAGGCATTTTTTAATGAATAAGCAGGATTAGGATTTTAATTTATGATGACTTATTATATACCTAAGACAGATATTCGAATAGAGATTATATAATCGATCAATTGTTTCCCTATCGTGATTTATAACAATAGAATTAAATGAATCCAAGAACAATGCAATTATATATAATTCATGCCATAAGAAGACACTCAGCTACTAAAATTTATGCAGAGCAATATTTTGAATGCTTACATTTTGAGATTCTGCAACTTTTGGGTTGATCTGCCTAATTAAATTCAGGAGTATTATACATTCAGAGCGGTGAATTAACTAATTGAATTCATTAAAATCGTACTTCTCAAGAGGTCTACTTCCACTATTGGCCAACGTATATGGAATTTTTTTTTTCCTAAGGCTATCACAACGACTGTGGTATATATATATATATATATGTGCCTTATCAATATATAGTACTATTTTTTTTCTTCCTAAGGCTATTACTACCATAGAATAGGTACTACAGATAGAGGAGGCAAGCCACCCGTAAACGTGTCCGAGATTTTGGATCCAACCCCTACCCTTACCTCCCTGGCACGAACGCATGCGCGGGCACATCACAGCCACAACACTTCGTTAGCTCAAAACTCTTACTCTACTACTGCTCAAAACATTGCTCGCTCAGCTGCGCAAATGTATACAGCTGTTATGAACTGGCTGAAGTCAGCACAAGTCCAACAGTAGTTTCTGGCGCACCTTTTGTAATACAGCTGCTCTCGTTCGGCGATGAGCTCGTTATCGAGCTAAGCGCTATGCCCGAATCCAATGATTGAAGATGATGTGTAGGTTGAGTAAATAATTATGCAGCACTTGACTTCAAATGGCAATCTTCAACTAGTAATTTATTCTATTCTATTTTACAAATGATTGAGGTATAACAATGACAAAAAGTCGCATGAACGAATTACAAATTATTTCGTTATGATGCGCTCTCGGTCACGATAGAGCAAGATCTCCTCGTCCTCCTGGCCTACCAGGGTAACATGGATTCATCCTAAATCCACGTGGATTGGCCCTAAATCTACTGTGGGTAAAAAGGGGAATACGCTGGACCGGGAAATGAGAGGATTAAATGGAAACGCCGGACTTTATTATAAACGTATATTCTAATTCTCGCTTGCTCACTACACTCTTGCTTGTTTGGGGGGCAGTTACGCGCTGACCCCTGATCCGACGCCCGCTCACTCGGAGGGTAGCGTCCCTCGACTGTATCTCTCTCTGATCCTCGACTCTATCTTCTTATGGAGAGAGCATGTTGCCTCGATCACTGGCAGATCCCATGCTCTCATGTACCGCTTACATAAATTCCGGAGGAGCACGACTCTTCAGCTCAGGTGCCATCTCATCAAAACGCTCCTCTTTCCTATTGTCGATTATTGCTCTCCCGTGTACTGCAATCTCTCTGAGGAGCGAAATCTAGTTCTCCAACGGCTTATTAATACTGGCATAAGATACGTCTATGGGATGAGAAGGAGCGAGCATATCTCTCCCTATAGGGAGGAACTAAACTGGCTTATGACATCTACTCGGCGAAACTATTTCATGGCCTGTATGGTATATAAGATTCTCAAGTTTGGCAGCCCGTCGTATCTCGCGAAGTATTTTCTCATGAATACCAGTACTCGACCTTATAGAGAAGGCCATCGGCCGCAGCTTGTTGTCCTCAGTTTCCGCACGGGCTTCCTCCAAAGGTCGTTCCATGTCATTGCAACTTATCTTTGGAATTCACTCCCAACTGTAATGACTAATGCTTCATCTCTTCCTGTTTTCAAAAAACTTTCATTCCTCCTACTTTTACAATAACATGAGCGATTATTGAATTTACCCGCTCTACTTGCCCGTTACCCCGTGGTTGTCCAGGTTGGATCAGAAGGTGCTGGATGCCTTCTTCCCTGCAAAACGCTGCAAATTCCTCCGAGCTGAACGCCGTACCTCGGTCGCTGATTAGCCGACCTGGATTTCCAAAGTGCTGTTGCACTATTTTCAGCTTTTTGAGCGTTTCCTTGGTTGTTGTAGATTTTGTTGGAAAAATCCATGTGTATTTTGTAAAAGCATCTACAATAACAAGCAGATGCTGATACTTTTTCCTGGTTGACCTAAGTGGACCGACGTGGTCAAGATGTAGAGTATGGAGCGGTGTATCCTCTTTTGGGATGGGCGTTAACATGCCCTCCATTTTCCCTGTTTTTCGCGCACCTAGAATACATTGCAGGCAATTCTGAATAAAACTCTCCACTCTTTTCTCCATCTTCTCCATAAAATACTCGCGACTGAGTATTTCCATTGTTTTTTTCTTGCCGAAATGCCCAATTTCGTGGGCTCTTCGAATCAGCTCCTCCTGCAGGCCTCTGGGAATCACGAGCTTTTCGTCCCCAGGCTCGCCCTTGTAGACCAGATTGTGCTTGATGATGTAATTTTGATAAGGGCCCTGCTCCAACAGGATTTTTATCGCCCTTATCTTCTCGTCACGCTCCTGCGCGCGCCGTAGTCGGTCCGCAAGAGCATCTTGAATCAGGTTTATCGACGCCGCTCTGCTTAGCGCGTCAACGTGACGCATACGCACGCCTGCGCGATGCTCGATAATGTACTCGAACTGTTCTATGAACATTACCCAACGGCCGACCCTCGGAGTGAGCTCCTTCTTCCGCATGGTCGCCTCAAGTGCAGCACAGTCTGTAACAATCTTAAAATGAATTCCAAGCAGATATTTGCGGAATTTATCCAACGCCTTCACCACCGCAAGAAACTCCAGCTCGTAGCTACTATACTTCTCCTCTGCCTTGGAAGTCTTACGACTCATATAATACACGGGGTGCAGCTCCTGATCTTCTGGGTTTTTCTGAAGCAAAATTGCGCCGTATCCATCCTTGGACGCGTCCGTGTGCAGCTCCGTCTCATACCCTTGATTGTACAGCTGTAGCACTGGCGCCTCCATCAGTGCGCGCTTGAGTCCGTGAAATGCGTTCAGCTGCAGTTCGTTCATTTTGAACTTTTCCTCCTTTTTTAGCATATCGCTAAGTGGTCTAGCGATTCGCGCATATCCTCCAATAAATTTCCGGAAGTATCCGGCCAATCCTAGGAATCGCTCAAGTTGCTTTGGCGTCCGCGGCTCGGAAAACTCCATCAGCGCCCTTGTTTTCTCCGGCGATTTAGCCACTGTTCCCTCCGAAACGACGTGACCTAAAAATTCCACCTTCGTGCATAATAACTGGCATTTCTTCCAGTTTATTTGCAGTCCAAAACGGGCTGCTACTTCTAGAATTAATTTGAGATTTGCCAGAGCCTCCGCCCAGCTCCGCGCCATAATTACTCCGTCGTCGAAGAATAATCGGATGATTTTCTTAAGGATGAACTCTCTGAACACATAGCGAAGATATCTCGCGAACACAGACGGTGAGGTGGCCAGTCCAAACGGTACTCTCGTGAACTCCCATTGGCCCTCAGGTGTTACGAAAGCCGTATATTTTTGGCTCTCCTCTGCTACTTTAACGTGAAAAAAACCGTTTTTTAACCCATTAACGTCCAAAATGTCAAAATTTCTTGCACGTTCTCAGAGTGATTATTTCCTATGTAATTGGCGTTGAAAAAATTTTTGAACCACATATTCTGATGAAAAATTTCATGCTCTTTTAGAATCCGTTTCCAGAATCATGATAAATTTCACAGGAAAAGAGATATGCTCGATTGAAACATAAAAAACACCAAAATTTTTGAAAAAAAAAATTTTTAGGATTTTTTTTCGAAGTGTTACGGTGAAGATATCACCTTGCAACCGTGATCAAAAGTGATCATGGGAGTTGAAGTTTAACAGGGAATTTTTTTGTTGACCTTGAACCATCGCTTCTTTACAAAACGGCGGAAAAACGAATTTTTTTTTTTCAATCTTCATGAACTTTTTTCTCAAAATCTATGGACTTGAGAAAAAAATCCATAGAAACAAAAATGCCTTAGAATCGCTCGAGGAACATTCCTAAATTTTTTCAGAATTTTTTGAGACAATTTTTGATTGTACGGGAAACTTGGGAAATGGAATTTTCAAAAATGTCTCCAAAAATTCTGAAAATTTTAGGATGTTTCTCGAGTGATTCTAAGACATTTTTGTTCTTATGAAATTTTTTCTAAAGTTCATAGATTTCGAGAAAAAAATTGATAAAGTTGAAAAAATGAAAACTCGTTTCAATTTTTATCAATTTTTTTCTCGAAATCTATGGACTTTAGAGAAAAATTGATAGGAATAAAAATGTTTCAGAATCACTCGAGGAACATTCTCAAATTTTTTCACAATTTTTTGAGACAATTTTCGATTTTCCGGGAAACGGGAAATGGGATTTTCAAAAATGTCTCAAAAAATTCTGAAAAAATTTGACAATATTTCTCGAGCAATTCTAAGGCATTTTTGTTCTTATAAATTTTTTTCTAAAGTCCATAGATTTTGAGAAAAAAATTGATGAAGATTGAAAAAAAAAAAATTCGTTTTTTCCGCCATTTTGTAAAGAAGAGATGGTTCAAGGTCAACAAAAAAATTCCCTGTTCAACTTCAACTCCCATGATCACCTTTGATCACGGTCGCAAGGTGATATCTTCACCGTAACACTTCGAAAAAAAATCCTGAAAAATTTTTTTTTCGAAAATTTAGATGTTTTTTATGTTTTAATCGAGCATATCTCTTTTCCTGTCAAATTTATCATGATTCTGGGAACGGATTCTAAAAGAGCCAATTACATAGGAAATAATCATTCTGAAAACGTGCAAGAAATTTTGACATTTTGGACGTTAATGGGTTAAGTCAATCACTGAAAAAACTTTTACCTCCACTAGTTCATCTAAAACATCTTCCAGGACCGGCATTGGCGTGCGCTCCTTGACCAGCACTTTATTCAAAGGGCTGTAGTCTACGCACACCCGAGCGCTTCCGTCCTTTTTGCGAGTAACTACGATTGCGCTCGCAAACTCCGAGTGGCTTGGGACAATAACTCCGTTCTTTTCCCATTCGTCGATCTGCCGATTCACCTCGCCGAGCTCCTTTGGTGCCAATCGCCTTGGACGACAATGTATTGGCGTTTCATCCTTGAGGATGATCTTCATTTCAACCGGCGCCTCTTCCTGCGCCTCCGGCTTGTAGTTGAGGATCATGGATTCAACTTCTTGGCGAAATTCTGAAGGCACTCCCTCCAGAGCACGCTGGAATTCGCCTTGCTCCGCAGCTACGAGATTGATGTAGCCCGCACTGATCAAAGGCTCCACGATCGTCTCGGTTTTTCCCAGGATGATCTTGGCTTTATCGCGCAGCTCGTCTCCTATAATGACCATTTCGTCAGTTATATCGTTTGGCACGATGACATACCTCAGCCTGTACGATGCGTCGCCAATTTTCGTGTCCAGCCAGACCCGCCTGGTTAAGCTGACTGTGCTGCCGCCAAAGCCTTTTATTGTATCCGGGGCCTCTTGTGCATACGGTCGATCAGTTCTTCTCCCTGGATCTGATTGACTGCTGCTGGTTTGGGGCGACCTTCCTTCCCTTTCTTCTGCGGGCAATTCCTCGATATGTGCCCTGCCTCCTGGCAAACGTAGCACACCGGGCCTTTTGCCTTCTCCGGGCAATCGCGTCCCATGTGCCCCTTCTTGCCGCAGTTGAAACATTTCTCGTCGCTTGGCTTCCTCTCTCTGGGCTCGCGCTGCTCCGGTTTGCGCTCGCCCGTTTGTTTCGGGCCCTGTGCTCCAATGGGCTTTGAGTTCGACGCTCCCTCCTGCCGGCGTCCCGACTCCCGTGCGATAGCTCTCATCGCCTCGTACGTGGGCAGGGCATCGTGCAACTCGTCAAAATTGGCGCAGCTGTATAGCGTCACTTTCTGGAATGTGTCACCGGGAATTCCGTCTACGGCACACCTTAGCACGATATCGTCCGTGAGTCCAGCTTGGCTGCCCAGCTTCCTCATCCTGATGATGTATTGAAGGAGTCGTTCATCTCGCTCCGGTTTCGTCCGCCTCAACTCCTCCAGCGTCTGAAAAACGTCGACCCTCCGATCGAACATGCCAATGAGCCCTTGTTTGAGCTGCTCCCACGTCTCGACCTCCGGGTGGCTCGCCAGCCAGTCATCTGCTGCTCCAGTGAGGGCGTTTCTTGCTGCGAAGAACGTCTCGTACGCTCCCCACTTGCTCGCCCTGGCTCTACCCGAAACGTGCTCGACCCACCTTTTGGCTGGCATCATCGGGTCGACTCCTGAAAATTTATGAATTGAATTCATTTCATCGTGAAATGAAATTCGCGGGGTCTCAGTTCGCGTTTGCTGCTGGATAGCTAGCGCTGCCATAATCGCCTGGGCCAGGTCCGCTTGGCCGCCTCCTCCTTGTAGAGCCGGTGGCTCTTGGGATACTCCGTTTGCGGCTTGCGCCGCCGCCTGCTCGAACTGCCGCCTCCCCTCGCCCAGCGCGTTCAACTGACGCTGCCGCTCAGCCCGCTCCTGCTCGAGGGCTGCCTCCGCCTGTTCCTTGGCCGCCAATTGCTCCGTTGCCGCCGATTTTGCCTCTTCCAGTTGCCTGCGAAGTTCGGCAATTTGCGCCTGCATCGCAGCGTCCGCCATTGTTACTGCTAAGCCAACGCTCGTTCCGCCTTGGTTTTGAGTCCGCCTGCGCTCCACTCGCTCCTCGAGTTGGCGCGTCACCGACGCTTTTGCCTGGCGCAGGGGTTGCTGCCGCTCAGGTACGCCGGGCGCTCTCCGCCCTTTCTTCACTGGTGGAAGCTTGGGCTCCCCTCTCCCCGCCGTGTTTAGCCGTTACTCGACGCTTGAGGGACGGATTTCCTCGGGAGGGGCTGCTCGGGCCCGCTTCCCTCTCCCACGCCGACTGCCTTGGCGTTCTTTCGCTCTCCGCCCGACGCGTGGATTAGCAAGCGCGTCGTATTTTTATGGCCGACGCCACGCCACGCTGACTCACCGCCGCCGCTTGTTGTCTAGGGGGTTTCTTCTCAAGTTGATCCTGGGAAGTTGCTGGCCCACGCAGATGAGCTCGCCAAGCTTCACCTGAGAGTTGCTGCTTCCCAAAGCTACGCCGTTGAGCTAATCGCTCCTCCTCAGCTTGTGTGACGCCTGTGTGCTCGCCTAGCACCTCACGAAGTGTTTCTTGAGCTCCGCCACTGAGTCAGAAACTTTCGCCGTTTTGAACTGCACGAGTCCCGCCTTGGACTATGCAAGTTCCTCCAGTTGATCTCCGAACACCGCCTGTGCTCGAAAATCTCGCCGTTTGGGTCTGCAATGGTTATTATCGCAAACCCCGCCTTGCACCGTCGAAGCCGTTACGCCTGGCCTCTCCTCCAATGTGTTTTATCACCACAACACATTACACTCCCGACGACTTCTCATTTCCGAAAGCGCATCCCGGTTGAGCCCCCACTTATGGGTAAAAAGGGGAATACGCTGGACCGGGAAATGAGTGGGTCAAATGAAAACGCCGGACTTCATTATATTAACCGTATATTCTAGTTTACGCTTGCTTACTACACTCTTGCTTGCTTGGGGGGCAGTTACGCACTGACCCCTGACCCGACGCCCGCTCGCTCGGAGGGTAGCGTCCCTCCCACTCTCGTCGCTTTCCCGTTTCTCTCTCTGAGCCTTTCCACACTCTCTCTCTCTCTCTCTCTCTCTCGCATTCGTACGCTCTTGCGCTCGTACACCCATGCACTCGTACACTCCTGCATTCCCACACTACGTAGGTTCATCTAAAGTCCACGTGGATACGCTTGAAATGAAAGTCAAATAATCCACGTGGATGTATTCCAAATCCACATGGATTCATCTTAAATCTACATGGATTGGCCCAAAATCCACATAGATATTCTCAAAACCCAAGTGGATACGCTTGAATGAAAGTCCGATAATCCACGTAGATTCACCCCAAATCCACGCAGATTGGCCCAAAATCCACGTTGATTGGTCTGAGAGTCACGTGGATTTACTTGAAGAAATTTGAATAAATCCACGTGGATAATTTGAGAATCCATGTGGATTGTCCCAGAATCCACGTGGATTTGCTAGCAAATCTTCATGGATTGAGCTAGGATGGATCCTAGTTCATTCCATGTAGGATCCTAGTACCATCCACGTGGATTTTTTACTAGGATATCCATGTATTTTTTTTTAACAGGTTTATCTTGCTATTTAAAAAGATTTTATTCTCCCGCGTTCTCTTACTCGTGCATTGGTCCGTTACAGATGGTATTTTTGACGATTCAGTTATTAACGCATTTTCTCCGTAATCAATTTTCTCCCTTTCCTTATCGAAGAAGTCACATCTGAGCAGCCCTTCTTCCTTGCTATGATTCGTAATTCCGCTCAATTCTAGTATCTCTGTTCTGTCTATGGAATCTTTACGAATTACGTTGCGTAATTTTGATAGGTTTGGTCCCGCATCTGAAACTAAAATGAACTGGGTCTTGTCATTTGAACAATTTTTCAGCTCGATCACGGATGACTTCCCGGTTATTTCTAATCTGATTTCTCTCCGCGCAGTTGGAAAGTCGGGTGCTCTACCTGCTCTGTTCTCAATAACGCGCTCTGTATACGAGAATCGTGGTCGTTTCCCTGGTTATCGGCAAATCGTTGTTGGCAATATGTAGCTACATGACCGGGCTTTCCGCAATAAAAGCATTTAAAATCCTTGAAAAAAGTGGAATTTTATCGCCCAACGTATTTATTACGCGTATCCTGTATACTCCTTACACTATTGGGATTTGGTTGATAATTATTTTAATTCGGAGGGGCGTTTTTTGGTTTCCCGTGGCGTGGGCACGTGGCCATGGCTCCTCGCTGCGTGGTAGTAGTCCCGCCCTTCCTTGCCGCGGCCGGCCGTCGATATTTTCTTTCTGCGGCCTGCCTATTAGCTGCCAGCATTTTTGTGCGAAGTTGCCTATTCTATTGCACTGGATTTCCACTTTCATTCCACTTTCTGGATTTTATTTTCATTTCCTTCCAATAATGCGGGGTTTCGTTGCAGAGCGTATTTTGTTAGAATGCCAGTCGCGTCCGCTGTTCTGTCTTCCATGATTTAAATAATAAAGGAAAACAATATCCTTGGGGAAGTAATCGTTTGGCGATTCCGGATAGGGGCCCCCAATTGTTACGGTGGGATTTTTAAACGAGAGGATGCAACGAATGCTTGAAGTTCAATCTGTAAATGCTCCAATTTTTCAAATAACATTCCCAGTGACCCGCCAGCATTAGACGACTGGATCGTTGTCGAATCAGTCGATTACTTTCCCTGAACACGCTACTTGTTACTGGTACTAACCTTGAACTTGGTGAGGATAGAAAAAGAATACTCTTTGATGCTTGTTTCAACGTTTGATCTTTATTAACTCAAAAGGATTCACTCGAATGAAATGTATGTCAAGATATGCTACGTTCGCTCCTGACTGAGCTTGAGAAGAAATTGATCGAATACCGCACCCTAGTAACATTCAATGATTCGGCATTGACTGTTAATGCGATAGGCATTAATCTGCTCGAGTATTCATGAAGCACCTATATATCGCGTTTTAGAGGTTGAGTTTGGTGTGTACTTTGCAAATATAGTCAACATGACCGGTTAACGACTCCTGCATTAACAGTTTATGCGGCGCATTAACAGCTACGGTAGCATCGTAACTGTTAATATTTTGTTTTCCCAGTGCACACATATGAACCGAATTCCGACTACATACCTATACGCGCACGTGCTCGCGACAGACTGCAGCTATCCCACAGAGCATGGAATATTTCTGGAATATTTCAGAAATATTCACTGGAAGATTTCTGGAATATTCATATGTCCGCAAGAAGGCTGCGTAGGAATATTCCATGGAAGATTTCTGGAAGCTTTCTGAAATATAATTTGGAATATTCCATAAAAAGATTTTTGAAAGATTCCTGGAAGATTTCAACGCAGCCTCGGGCATTCAGAAACTACCCAAAGAAATCTTCCAGAAAGGATCAAAGAATATTCCATCGTAGGTGGAGGTGTCTGCCGGCGCATGATCCCCTGGAGGCAGGTGATGTAGTCTCGAGCCTTCTCGCCGGGCGCTTGGGATCGCTCGAGCGCCTCGATCATGAGCTTTTGTGGGAATGTTTGATCCTCTCCGTACCATTCCCTGGCGGCTCGGCAGAAATCCTGCCAGGTTGCCCAATTATGCCGGTTATTTTGGTACCAGTCATACGCAGTGCCGGCAAGCATCTGCGAAATGGCTGGCAGCAGCTCGCTCTCGTCAAAATTGGCGAGCTTTCTGGCGTCCTCCACCCAATGTTGTGTGAGAAACAGATCTATGCTCTGATTCTCACCGGTGAATTTTATATTCCAGTGCCTCACGATCTGCCCTATATCGCTCGGGTGTGAGAAGCTGCCGCTGGTCTGCGAGTTACGGAGGATTGTATTTCCGTACGGACTTGCGAGACTCGCAGGCCCAGCCCCCTCCTAGGCGGAGCCGACACTGCGTTGCGGCAGCGTATGAACCGCTTGGGGTTGAATCGGCGCGTTCACGTGCCTGCCGATTCGCTGTTGCGTGACGTTTCCGTGAATCGCCAGTGGTGGTTGGCCTTGGGAAGGCTGATGCGTGCTGTGGGCGCCAGGCTCTGGCGTATAGCTTGGCAGTGATGCGTGCTGCCGTGCGTTTGCCGGAGCCGCTTGATCTCGTTGCGATGAGATCCGTCGCTCGACGCTCGTCGAGTCGCTCCCAAGGTTGTATCCTGATTTGAAATAATTACACGTAAACGTGTCTTGAAAATTTACCGTTGGGTGGTGTGCTCGCGTTGAGCTTGCCCGTGGTGCTGTAGTGGGTGGAGCGAAGCGTCGGGCGTTTGCGGCCGCAAATGCGCTTGGCTCCCCACGCAAGTTCTCAGCGTGCGCTGCTGTGCTCGTATTTTGCGCTTGTTCTTGCAGGGTCAGGTCTCGTACTTGTGCTTGCAAGTTAGCCAAATACGAGACGAATTCCGAAGGCAAATTGAATTGCTCACCATTCGTAGTCGAGAATGGCTCGCGTGATCCTTGAAATTGTCGATTTGCGCCATCGTCGATTTGCGTGGAGTCTTGCACCTGCTCGTGGTTTGGCATAAAAATTGGTGTCAGATCGTCATTCCAGTTTGCGGTGCTTCGTCCGCTCGGGTGATGCGTAGCGTTCGCCAACCGCTCGTAACTGTCCGATTGTATCTGTGTCGTGTTACTCTGATACGTCTCATTTGCAATGGTGTCAGCCCATTGCTACTGGTCGGCTGATCTGGCGCTGTGGCGTTCGCCGCGGCGCTCCTGCTCGCGGCTGCCACCTCTCGTGCTTGCTGCATCGTTCTCTGGATTGTTGCATTAACTGCTACGTTATCTAACAAACCAGTGAGTGGGTGTGGCACTTCGTGGTCCACCCATTGGTCGAGCAATGTGGAGCCGGAGCGCTCCAGACAAGTCGTTATTATGAACTCTCGTCTGCGTTGGCTACGCAGCTCTTGCTCGATTTCTTCCGGTTGGTTCGTCGGAACAAAATCTGCGGCACTGTAATCCCCGAGTAGCCAGCGTTCGAACCTGTGATTCATGCTAAATCTGGTACCGTCGGTGCGCATACCGAGTGCTTGCAGCGACTCTCTTAAATCTGGAGTTTCCATGTAGGAAATCCAATTCTCAATTGTACCTGTAGTTGCAGCCGGTATCCAGTATTCGAAATTGGATTTGTCCATAATTCTTGCCGGCGCTCGCTCGTAAGATTACAAGTAATAAAAAACCAAAATTTATTAACGCACGAGACAGTATGGCGCGCGCTCTAATAAAGCAAAAGCAATTTAAAGCAACACAAAATTTGTTAATAATATTAAAATTATTAATAGCGGCAACAAGCAATTTGTTAAAAATATTTATAGTAAAATGAATTTACCAAAGTCATTCGCAATGTACGGCCCTCGTACAAATCTGAAATTCCTTAAAATTACCTAAATTCGCTCAAATACTGTCTCGGGAGTGAGATTCAAAAAGTGAGAGCCACGTAAAAATTTCGTATATAGTGCATGAAAAATTATGTGTTTGAAAATTTATCTTAAAGAAATTATTTTTCAATCATTCGAAAAAAACGAAAAAATCGAAAATTGCAAAAGGGTATTTAATTACTGTATTTTATTCAACTGTATTTTATTCCATAAAAAAAATGCTTCGCGAAGAAAAACTCAGAAAAAAAAAATTTTCCCGACTCGGAATCGAACTTGAGATCGAGACGAGTCGTCACGGCCGTCGGGATTACGGGTGCGGCGTCGCGATGATCGCAGATGATGATCTCGTCCAGAAAAGGCGCGGGGTTGAAAGTCCGAGGGGAAACGTGGTCGTACGTGGCCAGGGTCGCGTGTTGCTCGCTAGCCGGTAGCGTTTCAATTTCCCCGGCCTGGCACGCGTCGGCCGGCCTGTGCGCGACCGCGAGTCGCGCACGGCGTATCAAGTATCGCGCGGGCCCCGCTCACTCGCTCTCGATATGCGGGGCTCGGGTGCTCGCGTGGCTTATGCCGGGCTTGGCGCTATTGCCGGGTAAATACGGTTTTCGGCGCGAGGCTCATAACGAGTATGAGCGCTACTCGTTACAAAACATATTCATAAAATACCAATACAATTGTGTATCATTATCTGGTTCGTTCAATTATACTGAATATTATCTGATATGATTCAATTTCCAATGATCGTTCGTCCTCTGGTTGTGTGGTAAAATCCCTAACCATCAGAATATTCAATATATTGAAAATTGAAATAACCGGAAGCAAAGACAAAAAAAACAAAAACCCAAAAGAAACTATCACTCACGCTCAAAAAAGAGAAAAGAAACTAAAAATCAAATTTAAAAAATAATTAATAACAAGAAAAATGATTAACAATTTAATTTATTAACAACTGAAACACGTTAACAACCACGAGCTCGTTCCACTATGCAGGATTTATTTACCCTCAGAATTGGCCGGGCCCGATGACCAAAGGACCAAGATTCGAATTTGTTCATTAATAAACAAGTTAGTTCTCCAAAAACCATAATTTGTTGCTAAAAAAGTACTCACTCGTTGTCCAACTCAATTTCAAAAATAATGCAAAAATCGACAGAATCGGATGAATTTTCAAACAATTTGATAAATAAACAATTATAATTAACTGTCTATTTATTGTTCGTTCTCTGTCATTGCTTAATTACCACTTTGTCGTTCAGTTAACAATGCTTCATTCATCAGAAGAAAAATTCTAAGTCCCGAAAAATTACTAAGTTCTCTATTAAAAATTCAAATGTTCCCGCAAAAATTTCAAACACTGGATCGATAACTGGATCAATAATCGCTCGAATCTAAATACCATACGGCCACTCTGTTTTACCATGCGTCGGCGCTCTGACTTATCAACTCACTTTTGCTCGTACCGACCCGAACCACCTGGTGAAATTAATTTGCCCGACCTCAAAATTAATTTTGTCGTTCCTTTTATTCCTCCTTGGAATGCACGTTGTATTAATTATTGATATGCTGATGTTGTACTTCCTTCCTTCCTTTTCCTTGGACGTTGATATATTTCTATATATATATATATATTTCAATGTATAATGGGAGGAATAAGGAGCTGAGCTCCGTCAGGGCAATATAATAAAATCAATAATATAATTACACAAAAAATTTCAGGAGGAATAAAGAGTTGTAAATTCCGTCAGGGAACTGCGCAAAATTAATTGAGCAGAGTGATCACTGCTATTATACTGATCACTGCTCGTTCACGGCTCAGGAATTCGCTCCGTGAGCTTCGACGCTGCATGTAAATACGCGCAGCCCAACACCTGCTGGCGCACGTAAACACGCGAGGCAACAACACTTGCCCCGCGCCACGTTCTCGCGCTCACCTCTGCGACAATAACATCTCCTCTCTCACTCTAAACTTTGAAACGCGAAACCGAAATCCCGTCCCTCGCCGAATAAAATATTCACTTTCTCGTTCGAATTCTCTCAATTTTTTTTTTCACGCACTCTCCACTCGCTTTTTCGCCAAACTGTGACCTTGTGCCCGTTCGCACCAGGTTGCACTGGGTAATAGCTACGCGCAGGGATTGGCTCTACAGGGGCACTCCGTATTTATTACGGGCGCCAGGAATGCCTCGGCTAGCTCACGCTCGGGAGCACGGGCTTCTCGCGCGAGGGGGGGGGGACGGCCGGCGCGCGGGGACTTGAACGGAGTCGCCTCCGCGCGCGTTCGTTCTTGTCGTGTAACTCGGAGGCGAGGGGCCTTGCGCCAGCCACCTAGACAAACTCGCCACGCACTCCCACTGCCGTGCCGGTCTAGGCGGGGACTCGAGCCGCCGCGCGGCCTAGGCTGCAGCTGCTAATGTTGCGCAGTGCGGAGCGGCAGATTACTTCGAACGACTTAGATAGAAACAACTCTCTCTTTTCTCCTATAGAGCACATTGCGCCGCGATGTCCCCCCCCCGCGCATCAGCGGACGATAGGAAGCAAAACAAGGATCGCTAACGCAGCCGAGCCGTAATACGTAATTAAGTAAGTGACTCAAACAGGTGATAGCTTTGGGCGATACCAGTGTGAGAATCCCTACACTGGCTGGGCGCAAGACCTTAGCCTCCTTACAGAGACGTTGAGCGATGCTGTCTAGGCTAGCTCGATGTCTTAACCTGCATTTTTGGTACGGGCAGCCCAGACTTATTCTCATTACACATACACATACACACACGCCGCGTGCCTGTAACTTTGCTTTTCCCCCTTCGTGATTCAATTTCAATTATATTCTCTTTTAACAAAATGATTGAATTCGTAAGCGTTTCTCGCTCATCTTATCATATAATCGTCGCACTCGGATTCCTTTACGTGCCGATACCCTTCAGTCACAATCGTCGAATTCGACCGATTCACCTACGGTGTCATTTGCGAGGTTGAGTCTATTGACGTTACAGCAAGAGAGCGTATCAAACGAGACGCGCCAATCGCCCAAGTGCTCTGCGCTTATCGCTCCATACAATCGCCACACTTCGATTCCCTTACGCGCCTATACCACTAAGTCACGATCTTCAAACTCGATCGAGTTACTCTCGGTGTCCCTCACGAGGTCGAGTCATTTGATGTTGCAGTAATTATTCTTCATTTCCTGTCACTATTCCGTTCTTATTCAACAATAGATTTTCACTCAATTATTTTTCATTGGGTAACGGGTTTCGGTTTATTTTTGGAGACTGAATGTTCATAGTTTCTTCCCTAATTCGCTATGATGACAAAACCTTGCTGAGGCCTGCACGCCGGTGAAGCAGGCAATATTCAGAGCGAATCCCGAATAAATGAAATTATTGCATACCTCTCGTCACTGAACAATAGCTAGCCTTGCGTCCCAAGTTCTTTTCTTGTTTGATATAATTGAAAAATTCTTTAGTGTTTATCGACCCCGAATCCCACATCCATTTTCATCCCGTTATACAGTGAGAATTTATGCTTCTCCTATCTATAACTAACATCTAACGAAAAAGGGTCGTCGCAGTACCCTACTGAAAATTCTCAGGCGAGATCTCAGGTGAGAATTCAAGTGAGTTTTCCGAGATCATTTTTATTCTTAAATGCATCAGATTGTACTTTAGAATGTACAGGACCAACATTGAAATTTGGTAACGTGTACAAATTGGGGTCGATATAGAATGGTATTTTTGGTTGGTGAAGCTCACCCTGGACCCAAACGAAGTCCAGGTAGTTAGAGTCGCCGATCACGGTGTTCCAAGGGTGTGCTCCTGGTATTTTTGTTTCGAAAAGCTGACCCTGGACCTAAATAATGTTCAGATAGTTAAGATCAGCTTCCTCGAGCGAAAATACCAGAAGCGCACCCGTGAAACACGTACCCTCATCGGGTACCCTGACTGCCTGGACATTGTTCGGGTCTAGGTTCAGCTACTCCAACCAAAAATACCAGGAGCACACCTTCAAACACCGTCATCGGTTACTCTGACTAACTGGACACCATTTGGGTCCAGGGTCAACTTGTCGAAGAGAAAATACGTGGAGCGCACCCTCGGAACAAACCCAAGCACGTCGCTCTGGAACTCTGCGCGCTGGATACGTAGTGTGACCGGCGAAAGACATCCACGCTCCATGCACGACGAAAGTGCCAGTGATGCGCGTCTGAGGCGTCGTTTCTGCGCGTATATTGAGATTGGATGCACGATAGCTCTCTGCTATAATGCGCATTTGACGTGCGGGTCTGCGCGTCTGACGTGCATGACTTCTCTCCGTGCAGGACTTGGCTCGCTAATTCCGAGAATCCACCTGAATTTTTTCAAAATCCACCTAGGTTCTCTCAAAATCTACCTGGATCATCCCCAGGACCTTGCTGGTTGAATTCCAAAATGATCCACCTGGAATCCAGCCCAAATGCACTTAGAATCTAGCCCAAATCCACCTGGTATCCAGCCTAAATCCAACTGGAATCCAGTTCAAATCCACCTGGAATCCAGGCTCGTTATTCTTGACAGGGAAAAAACTTACGAGAGTTCTCACCTGAGATCTCACCTGTGATAAACCTAAAAATCTTCAGTAGTATTGGTACCAAGTGATGATATAATTCCTCAATTCATTCAAATTCAATATATTTTTGAGATCTTACCTGAGATTTCATTGAGAATTTCCAGTAGGGCAGTTACGCTCCCGCTTTTCTGCTCCATGTACGGCTAGGGTTAGCGCAACCGCGAAGAAGCGCATTCGCGCAAAGTCAAAAATTTGTCCAGAGCTCATTTACGTGTTTGCGCCTTTCCACTATTCCGCTCTCCATGTAATTTCACCCTAACACTTCACTCCAACATGTGAATATGGAACTGATATCATTTAGAAAGTCGACTAACAGTCGTTTGAAAAACGAATCAAGAAATCGATCGCAAAATTTTAGTACACAGTATACCTAAGACTATTCTAATGCTATTTTTCTGTTGAATTCGCAGTGATCACTCATCTGTGACTAATTGGAAATATCTTATAAGATTTGAATTTCCCCAAATCAATCATCCAGTTAATCACACTTTTGAATGTTCTTTACTTCGATTAAATATATTTGTATGGAAGCTTTGTTTCAGCCAGTACAAGGCAGCTCATCCATTATACGAATACCATGATTAAAGGTTAATGTGTGATACTGAGTGTCTTCAACCTGATTTAAAACTATAAAATCAACTGCAGTAGCATGGATTACATTGAAAGAGAGAAATATGTTTGGAAAAATGTTAAATCTAGTAATTCACTATTTCAAATCTATCACAATTTTTCTTTCTCCATTTTAGTATATTTTAGTATCGCACTATGGATCAATAATGTATTATCCTTAGAATGTAAGTATACATACATACATACATACATGTACATCTTGGCATATCATTTTCATACATATGATTCTGTCACTTCAATCACTGAGAAATTCAGTTCTGATCTGAGCTGGACTCACAACACTCCATGAATGTCCTTTGATTTTTTCTATTTATCCTCTGAAATATAACCCAAGTTAACAGAATGAACATATGCCGTTTTTGCCCTCATTTGGGTAATAGATATTTTTCAACTTAATTAACATGAAAATTCTGTGGGATTTTGGAGAAAATTCATATATATATGAAATGTCATCTGCAGAGCTGTTTTCAAACTTGGAAAATTTTTCTGATCCATTTTGCCACCTGTCATATTCACATACAAGAGTCATGAAAATATCTCTACTAACTTTGAAATATGTCTTGATTTTTCCAGGAATACCTGGATGACTTTTTTACTAAAACTAATTTGATTCGTGAAATTATCATTTATAACAGCTTATTTTGTACGTAATTTTTATGTGCCGTCAATCATAACCAAGGGATGATAATAGATAGAATTATCACTTACATGTATATTTCCATTAAATCAGCCCTAATTACATATAACTTGACTCCAACAACCATATGAAGATTTATATTTTCTTAAACTTGATTGAAACCATTGATTTAATATCAATTACTCTTATAGCTATGGTTTGTGAGATATGTCCTTCCATAACCCTTCTGGGTACTGGCTTTATGTTTCATGAAGTAGAATTCGTTTCCATACATAAAGTGTAGAACATTTAAAGAGAGAGTATAATTTGGCATTCAAAACTTTCATTTTCCATCAGATCTTATTTTTAATTTTTATTTCATTTTCTTTTTATCTGAAGAGTCACTATAAGAATCGGAGGAATAGTTATCAATTGTAAAGGAAGACCTTTCTGGACATGAATTTGTTACCAGACATGTACCCAGGATGTCCCTCATATTGTCATATTGACTCACAAGCAGGCGCCACAGTCTCCAGGTCCTATATTTTGACAACCTGTTTTAATGTGCTCTATACCACGTATGTATAGACCCATTCCAGAGATTTGAGCTAATGCGGCTTCCTGTTGGAGTTATGGATGTTACAAGTTCCAGAAACTATAGCTATTTCTATGTTTTTCCACCTTTATGAGAAATTGCTCGCTGACTTCTTGAGTGAGCTTGCCTAAGTTTCTATACGCATTGTTCACACTAGAATCATGAATTTTATATGCTCCGCAATCATTATTAACATTTCCACTCTGATTATCATCTAATTTGTCACTAATTCACATGTCATCTGAAATTCAATGGTGTACGACAAATAGCTCTTTCAGCTGAAGTTACCCAAAACTCGCCATCAACTTGTCTCACTCATTGTATATTCCTCTCAGTTGATATGTTTCATCAGTGCACACTTCTCAACATATTACATATAATGGTATTTGATCACGTGCATCATTGAATGAACTTCAAAGCCCTTAGATAATTTGATGGACAATCATTTATTACTGTTTTCAGATTGATCAACATTGTAATTGATCTAGTTCCTTACATTATTTAGGATATAGCATATTGTGTATATACAATGTATGGAAACATATTGATTCTAATCTAAAATTAATCAATCTTGATAGAAATTCTATAACTTTATAATGAAGTATTAGCGAGTCTAGAATATTGAATTGATGGTTCTATATCAATGATATTGGCTAGATCGAGAAAAAATTACATGCTCTACGGATGATAGCTATCATGATGTGAGAGTGGGTGTATTTCTCTCCATGTCCAAATTTCAAATCTAACACTCAAACATATTAATGGGAATGTCCATTCATTGATGTATATACGATAATCCATGTCAAGTGAGCACCATTGAAATTTTGTTTGTGATTCTGTTTGAACAAGTCATTAATTGATATCCATTACTAGAACACTCCAAATTTTTTTCAGATTCTTATAAGCATGTATGTGGAAGTTATTACATGCACTCAGAATCTGAATTCTTCAAAATTTGACCTTTTTCCCTCTTTTGAGAGCCCAAATAATCATATTATATATGTGAAAATAAAAAAAATTATGACCCTAGTAAAAATAATTTTTGTACATAATTGTTCAAAAACTTATAGAAACGTATAAAAACGTACAATAACGTACAAAAACGTCCAAAAATATTCATATGTGTCCTATTTGGAACAACTTTAAAAAACTGTTCACATACTCACTACACTTCTGTACACTTTTCTACAATTCTTATACGTTTTCGTACCTTTTCCTATGGTTTGAGTACGTTTTTGTACGGTTTTGTAAGTTTCTGTTCGTTTTTGTCCGTTTCTGTATGTTCATGTATATTTACATAGATGTGTATACGTTTTCCACTTTTTCGCATTTTTATAATTACTAGAAGCTCTTAAGCGTATCGCGCGCGCGAAGTGTTTCATAGGTGTATTTTTTCTGTTCTGAAAATTTAGTTTATAAGAATTTACTAAATGCAATATGTAATGCAATGTAAATATTAGTTATAACATGTTCAAAGTATATCACACTGATGCAGTATAGTAGAAATACTATATGATGAATACGAAATGCATGATCATATGACTCAGAAACGTTGGGATACGTTTATAATGTAATAGAATAATTCCAAAACACGTCCACAGTGTGTATGTGTGTGGAAGAAAATGGTTTCTTATTTTTTTTCTATTCGTTTAATATGTAAAAAGCTCTGCTTTATGAGAAGTGCGGAAAGTATATCTGGTAAATGATATATGGACTTTGTACAAATGATTTAAAATAATAAATTATTCAATGCATTTCATGAAAAATCATTAAATTTTTAAGATTATCGTTCTGTAGAATATATTAGATATAACAATGTGCCTAAATATATAACTCATTCTAAACATAATTTCTTACACTTTTTTTTATCAGGACATACTCCATAAATTTTTATTGAATCCCAAAAACGTACTTTAGAGAGGGCCACATATAGTTGTCCATGGTTAAAAAGCTCTTTTCTTGAATCAATACCAATTAAATCAAATGTTTAGTCCTTGTGCTTTATTTACAGTCATGGCGAAAGTTAATTTGATAGGAAACTGTTTTCTTTTAAATGTAAATGGATTATCTAGTCTCTGATGAGTATAAGGTAATTCGATATAGAATTACTATTTCACCTTTTTTATTCCTAGTATGTATTTCGAATTTCAACAAATTATTGCATAAATCCAAAATGAGATAATCTAGTTGCGTTGAATAAACCATCGCTACACTGAGAAAAAAAATCGATTGTAACAACAGACTTTTTCCGTTGGCAGCTAGCAATCGAATGAATACTGTTGAATCAACGAATTCAAGTACTGTCGATACAACAGAACCTGAAGTCCGTCAATTCAACAGACTCAGTCCGTAAATTTGACAAGTGATACGGTTGAAGCAATCGAAATATTTCTCGTTTCAATCGTACACGCCCAATAGAAATCAAAATAATGGTTCTTTCTCAGTTTTTCTTTCTGATGGCTGGAGTATGAATCAGTAAACCAGTAGTTACAGTTCAACAGCTTTACGTTATTAATGTAATTCCACAGAATGCTTAGATAAATATCGATCGTCACATATCGGATATTGTTATGGCCCAGCCTTGCCCCGCCCAAATTAGTTTTGGTTTTTTTCCACCGATTTCCCCGATCTCAACAAAGATCCAGCTATCATCATGCTCTCTGCCCCACACGAGTCTTACGACGACGCGAGCAGCTCAGCTATTCGCCAGTGTAGAGACGATAATTGTATGAATGAGTATATGAGTGAGAGAGACACGACGCACGGTAATCAAGACGCGCTGCGTTATCATCTGCAGGCGATGATTGCATTACCCTCCGTCGTGCATCTCGAGAGTGAAGTATGGCCAGGGCGTGGCATATTACATAATAAGTTTTTCAGATTTATGTTCTATCCTAGAAGTTTACAATGAGCGGGCTAAGCTTGTTGATAAGAAATATGATAACAAGTTAGCCTTCAGGCATAAGAAGTTGCACGAGCATTCTGCAACGGCCTTGATCAAATTCACAATTAAATAAAAAAAAATATATTCATAAAACTGAATATCTCTTCCCATATACACTTTTTTATAAACAAACTCATTAGATTTTTCCACACACACACTCGTATCACTCCCTATAGTTGAAAAAAAACCGCGGTCTACCAGAGAATGTGCTAGTGATGTACAAAAATAATATATAAGATGACAAAAATTCTATATCCGTAAGGCCGTAACTATTACGAAATCGGCCTATACATCAGTGGCATAGCCAAATGCCAGAGAGAGAGAGAGAGAGAGAGAGAGAGAGAGAGAGAGAGAGAGAGAGAGAGAGAGAGAGAGAGAGAGAGAGAGAGAGAGAGAGAGAGAGAGAGAGAGAGAGAGAGAGAGAGAGAGAGAGAGAGAGAGAGAGAGAGAGAGAGAGAGAGAGAGAGAGAGAGAAGAGAGAGAGAGAGATAGATAGATAGATAGATAGATATGTTTTTATTGTACAAGTTATACAAAATTCATATTTACAAAAATATCAGTCTTCTTTTTTAAAAATAACGGTCACTTAACTAAAACATTGTTTTTACATATCATCCTTGTCAATCATAGTAAAATTCGTAAAACTAATTATCACAGATAACGAGTCAGTATTGGTATAATAATAATTATACAGCTGGTCATCATGTATTCAGACAAATGGTCATCGTAAGGAACTTTATAAAAGATGTTAAGGTCATTCATTTAATTCTAAAAAATACTTTCTCACGGAACGTTTGAAACTTGACAAAGACGGCAGGCTTCTATCCGAGGACCGAAGGGAGTTCCAGAGGTGCGCTGCTTGCACCTGGAATGAATTTAGTCCGAAAGTATTCCTCATTTTGGGGACCGAGAGTTCCGGTGCATCACCCCTGGAGGGTCTAGTGGACACATACCTAGTGAAGAGGCTCAGTAGGTATTTCGGTTCACGGATGCGCAGGATCTTGTACAAAAGTACAGCCATGAAATATTGCCTCCTTATATCCGTGCGCAACCAGCCCAGCTTGGCCCTATAAGGAGTGATGTGTTCGTCCCTCCTCACACCAAAAACATATCTCACACATGAATTTTGCAGTACCTGTATTCTTTGTTTTTGTTCTTGAGGTGCGTCAAGGTATACCGCAGAACAGTAGTCGAGATGAGGGAACAGCAGAGCCATCGATAAGCGTCTACGTAGGACCTCGGTCGTATATTTGCGGAAAAATCGCAAACTATACATGGTTCGATTAAACTTCTTTGTGATTGCGTCGGTGTTTTGACGCCAAGATAGGGTTTCGTCTAGCACCACACCGAGATCCTTAACCATGCTCGAGAACGGCACGCGAACTCCGCCGATCCCAATGCCGGATGCATAGAGTGCTTCTTTGTGCAGAAGATTGATGTAATGTGAGGACCCAAAAGCTATGGCTTGAGTTTTTCCGGCATTGAGCACCAGCGAAGCGGCGCCAGCCCAACCCGAGACGGCCGCAGCCGCCTTCTCAAGCAACGCTATGCCCTCGGCGAGCCTGTCCAGTGGAACCTGAGTATAAATCTATAAGTCGTCTGCGTAAAGCATACGCTCAACGCCCTCAATGTCAAGTACGTCACGTAAGTCATTTATGTATATGCAAAAAAGAAGCGGCCCGAGGACTGATCCCTGTGGTACCCCAAGATTTGTGGTGAGCCACGATGATTTGCCAAAACTCTTAGTTATGACTATTTGTTGTCTATCAGTAAGATATGAGTGAAACCACGAGAGAGCAGTCCTGGTGAAGCCGATATCCCTTAGACGCTTCAGCATTCTAGAGTGGGAGATTTTGTCAAAGGCTTTACTAAAGTCGAAAAGCAAAAGCAACGTCAGTTTCTTTTTGTCCATTCCCAGTCTGATGTCCTCTGAGAGAGAGAGAGAGGGAGAGAGAGAGAGAGAGAGAGAGAGAGAGAGAGAGAGAGAGAGAGAGAGAGAGAGAGAGAGTTTTATTTTATTTATCTATCTCTAATTCTCATTAACCTTATCAATAATTTAACCCTAAACGTGTCTGGTCCCTCTCACATTGTTGAGAGTTGAGTGGCTGGACGATTAGCGTTTAGAGGTCTTTAGGTAGGTCTTTCTAAATTCACGCGATAGAATCACTACTGTCTTTCTTTATACTCTACTTTTTCTTCTTCCATATTCTTTTTGTACGTGTTTTGTAAATTCAGTGTATCGCGAACGTGTCATCTAGACGGAATTATCTTTCTTATTCTCCGGTTACCCGAGCTATAAGCGCAAGCTTGGCGGCTCTGAAATCGCGATCGACTAAGTACGCGCGCCGCGTCAATTTATCCCGACGTCACAGTCGCATTAAGCCTTGCTTCTATACGGCTCACGTTGCGAGTCACTGGCGCGTCAACCGACAACAACTTCTCCTCTCCACCACTAGCCTGCTCCCTCTACGACGGGCTCACTCTGAGTTGAACTCTTGCCTTACAGCTTTCATCTCAGTTCTACTCGTATTCAAACATATTCCATTTTAATTAAATTCATTACTATAAGACCCAATTGACGTTTAATTTACGCTTAATTCACTTTGCAATAAATGCACTGTGTTTGACAACTGAAAAGGTGAAAAGTGATTTTTTCGAAACCCTGATCAGATATCTTTACTCCTGCTCAGTCCCACGTGTATAACTTGTCAATGAGATACATAATTTAAGAGAACGATGAGAATATATTCTCGAAAATCCATTTTCGAGATTTGTGGCGTACTTATAAAAGCTTTATCTCGATAAAGGATGGATATTTTAGAACGTTATAGGACTCTTCTTCAAGGTAAAACAATTTTCTACAAATCATATCATATCAACTTTTGTGATAACATCCATTCCTGAGGAGTTATTCACAAAAAACATATTTCCGAAATTTTTCCTAAACAAAAAAGATATTTTTCCGCCAACAAAATCTGTTCAGATTTTGTCGCAACAATTTTTGAGCAATTGTTGGTACATGGAAGAGGATGGTAACTCCACTTTTTTTAGGTGTTTCTTTCTTCTTATCAAAGAAAATTTGAGAGAGAGAGAGAGAGAGAGAGAGTTTGATGTGTATATCAGGTGTATATCACCGACGACAAGTATGCGCAGCAAGCGAGGGGACGCGACAAGCCATTATGAACAGCTCGTACCTAGAAATTTTTTTGTTTACACCTCTGTCCTGCAGTTTTCGATGGTTACCAGCAAAACCTGCATTCAGTTGCGTTTCATTACGTCAGAAAAGATTTGCGAAAATTGACGTTGTTATTTGGGGTATAGGAGGTATAAGTCGACGAGCAGACGACAGACACTCTGAACCTCTCGCAAAATCTCGCACAGAAAATTTTTCCCACCACTGACGTATATTACGTGAGAGCGGTTCGAGGCCTATTGCGAGCGTGGTTCTCAACGAAACGTAAACGTATATTACGTCCAGCCTCGTATCCTCGTATATATATGTATATTGATGCAACTGAACTGCTACTGCACTGCACCCGACTGCGCATGTACGCTCTCGAGTGATTTGCTGTGATTTGTGAACTGTGAGATCTGCATCTGCTCAAGCTAATTGTAGGTTATAGCTTGCGCGGTCTGGCGCAGTCCAACGGAACAACATTAAAATCATCAGTATATATTAAAATGTTCCCCACGGGGTCAGGCTCTCCCCCTTCTACCACCTACGTCACCTGAATATTGTTGGGCAAACTTGAAGATTAGCAAAAAAAGTTACATCTCAGTTAGGTGCTGACTGACATCTCTTAATTCAGATTCAAAGAGTAAACGGTATGTATGTTTCATTAACTCAGATAAATTTTTTCTTGTTAAATGTTGGTTGGATATACTTAAAATCTTGTTTACAGACGGATGAAGATGCTGAATCATTTTGTTCTTTGGTTGTGCCATTAGAAGAATAAATAAAAGCATTGAAAGAAAATCTAAGAACAACAGACGATGAATTACAGAATTACAAAGAAAAAGAGGAATAGTTGCACAATAAGCAATTGAAGGCAAAAGAAAGTGGTTCATGGGAAAATAAGTGTGATATGTGTTTTGTGTGGTAGAGATTAGAAAAGTTTTCTTCCTAGATGTTCTTGAGGAAAGTAAGACATTTGTCGTAAAATCAACCCATGATATTAAGAATTTGGCTGTGGAACTTCTAGAGAGATGCGCCAAGATCACTCCGCCAATCAATGAAGGCATTGATAATGATGATTCAAAGGTCGATTATATGAAGATTGATGATGCAAAGAATACTATTGGAGGGGAGCGACCATCTCCCATAGGTGAAGAAAATTTTGAAGAAGGTAGTGATATTAAAGAAGGTGAACTCTTGGCAGTTAAATTTGATAAAGATCAACTGTGATATAGCTGGTTTATTGCCATTAGTGTTTCCAACTAAAGAGTTATGTGGAAGAACTATTGTTCGGTAGGAACATCATGAGCATGCTCAGTGGCATCCGCGCCTTTGTATCTGAGCATGAGCAGCCCATTATCGGCACGTATACTCAATCTGAAAAGTATGATAATGATTCCACAGAGATTTGTTCAGGTATCTTCTGTAATGCGCTTTGTAAAACTCAAATTAGTGTAGAACTAGAAGAAACTCTGACTTATCAAAGTAGGGGCAACGAGACTGATATTGTTAACGAAGTCCAAGTAGATACTAATAATGTATTAATTAATGAGTTGATGAACGTTCATGGAATGAAATATTTTTCAGGTAATGAAGAGGAAATAGTTCCAGGATCAATATGCTGAGGGTTCTCTGTTGGTGAAATTGAAAGATATCATTCAGTCTTATGCAGGTCTTTTGATGACCAACTTGTTCCTGGAAGTTTCAATAAAGGTGAAATGAGACAGATCGAAACCTCCATGGAGGAACAACCCATAACGTTTACACAACAGATTGTGTCCATGAGCAGGAAAATGTTCCCCACGGTCAGGCTCTCCCCCATCTACTACGAGTCACCTGGAATATTGGGCCAACCTACATTCAATAATCGAAGTCCAGTCATCAATCATGGTAGGAAATCATAATTTAATGGTAATTTAAGGTTACAAATTATGCAAAATTCAACCTCTGACATGTTTAAAATTTTTTATGTACAATGAAGAGCTGAATCGCCCAACAGCAAAATTGTAGACATTGCAGTCAAATCTTCTGTCAGTCGTGCATGAATAATATTGTGCAGAATTGGACCAAGGCAAAGGCCATCAAGACTTTGTAATGTTTGTCACACGCTGCTGGTGCAAGAGACAGCTCCATATTTTAGCTGATTACAAAAAAACGAAGAACTCTCAATGTGATTATCTTTCTTAGATTACACAATCAGTGCAATACCAATTTAGAAAGAATAGACAGTATACCGGTATGAAAAGGTTCTTACAAAAATGACTTTTCAAGTATTTTTCATTTGTGATTTTATTCGTCAACTAAATCTTATTATCCAATGTGATGTGCTAAGGGGTTACAGGCTGCTATGAGGAACATAGTTCAAAAATTTTTCCAACCTGTACAGATTTGTAAAAATTTTGATGAAAAAAGAGTATATCTGTAACTCGATAGAAGTATAAAAAAAGAAGAACTTGATAGTGTATAAAAGTAAACGTTAACCCTGGTTACATTTAACAGAGTCAAGTGGTAAAAGAGAGTAATTGTCAAGTATTTGTAAATTTTTCAGTTTTTTTAAACATTTTATTTTGTGTTTATATATCCTCATATGAAAAGTGATGGCCTTTAGAGTGAAGGCATTAACTCGTGATTTGATTGGTGTAGATCTAACCACGTGATTTGTATTGGGGTGTATATAGATATAGAGTGATAGATGTATATAGATAGAGAATAGCCGATGACATGATATTATGGGTTAGGATAGTCAGTTTCGTTGATGAAGCTGTCATAAGTTTCGACAATTTATTTTCAAAACTATAATTATAGGTATGTGCATTTGATTGATGGTACGTGGATATTTTAAGCTACCTTTTAGTTTTGAACAGTTGCCGGATAGGATAACTCTGTTAGGTTAAGATGTCTGATTTGCAAGTTTTATCCTTATATAAAAAGTGATGGGGGTCAAAGTGAAGCGTCTTAACTCGTGATTTGATTGGTGTAGACCTAACCACGTGACGAGTCGCGTAAAATATAGATATAGATAGTGAATGCAGGCAAGCAAGAAACATGAGAACGATAAGTTTTGAGGTTGTAACAACCAAATCCTTGACAGATACTTCCAAAATCCAAATGTAGGTTTTAAAATTGCGGATAATGAAAATAAAATGAAAGTTGAATGAAATATGAATGAAGTGTTTAAAAATGCGAATATTGTAAATGAATTGATAAGTAAATGGAAAAGATTATCGTAGGCGAATGATTGGAACATAATTTTGAAATGCATGAATGTATATCGCGCGCAGCGCGTCTGAATGTAGCTAGTAAATAAATGATCTTAGAAACATTCTTCTCTCAATAGTGCAATTCCTGTAGGATTTGATTCAATTACCAATTAGCTTTGTATATGAGAGTATGAACTCATTTTCGAGTAACCGGCCAAGTACCATGGCTCGCCTGTAGATGGCGAGGCGTTGAGTCGCGCGTGTATAAGGTATAGCGCGGCGCTCTCTCGCAAGAGAGTCGTTGTTGAATAAATGCCTAAGCGACTAAATTTTTTTGAGTGGGTAAAAATTGCAAGATGTCTTTTCAATCTTATTCTATTTCAATGCATCTAAGATAATAATTACAGACTATGAAGCCTTCTTTCTGCTTCATGTTTCTCTGTTACGGATTTCAAACTGATTAATTTCATACAAAGTAATATCAAGTATAGTAATATAATTCATAAATACGTATTTATGAATATGATATACGCATATTCACAAATACGAAATCAAATGGCCCGTGGCAAGTATGTATTTGTTAATTCCATTGACTGAAAAAAATGGAAATAAGAAGTGAAACAAAATAAATACATTTCAATTGAAGAGTGAAAATAATATCACGATGTACAATTGTAACATTCAAACGTTAAGAATTGTAATGTAAAAGTTCCATTCATGAGATTCCATTTGAGATTCTAGTAGAATAACGTCAGCTGTACTGTGAGAAAGATAATTTCGATTATGGAGTATTTTATTTGATTTCAAATTAAAATGATTATTAATACTGAACCCTTACAAAGTGGTACTACTTGACATAGAATTGTGATTTTAGTACTTTCTATCTCAACATTGGTAGATGTATTTGAAATGTATGTAACTACTTGACATGGATTTTTGATTTCAGTACATTCTATCGGAACATAGATGAATTGATCTGGAGTGCATTGACATTTGATAACAGTTCGTGCAACAATTGCTTTAAGGTATACTTTGAAAAAATATTAGTTCTGTATAAGGCTCACATTAGTTGGATACTTGTCAGTTGATGCTAGATTTCGCTACTTTCTCATGTCATCATTGGAAAAATGGACTGGAATATATATATAACGATAGCGTTTTGGTAAATATGTCTATTGAAGTGGTAGATCTGTATTTCGAAAAAATATATTAGATTTGAACCATATTAATCTTACATGCATTTGGATGGACTGAGATTAAACAGACATTTCCAAAGTTCTTTTTGCATCAAAAAATTTATTCTCCTAAGAATTTATTCAATAATATCTTATATGCATTTGAATGGACTGAAATTAACGAGACATTTTCAAATTTCTTTCCACTTAAAGAAATTGAGTAGAATTAAAGTTTATCCAACAGCGAACCAACGGATACGGAACATACTTGTCGTCCACGTATACCTTTTTTAAAGGTCTATTTTTTACTATGAAAAAGAAAAATTGCTCGAGGAGTATTTTATTTGATTTCTACCATTTAAATTTTTACTCACCATACAATTGATTGTGAATGTAATTTGCAAAAATATATGTTTAATAGTAGGATACTTGGCATTCGATTTTAGATTTCATTACTTTCTTGAGTCATAATTGACAAAATGAACTGAAATATATAACGATAGTGTGCGAGTAAAAATGTCTATTGAAGTCAGACATCTGTAATTGGGACGAATACGCTAGTTTTTTTATCATAGGAAATCGAAAGAACGTGCAAAATTAATTAGGTCATATTTTTTGTTTTTCGATCCAATCAAAATTCGAAATAATATGAGGTGATGAAATTTGTGTCATTAGTAACGAAAAAACTAGATGTGAGAAATTCGTCAACCCTTTTCAAAATAACATATTAGATTTGAATAATATGATCTTACATATATTTGATTTCGTATTTGGGAATATGCTATATATATATATATATATATATATATATATATATATATCACCACAGAACTCAAAGTCCAAGCTCACGACTAACGTCGATCGAGCGATGAAAATATTTCTAGTATCCACAACGAATAAAATAGAAAAAAGTATATCAATGAAAATTGATGATTCAATCGATAATACTTATGAAAATGCTCTGCAAGAGCAACCGCGGCCTTTGCAGAGCGCGCCGAGAAAAACGTGGCGCCGGCTCAAAATGTTCTCGAAAATTCGAGACTGTACGTGAGACAAAGAAAAGATCTCACCTGAGCCGTTGAAAAGGCTGGCCGAAGCACACCGCAACAAAGCAGCGCGAGACCGGGCGACGCAGCACGTCGAGTCCGCCTGTTGCACAAAGACCGGCAAACTGGAAAAATGACGGCACCCACGTGAGCACAATGCCGCGCCGAGTCCGCTTCCTCTCGAAAGTCCAGGCGAGGTACTTGATGCACCTCTGCTGTAGTCGGGGTCACCAGTTGTAGGAGCACGAGGTCCAAATAAAGAGATGAGAGGTTGACTAAAATGATCAAGACTTTTATTAGTGTGCTGTTGTACAATGCGGGAATACGTGTTATCCCTAGTCCAGCCTGAGCGGTTCTGCCCGGTTGGTCGAGCGCTCTCGCCTCGCTCGCTCTGCTCGCTCGCTCATGCGCTCACGCATGCGCAGTCGAACTGGACATCAGCCGTGCTTCGCTTTTCCCCACATATACATGAAAATGTTCATAACCTATTACGATACCGCGCATAGTGCATAAAACTCCTCAACGGCAGAGACTATAGCCCTGCTAAAAATGACGGATTAAAAAAGATTCGGAAAATTTAATCGGTCTGAATCACGATTCTGAATCCCAATTATAACAATTCAGGGTTACAAAAGTGGATAGACTGGTGATAGAATTAAAATATATAGAGAAAGTTTCATGAAAATACATTAAATGTGTAAATGACGATTCAGAATCGCGATTCCAAGAGATCATTCATCCAAATCAATCATTTTCAATCCAATACAATAGATTTTGATTATTTTATTCCATATGAATAATTTTCAATCGGCTTGAATGTCGGTTTCCAGTCTCTACTCAAGGGATTTCAATCTTCATTCTATTCATAGATTTGAATCGATATCAATCGAACTTCCAATAGATTTTATTTGATCATTAACCTATCGATTTCAATCTTCATTTTCGTCATAGACTTCAATCGATTTTAGTGATTTTCTATGTGGTGGGATAATTTTTAATCGATTCCAATGTTAGTCGTGGTACTCATTACTTTATCGATTTCAATATCAATTTTCGTCATAGATTTCAATCGGATTTGATGATTTTCTATGCAGATGAATAATTTTAATCGATTCTAATGTACATTGTGCAACTCATTAAAGGAAAATCACCCCACGTTGTTCAGAAACATTTCAAGCTGAACACCGTTGCACGAAGCATCAAACCATGGTTTCGTCGAGATCGTTCAGATACTTATCCGCGCTGGTGCGGACGTGAACGATTCTGGAGGTGTGAACTGCGACGGAGTAACACCATTGCATGATATAGCCTTGACACATTATCTCTGAAATCTTATGATTAAAAACATTTTGAATTCTTTATAATAGTTGAAACTTGTAATAGTTAAGAGACGTGTTATACCTGGATGGAAAACAACCTCTTCATATATTACTGTAAGAAAAGTTCTGTGGAATTTTTAACAAATAAATAAAAAACAGAAAATCAATATGTTATCTTTTTATTTCTTTCATGGTTGTATTTTTTATTTTTTCAATTTTGACAATAAATAGATCAAGTTTTTGGTCAAATTCCTGAAAATGGATATGTGTCCAACTGTGGTGTATATAAATAAATTGTGGCGACCAGGCGATGTTGTTCATCCCCCCCCCCATCACCGGTGAGCATGCGCAGAGGGGAGACAGAGGCGAGAACCGTCGCGACGCGTCGAGGCAAGGTGAAGCTACAGCGAGCGGGAGCGCAGTCCGGTAGTTAGACTTGTGGTGTATCACGCAGTACGATATATAATTATTTTGTTTAATAGATATAAGTATAAGCACATAGACTTAACCTAAGCCACGCGCCTAAAAGCGACGAGTCAGTGTTCTGTCGCCTCACCTGACGACAACACTTGGAATGTGCAGACGGGAGTGCTTGTGATCGCCAACTTGACGTCAAGCTACTCGACACCTCCAACTATTGGTCGGGCCAATCGGGCAACTCCTTCCCTCAAATGGTAGCCGAGCCATTAAATACGGGCCCCAAGCCGGGCTCGTGGCCCTAACTACCTGTACGGCCGTCTTCTGTTTGGGAGAAGCAGAAGCTCTGGTTGCCCGTCGTTGGAAGCGGCGTCAAGTGGACGACCACGGAAACCTCCGTCTTATTACCTAGGAATATATTTATAAGTGTAGAGACAGTTAAGTGTAGTTCAAGTGATAAAGATGAGTGTGAACGAACACAGTGGCAGGAAGTGCCCCGTTTTATTACCGTCTACAAATCTACAAGCTCCACTCTGTAAGTCGGATAGAATAAGTTATCGTAATATAATCAAGCGAATCCGCTTCATGTTCATCGCGCTCGTCGCAAGCTAACTCACTTAATGCGAACTTAGTAATAGCTAATTACATTTCTATCATTTAGAGTTAATGAATCTTATTCAAATATATATATTACTTTCCTACCCGGTTATTATTTTCCTATCATAACCGTATTCCATTCAACATTCGAGAGCCAACTATTTGAATATTTCTTGACTATTTCATATCTAGCTTCCAAGTCACTATTGAAAACCAACTGAACGTTTAACTCCGTGGAAAGTCTTGCGTACACAACAGTACACGCTTACTTGTTGTCACAACTGTGCCCAACTAAAGTAGGCACAACAGTGCACAACACCGCGATTACACAACAGCACATCACCTCACGACGCCTTACGACAAGTGACTTATTCTCCCCCTCAGGTAAGCAATTGCAAGATAGGCCAGGGCCGAGAACGTTTCCCTTTCCCTATTTTATTCTTCCACCGCCCCCTTAAGGGTCGGACACGACAGACTCAGTGGCCCAAGCTGAGCGGTCGGCTCTCCAACGAGAGCGAGAGAGACTTTAATACGCAACTAATAAAACCTTCATTGTTTATTTGATTGCTTGTACTTCTTTCAACACCTTCCCCAGCTAATCGCGTTCTGGCTTCGGTTCGCGGCTTTGTTCGAGACAGGTCGACGCCGGCATGGTTTCAACAACGGCTCAACCGAAGTCTCGGCTTTAGCCGAATTGTTGTGGGACAGTAAGAGTTGTCTTTTCGCTGCTCAGCCAAGGAGGTGCAGCCTGCTGCCGTGATCTTCATCTGGACTTCAGCTTCATTCCCCTGGGGAAACGTGGCGTACAGCCTTCGAAGTTTTGATTCAGTCAGGTCAGAGACTCTCGCGAGCGAGCGTTAGGTCACATGCGCCATTGAGAACAACCGCCATTCTGTAACCGCTCAACGACAAAGTCGTTGGATTTTGAGTCGAACCCAAAAACCTTTTTTTCTGATATGACCTTGATGCATAGAGTCTGACAAAACTTCGTACTGAGTTTTTAACTCTTTTATACGCAAGTCGTTGAATGCATTCAAGGTTAAAGTAACAATTCCGTAATTCAAGTTAATTTTTACTACAAGATAAGACTAAATAACTTTAAGTTAATATTCAAATCGAAAGAAAACTTTTTTCAACACTAGTCAAGTGGAAGAACAAGGAGAAATACTAAAAGATTTAGTTTTAAGTGATGATATATTAATTGACTTTTTGAGCAATGCGAGTTCTTATAAACCAGAAGGTTATTATATTTATCAGCTTATGTGCGTACTAAATTTATAAATCTTTCTCATGTATGTACATTGCTGGATTTTTTTGTAAATTTTGTATTGAATGTGTGAAAATCATACAAGTGCTTTTGTCGACATGCAGATATTAGAAGATTCAGCTTTGAGTGTACTAAGTTAAGGCTTTTTCCTGTATTTCCATTTCAAGGCCATTTCAAGGTGACTGAATGTCAATCAAAGCTGTTGTTGACAGGGTAGTTGTTGTGATTGGGCTGTTAGCGCTAAGTCCTGTTTATATTTTGGTATCATAAGACCTTTGCCATTGTCTCGAAGTGAGGTAGAGCTGTATTGAGTTGTTGATTTTGGAACAGAGTTTGAATTATCCTTTGCATCATGTTTGCGAATATTATCCATTCAACCGTTGGGAAAACAAGCAATGAGTCTGATGTGGCATCTCAAGCTTTCTTGAACACTAGGCAGACTACGACTTCGGATGGTATTTCCTTAAGTGTCTCTGATCAAAATATTGCTTCTCACTCGAGTGCTGCTGATACGGTTGGATTGTTTAACTCTGGTGCTGACGCTTCAGCTGCACAGACACATACTGAAACTACTTTTTCTACTAACGTGACAAATTCAATCGATAAATCATCTTTTTCATTTGGGGATATTAAAAACAGAAGAAAATTATTTTTAACTAAAGCTAAGTGTCTACTCGGTTCTGTGGTTTATGTTTAATGGTTCAAATGACAAATCTGAATTTCCTTTGGACAATGGTTCTCAACAATATAGAGTCAATGAGGTTGACAAAAGTGCTAATAGCTCTCAGAAAAATGGTAATTAGATTGTTCATGAAGCTAATGAGAGATCAAGTGACGTACAATTTTCTACTTATCAAAGTAAGCATTTGGAGACATCAATCAATGATTTGAATATGCGACTTAAAACTGTTGAGATGAATTATATTACCGCTTGCAGAGATAATGAACGGTTAACTATGCAATTATATGCGTATACTCAGAAATTTGGTTGGTTGAGTAATACTAACATTGGAGGGGTATGTAATACAGTGACGCCCAATAATAGTAGACAATCGCACACTGAAGCGATTCCTAAGGATAAACAAGTACAAAATCATATCATTCCAGAAATAGTAAATTCAAATCATCAGCTGAGAACTTATAATAATAATTGTGTTCGTGCACAAAATTTTGATCAATCAAATTCTAGATTCCCTTATACTGTTAATAATAATTTGACACCTAGAAATATTAAATTTCAAGTCGTTTGGAAACATGATCCAGCCCAGTGGTTCGAGTTATTTGGATCTCAGTTTGTGCATCACAATGTAATGGATAACAGTTCAAAGTATTTTAATCTTGTGAATAATTTAGGAATGGATACGTTACATGAAATCTCAGAAAATAGTTTCTTTTGAAAAAATTCACTAGATCAGATGATCATAAACTCGAGGCCCTGTTTGCTTCATGTCATATGTATGACGAAAGTCTATCGGTATTTTTTAATGATATGTTGTACGAAGCTGGTAATTCTATACCCAGAGAAACTATTTCAAAGACTTGGAAGGCAAAAAAGATTATAAATTGTATCTAGATGGAATGGATATGAGTAATGAAGCATTATTATTGGACAAGCCAGATAGGTGCCATGAGTTATTGGATCGTAGTCCAAGAATTGAAGTTATTGATAATAGTCAAAAGAAATTAATTGAGAAACTTGAGAATATTATAAATTCTTCAAATGAATGATCGCGTTCTCAGTCTAGGGATAGAGACCATGAAAGAAAACCAAACAATTATTTTTTAACGTCCACATATTTCAAACGACGAATGGATTCGGGCTTGGTGGACTATCCCAAAGTGATATTGCGAGAAAAAAATTCCACGCTCCCCGGGCTGGATTTGAACCAGCGACCTCCTGATCTCCGGTCAGTTGCGTTATCCACTACGCCATCGGGAAGACGGCAGCTCTCCACATTCCTGGACCATGAATTCATTTTCTCGCAATAATCGTGTATAATGATCGTGTATACAGGTGATATTGCGAGAAAATGAATTCATGCTCCAGGGATGTGGAGAGCTGCCGTCTTCCCGGTGGCGTAGTGGATAACGCAACCGACCGTAGATCAGGAGGTCACTGGTTCAAATCCAGCCCGGGGAGCGTGGAATTTTTTTCTCGCAATATCACTTTGGGATAGTCCACCAAGCCCGAATTTATTCGTCGTATGAAAGAAAACCGTCTAAATCACGCGATCGTAGCAATACTAATTCTAAACAGAAAAGTAGTCATGATAAAAAAGATCAACATCATTTTTGTTTCTATCATAAACAATTTCGTACAAAGGCTCATAAATGTGAGCAACCTTGCGATTGGGCTGTTGAGAAAACAACTATATCAAATCAATTGAATAAAAAGTCGCAAGTTCAGGCAGGAGCGAAATTGGGGTCCCGCCCGCAGAAGTGGTCCATTCATGGGTCTAACGGTACGTCGATCCGCCTTCGGATACGTGATCGGAATTCGGACGAATATTTTTTGATTGATACAAGTGCTGAAATTACAATTTCACGTAAGCCCTTGGACAGTCCACGAAAGCGGTTACCTTTCAAACTGCTTGAAGCATATAATTCAGAAATTAATATTTATGGTAGTATTACGAGAAAGTTGGACTTTGGTTTTGAACGTAAATTAACTCGGGAATTTATGATTGTTGAAACCACTTCTCGCTGCCTCCACGCACTTAGGCTCGAGTTTGGCGCGGCGCGGCGCATTTTCTCATGTTCGCTACTCAATTATTCGAATACAAAAAAAGGTTGATTTTTTTCAAGGGCTATATCGACGTAAAAAACCTCAGCCTTCGATCTAGACTATTTAAAAAAATAAAAAAAAATATGTTTTTGAGATATGGCATGTTTTATGTTTTGCTTTCTCAAAGAGAAAGCTTTGTAACGGGGTAAAAATCGACCCACCGAATCGGACTTCGGGACCTCGATTTTCGTAATCTACGGGTCGAAAAACATGGAAATCCGAAAATGTCTGTATGTATGTACGTACGTACGTACGTGCACTTTTTTTTGTCGTACGATAACTCTCGAAGGAATTGTCCGATCGTCCTGAAATTTTGCACACAGGTTAGTCGCCGCAAAATCTCGGTCGAGTTCAATTTTCAGCCAATTCCGTTGTTTATTTCTCTAGCAACCGTTGCTAACGTGTTTTTGATAAAAGCTCCGAAAATCATCATCAATGCACGATGGGTCTCCAATTCTTTCGACGACGATCGATGAGAATCGATAAGACATTCATTTTGGAACAACCATTGTTTATTCTCCTAGCAACCGTTGCTATGGAGATACAAAATTCAGCTCCAGACTGACTTTTTTTGTCGTACGTTAATTTTCGAAGGAATGGTCCGATCGTCCTGAAATTTTGCACACAGGTCGGTCTCCGGCAGATGTGAACCGAGTTCGGTGTTCAGCAACATCCGTTGTTTGATTCCATGGCAACCGTTGCTAGCGTGTTTTCGATAAGTTCCCATATAATTCATGATAAATGATCATTTGGGTTTGTATATTTATGGGATTCTATAACAATCAAAGAGACCTTTCCCGTATAAACCATTGTTGATGTCTCTAGCAACCGGTGTTTATATCGCTTGCAACCGTAACTAGGGAATGGGAAAAGTCAGTTGGAGGTTCATTTTTGGAATTGATGACTAAGAAGTAAGAACATCGAAGCTCCGACATTTACCATAGCAACCGTTGTTTACGTCCTTAGCAACCGTTACTATGGAGTGTGAAAAATCAGTTGGAGGTCCATTTTCGGAACTGTTGATGACTAAGAAGTAATAACGTCGAAGCTCCGACATTTACCATAGCAACCGTTGTTTACGTCCTTAGCAACCGTTACTATGGAGTGGGAAAAGTCAGTTTGAAGTCCATTTTTGAAACTGTTGGTGACTAAGAAGTAAGAACATCGAAGCTCCGACATTTACCATAGCAACCGTTGTTTACGTCCTTAGCAACCGTTACTATGGAGTGGGAAAAGTCAGTTGGAGGTCCATTTTCGGAACTGTTGATGACTAAGAAGTAATAACGTCGAAGCTCCGACATTTACCATAGCAACCGTTGTTTACGTCCTTAGCAACCGTTACTATGGAGTGGGAAAAGTCAGTTAGAGGTCCATTTTCGGAACTGTTGACGACTAAGAAGTAAGAACACCGAAGCTCGGATATTTACCATAGCAACCGTTACTATGGAGTGGAGGAAATAAGTTAAAGGTTCATTTTGCTTTCTCAAAGAGTGGTGATTAATGCAAATTGAGGTTCAATTGCAATACTTTGAGAAAGCATACTGCTGAGGCACTTGGCAGCGGTTTTTTTCAAACTTTCGGCCTCATATCCCTGAATGAAAAAAGCATGTAAAAAATGTATGAAACATTATTTCTCATAGATTTTGACCCCCTCTATTGAATGTTGTTAAGGAAATTTTCTTAAATTGTAAACCGAAAAAGTTATAGGCCGTTTTCCTGGAAAATTAACAAATTTTTCACGTTTTTTTTCCAAAAAGAAAGTTTATTTTGAAATGGAAAAAAAATTCATACAACATTTCCACCACTGTGAACGGCGTTATAGATGTCCGACCTTTAAGGGGTTACATATGCCTTAAAATTGAAAAAATTAATTTTTTTTTCATGTTTTGTTATGTATTTTGACCTCCTCTTTAGAATGCCGAAACCCGTTTTCAAAAATTCGGCTCCTTTAAAAAGTTATGCCATATTAACTCCAAGTCGTGTTTTGAGTCAAATACCGCCAAAAATGATGATTTTCAATAACAACGCTGATTTATTTTTTTCTCTGCAGAAAAATATTTTGTATCAATTTTATAATGCTTAATTATCAAAAAAAATCGATATTCGACTAAAAAAAATTTTTTTACCTTTTGCTAATCACAAAGCATGAGCCTAGAACATATATTTAATATAATTTGCAATAAATGACTCGAGTGCCAATGTTTTTTGTTTCCCACGGCAAGATCTTAACTATTTTCGGTCAAAACGATTTGTGCTGCCATCTTTATTGTAAGAATGACAATACTTTATGTGAACAGACCTTCAAAATTCATGTGTGAAACTGAATTATGAGTGTGGAATAGCCCTTACTCTCAAGTTTGTTTTGATTATCAACTACCGGCTACTTTGGGGTTAACCTCCCATTTTTTCAAAATAAAAATAGAAACATAGAAGAAAATAGTTCATGTTGCTGAATCATAAGTAGTGAGTATCTGTTTGGATTCATAATTATTTGAATAAATATTGAAGACAAAAATTTATTCATGATTTCATTTTTTTATTTTAAACGCTGTGCCAACACAGAAGAAAAAAAAATAAAAGTTCCCCAGTGGCAAGTTTCAATGATGGTGCTAATGTTATTCTAGATGTAATGAATGCATTAGGTATCATTCCTGGTACGAGTGCTAGTCTCTATTCTGCCAAGAAAATTGGAACTAGGATTCGTGTAATGGGTAGTCGAGTGAAGGTATCAACTCTTCAAGCTCGAACGCTGAGAAGAAGACTCAGGCATGGAGTGTCTGATTACTCCGATCAAGCAGGGGTATACGCAGAAGCAATCCCAGTGGTGAAGTTATTGGATATAATTAGTGACAGTGATTTGTTCATGAGATTAAACTTTAAGGTGAAAATTCCGTGACCCTCTCCAACTCAACAGCCAAGCTGTTGCTCACGTTGGAATATATAATAGTTCTCAATTCGCTCTTTTGAATGAAATGAAAAAAAACAGCGGTATCCGTGCTCCTAACAAAGTTATTTGCATTCGAAGTCGCGAACTTTAACATGTGTTGTAACCTACATGGAGCACAGACATTCTCTGATAAAATTGAATAATCTAATAAATCAATGCCTCGGAAGAAAATATATGAAAAGAAACTTTGAAATTTGTAGAATCCGTTACCGGTGAAATATATGTAGCAACCCAAACTCATTGTAACGCTACATCTGTTACAAAATATTTTTTACCCTGCGAACGAGAGTGTCCACCATGTTCGTTGAGCACTTGGGAAAATCTGGCAACACTGTGTACCGCGCTCAACTGACCAACATGTAAATATATCGGTTACGTAGGAGTACAGTCGATAAAATGAGTAGAGGTTAACTGCAACAGATTTTTACAGTGTTGTTGTGTTTATGTTCGCCAGCCCACTGCCAGAAAAAACTAGTCAAAATAGTGAACGGCGAATCTTTCGATTCTTCAATATTTACTTTCAAACAAGGTTCGACCATGACGAAAAATCGTGATAATAATTTAAAAACGATTTTAAATATGAACAATGATGATTTGGAATGAAAAAAATTGGATGCTTATTTGAGTTCCGTAGCCATGGAATTGCTACCTTACAATGTGTTTTTCTCAATAGTGTGATTTTGACATATGTGATAGTACTTGCCGTAAGATCCAAAGAGTTGAGGTTGACGTATACAACTTTTGTAAAGTGGATTGTGTTTGTGACATCAATATTCATATTTGGAACATCAGTCGCTAAGATCTAATCAAGTTTGACCCCATAAGTGAGTAACCAAACCAGTAAAATAGCTGTTTAATTGATTTTTCATCATTGTGTCCGATAAGCCTACCTACTTGGGTGATCAGAATTGATCGAATCTTGGTGATTGAGGTTCCGGATATGAGTATTGATGTCAGAAACATAATCTATTTTGCAAAAGTGGTCTACGTGGACCTCAGCTTTCTGGATCTTACGGCAAGTGTGATATTAGGGTTTATTCAAATATATAGCTATATAAAATATTCCAATCCAATGGGATATATTTTGTGTGGAAAAGTTTTGAATTAGTGTATAGATTCTTGAAAAAAATTTTTTCCCAAAAAGACTTTAAAATAGTTATTTTTCTCTCTTGTCCAATAATTATTAATTTTAAGGCATATGTAGTCCCTTAAAATCCCGTTGATTTTATTTCGAAAGTCAAAATGTCAGACACAAAATGCCGTCCAAAATGGAAAAAGTTTTTCCCATTGTGGATGCCAAATTTTGTTTTCAAATTTTTTCCTCAAAAACTATCAAGTCTGGTGAAAAATTTTTCGGGATAAAAATGTCTTAAAATTAGTCAAAAAATATGTCAAAATATATATTTGTTATGGCCCAGCCACGCCCCGCCCAAGATTTTAATTTTTTCATCAATTTCCTCCCCTTCCCTTTGACCACAATGAAGATCTACGTCATGCCCTCCGCCCCACACGAGTCCTACGACGACGCGAGCAGCTCAGCTGTTCGCCAGTGTAGAGACGATAATTGTATGAATGAGAATACGAGTGAGAGAGACACGGCGCACGGTAATCGAGACGCGCTGCGTTATCATCTGCAGGCGATGATTGCATTACCCTCCGTCGTGCATCTCGAGAGTGAAGAATGGCCAGGGCGTGGCATATTATATAATAAGTTTCAATTCATGTTTGTTATAGTTCTTTCTTTTTTTTACGTTGAGCAGGCTAGCCTAGCTGATAAGAAACATTACAATAAATTAGCCACTGGCATAGGTAGCTGCACGAACATTTTGCACGAGTCTTTATCAAATCTTTCAAGTCAATATAAAACATATGCGAGTGAAGCGTTTTCAAATTCCAATTTGAACATAATTCCGAACTTAACGTATAACCATGACCAATGCAGCATGTTCACGTGGCTTATTTCTTTCCATCTCGATTTTCTTTTAATATATAGAATTTAGAAACAACCAATTCACCCATATTACACGTAGCGTATTACCAATTAAACCTGCCCTACAATCAGGCAGCATACGCCATCGATCGAGAGCTCATGACTCGAGATCATTATAATTGGTGACGTGTACATCCCTAAGTAATGGAAACAATGTGATAATAAAGTAGAATTATCCTTTATCGAGTAAGTCTCGCGGGCACGCGTACAAATATGCATATTCGTCAATTATAGTTAGAAATAAGTCAATCATGTAACGCCAAGTTACACCTAATATATATATATATATATGCGCGAGGATTTTATTGCGCAGTATAATTAAGAAATGTAGTCCCTGACGCCACGGTGTTACTCCGCGCCTCATCCGAAGCCATGACCATATAAGGAGCAGTTCGGCCACTCGGATAGTGTCGCGGCACCTTCGAGGAGCGTTCCGCGACCCTATCCGTGTGACGTCACGGAGAGGATAAGAGAGCGAGCTGCGGCCGGCCGCGGCAGAATTCCACCCGCCACCGATTGCGACACACGTTTACAGCGCACGTCCTCAACGTACAAGTAACCACCGCGGAATTCTCGTGACGCGAATTATAGTCTAGCAGTGTATCAGTTAGTGGAGCTGTGAATAAATTTGAAGCTGGAAATTAAAAGTGAAGGAAGTGTGTGTAACTTATTCACCCGCAACTCCTACTATCCGAACGATCAGGCAAGGCGTGGCCGCCCTGAAGGAACTGCGGAGCCGAAGGAGTCGCGCCTGCAGCCGAGGAATAACTGGTGGGCCGTAACCGGACACCAACGATTTGGGGAGCAAGCCGTGTAGACGCAGCGGCCGCCCCCCCCCCTCCCACCATCGACGGAGCGCCTTGCGATACCGCGGCGCTTGCTATCTCTCTCCGACGCGCTACAGCGTGAGCACGCGCACACCAACGGTCCACGCGCCTCGCTTGGCGACGCACGCTGCCAGGGCCGCACAACTGCGCGCACCCACGGTCCACGAGCGCGCCTGATAGTAAGTCCCGTCCCGCACGGACATAGACACGAATTTCAGGATAGCAAAACCCGGCAGTTTCCCACCCAAATATATATATATATTTATATATTAGTCCCTTCCCAAAGGTCGGGCCTTAACATATTCATCCAAGAATTACACTAACGTATTAGATTCGACCCAAATCCATTGATCGATTTTTGATCAAGTTTTTCAAGCATTGGTTGCACGGTCTTTATAAGGATTCGTAAACATTACGGTTTATTTTTGAATTACGTTGGGAAAGAATTCGTACCTGAAAACCTATAAGAATCTACGTGAGTATTATAATTCTCGTATGAGATAAATAAACGCTGCTAATTGCATTAGCAGTATGCTTTCTCATACAAAAAGGATGTCATTAATTTAGAATTCATTGATTATTTGCAACAAAATGTACAAAATTGAAGAAAAATTCAAAGACTGTTGAAAACGGTCATGGTGATATCATTGATAATCATCAAGATGATCAGAATTCCTTACTAATTGGTGTTCCTGCAACAGGTGAGAAACATTTGTTCAAGATTCTTTGTGATAACTCGAGCTTTTTGATTTCATTCAGTAATTCCAGAACATGATAATATCCTGGACGATGCAAACATAATTCAGAAAATAAACGTTGACGAAAACATGTACGGAAGTTTCCTCAATCATTTCAGAGAGCGAATATGAGCAAGTAGAGGAATTTGATCTCTTAGAACCAGACAATCCATGAAAAGGAGGAAATTCCCAAGTAATTTCATTATAATCATTACAAGTATTTTATATGCATATATGGGGCGTTCTTCGTCAGCTCTCCGGATTCGGCGCCCGGACGCTAAATCCTCACGTTTTCGACGCTTGTTTTTGACTCTACATGACCCATATCTAAATAATGTTGGATATGCTATGGATGTAGTTCTCTCTTAGCTTTCCGATGGTGAACTTCGTTTTCCAAATTTTTCACATTTTCACAGAAAAAAAAAACATAAAACAGGCCATATCTCAAAAACCTATTTTTTTTTAATGTTTTAAGTAGTCTAGATCGAAAGCTGAGGTTTTTTACGTTGATATAGACCTTTTGGATACCTACTTTTTTTTGTATTCGAGTAATTGAGTAGCGAACATGAAAAAATGCGCGGCGTCGGGCCGGGCCGCGCCGTGCCGCGCCGCGCTGACTCCACGCGCTCCGGCTCAAGTCGTCTGCTTACAAGAGTGCCAAAATCGGAATATATTCAATATCCATACAAGTCTCTATCTGTTGGATAAACTATTATCTAGCGTAGATCATGTACTCATTTGGGTTATGGACTGAGATATGGACATTATTTCATTCCACATTCTTTGACCTCCGTTTTGACTTTGATATTGAAGACTTTGCCATACTACGTTTCAACTGAACTACTTTTATATTATATACTATATACTAAGTTCACTATAATACTAAGTTCACCATCGGAAAGCTGAGAAAAAACTACATTGATAGCATATCCAACATTATTTCGATATGGGTCATGTAGAGTCGAAAACAAGCGTCGAAAACGTGAGGTTTTAGCGTCCGCGCGTCGACTCCGGAGAGCTGACGAAGAACGCCCCATATGTGTGTATATATGAATTTATTATTATAATCATTATTATCATAAGATATACTAGTATTTGATACTATTATAGAAAATATATTTCAAATAATCTTTCAATCAACTTTTTTTCTATTCATTTTGTATTTGAATAGAGCAAAAAATTCATGTGCATGAATTAATATTGGGTTTGATCAATTGCGATTGATTTGCTGAAAAGTTTGAGATTGATTGGGATCAATTGACTGCACAATGAGAAAGATGCTGGTTGACACCAACAAGGTAATAAGTAAATGAATGACTATGTATGAAAATAATCGAAAATGATTAATCTGGATAGGAAACAGACAGTAAGTGACTCGATGTATCCAATAAATTATTACGAAAGTCTATGGTCTAGCGTACAAAATTGTATCTATCGGAAAGAATTGATTTGAATGGCAGTTCGATTGAAATATTGGATTATAGCCCAGATTCGAATATTTATTTTTCTTCATGTAAACATACAAACCTTCCCGCATAGAAAAATGCAGATGTTTGACTGAACTGAACTCTAAATAAGATTCGTGGATTCAACATTGATTGTTGTTTTCGTGCAGTTTTTCATGTAGATTATTCTTATTAAGGCTGACATGTTCATATCCCATACTCCATATTAATAACCCAATATGTCATCATTCTAATCGGCACAGTTACAAAGCTAACGTTGGCAAGCAGGTCATCTAGATAGAAAAATTATATTCTATGCGAATAAATTTCAGTTCGTCATGGGTACTTTGTACCGTGAGGTCTCCCTGTCCCAGCAATTATCCATATTTATGTAGAGCCGGCGAGACATCGGCAGCAGGGCCGAGCTGCCGACACATAAAGGTAAGAAAGAGACAGAGAGAGCGCGAGAGAGAGACAACAACAGCGTGACATTACCGCCGCGCCGTGGCAGATACAGGTGCCGGGTGGAAGCGGGGAGTGTGTGCCCAAGCGCAAGCGCGATCAGCCGTAAACAAGCCCTTCGTTCACCGCACGACTTCCTTCCATTCTGTGCCTTGTGCCCGCGTGCTGTGCCGTGCTACCGGTGTCCGCGTGCCCTGTGTCCGGCATCAGCGCCGACACCCCGAGCAGCTTCCTTGCGCCACGGCCGAGACGAGGCCCGCTTGCTGGGCGCCGACTTCTTCCCACGCCGCGAGCAACTTCAAGGTTGGTCTCCACGCGTTGCTCTCTCTCTCTCTCTCTTAATCGACCGCGCCGCGTCCCCCCTTTACTTGTACCCTTGTAATTGCTAATAAAGCACCAGTTTTGATTTATGTGTGTGCGTTTCTGTGGCCCCGATTCACGACCTGAATTCCCGACACACGACTCTGAAAACTCGCCCAGCATCAGCGCCGGGCGAGATTGCACTCTCTCGTGTCCCTCCTATTGTTATTAATAATCCTAATTATTAATGGGCATGAGCCAGTCAGAACATCTCCAAAACTAATGGCAATTGGTTCTCTCATGGTATTGAGAAATTTATAAGGTGTTCCGATTGCTTCTATTCTTCGTAGTAGCGCTAACAAGTCATACGTAGCTATCATTAATTACCTCACCAAATTTCAATCGATATCATACAATTATCTCCGGATTTTCCAGATAAAAAGACGTGTACCACAGAGCAATTTACATGTCATTCGAGAAGTGGAGAATGCATTGCATTAAACTGGATATGCGATGGCAATGCAGACTGTACTGATGGATCCGACGAATCAGACTGCTGTAAGCCATTCTTCAATGTTTATGTATCATGTCTCATTTTCTTCCTTTCATTAAGATGAACGTTCCATGTTTATAATGAGTCTTCGTGAACTTGGCAGATAAATATTACAAATCAATGTTATTATCATTGATTACTAGTTATCGTTCTTCTAAACTCCAATACCCTAAATGACAATTAGTAGACTTCTCACTCATCTTCATGTTACCTAGGAAGCTACTCCCTTTCAACATGATCATATATGAACAATTCAATATTCAGAGGCATGATCTGGCATGAAAGAACAAATCAAAATGCGTGTCAAATAACAGTGAACTAACTAAGGAATAATTTCTTCCATTTTCTCCTATAATTCTGTCTGTAAGCGTACAGTATTGAGGCAGGTGCATTTCGCAAGAGAGAAAGTATTCGATTCACAACTCTATATTATGATAGAAAGGATTTCTTTCATCTACTTTAATATTTTGCAAGCCATTGTGGACAGGACACGTGCATGCATTTCCAGTTTCGAGTTTCGAGTTTCAAGTTTCAAGCATGCATTTCAAGTTTCTTTTCCAGTATTTTCAACTGCACAGGATACAAAATCTCCGTTTTACCCATAACAATCATTGTTTAAGTGTCTAGCAACCTTGTTGCAGGAGAAAAAAGGGCTAAATATGATTTTGCACAAGTTTTTTTCAGTACCAATCTACTTATTCTCTGAAATATTTTGCACTGCGGATTATTTTGTCATGAATTTTAATTGGAGTGGTACGGTATGTGTGTTCGTACCATGTCATTACACCTATAAGTTAGTATTTCTAGCCATTGCCTGAGCTTTGTCAAATCTCACAGTTTAGGATACTGAATACTCACTTATGTGCGTATTTACATAGTGCAGGCACACGTTCCGTATCATCCCAATTGAAATTCATGACAAAATAATCTAAAAACACGTACATTATTGCCCGCCTCGACTCGTTACGTCGCTCAACCGCCGTCCCAATAGCGTCCTAATCCGGGGGTTGGCGAGCGAAGCGAGCAGGGGGGGTACCCCCTAGTATTATATAATTTGCGGGGAGAGATTTTGGCGCCGCCGGGAGCGTATGGATTGGACCTCATGCAAATGAAGCAAGATTGGGATGGTGGGGACGGGGCCTCGTGACTCGTCTTGGTCATTGTAGTTCCGGCTACGTACTGCATTACACGTGTATCGTTTATTCAGCCAGATAGCCGAAGTTTAGAATATCCTACGGAATAGTTGAGTCGTTCTTCGAAATCTAGTCTTCTCAACAATAGACAGTGAAACCGGCTGTTATTAAGCCGATGCTATGGCCCCGGTGGGCCCCGGAAAATCTCTCGCCCGCGGTTGCGCCATACGCGAATTGGCCGACGAACCTCGTGAGCAAAGCGACGCCGCCATTCCATGGCTCGGCGTGCTGACGCTTTCATGTTAGTTCGCGACCTTCCACCATCTTACTTGAGTTTAATTTGTGTAGAGTCACGGTGGTTTATTATTGTTGCGAGTGTGCGCCGAGTATTGGAACATTTTTGTGTTACTGTATCTTTTTTTGATCAAAACGAAATTCCGAGCGTTCAGAGATACCCATTTTTATGTATGGTACATTCTGAAAATATAATATTTTTATGGTATAACATAGTGTAATAAGCTATATGTGTAGACAAATGTATGCATATGACTGTATATGAATATATGTATTTATGGATTTATGATATGGATATGGATATGGATATATATATATATATGTGTGCGTGTGTGTGTGTGTGTGTGTGTGTGTGTGTGTGTATACATTATATCAGCAGGTGAATATTCGAAAAAAATGTTGTGCGAATCTATTGTTAATCTGCTCCATACCAATTTTTTCGGCTTTTCCGCGACCATATATGAAAAAATTTACAGAGCACTCAAGTTTAGTAACTTAAATTTTTTCATGACACCCAACAAGGAATTCAAACTTCACGCCTGACTTAGCAAAGTGCGTTCGAACTTCGAGTCCCGATCGATATCCAGTTCTATCCTCCTCCTCCTCCTCGATCATTGAACTGTAGTGTTTTGGATTTCCTTGCTCAACTATTAAGCGAGATTAAATAAAATCGGTTGGGTTGTCTTGTAGATCCCACATGAATTCTTATGGGAAATACATAAAACCAACATATATATATATGTGTGTGTGTGTGTCGCCTGGCGCCCAGTTAAATATTATCACTCAATCTGTCTGTTGTGTTAAGTTTACATGCTGAATGCAATGTCACAGATCTCTGGATTCTTCCAGCGCTTCCACCTGTTGCTCATTGACGGCGGTCATGTCGACGGAGTGCTCTGGGGGAGACTGGGGTTGCTGACCGTAATTCGTCATGCAAGATTGTTTTTACACCCTCCATTATTCAAAATTCGTTATAGTTTCGACCTTTGAGGGCCAACCTGTGATATGGAGCTCAAATGAAAACTTCATATACATTTGTTTTTTGCGACTTTTCGCCAGCTTGGTTTGCCGGCCTCATCAGGCTATTTACTATTACGAAACAAAAACAACAATAAACAGTTCAAACACCATTTACATATGTTATATCAAGAGCGAACAATTTTTCTCACCAGTGTAAAAGGAACTGACTTCCACTGCCAACGTTAAATTTGTATCTGGGAGTAAAGTTAAAACGACGTGTTCTTATGTAGAGTCATCGGTGCCAGGATGTTTCTTGTGGGAAAGGTTATCGATCTTGTATATGTGGCTGAATGTCTGTGTGTCTTCCTTTCTATTAAGTGTGTGTTTATACATGTGAATGTGAAGCATCTCGGGAATAAGTCTCTTAATATAATTTTCTTCTCTTTATTGTAATGTTCATTGCTGTTTTCGTTTTTTAATAATAAATAGCCTGTTGAGGCCGGTGAACCCAGCTGGCGAAACGTCGCAAAATACAAATATATATGGAGTTTTCATTTGAGCTCCATATCACAGATTGGCCCTCAAAGATCGAAACTATAACGAATTTATAATTCATCATGGCCAGTGAGCTCACGAGAACTCTGGCTTGCCGAATTCTCCTCCCGCTCCCTATGATTTTTGTCTGAATACGACTTGGTCATGGTTTTCAACGTGCGATTTATCTGTTCGACAGGATTTGGATGGGATGGTAACGCGGATTGAACGATCGCCGTATTCCCGCCTCGGCCAGCTTTGGACATGATCTGATTCTTATACTCAGTCGTGTTATCACAGTGGAATATCTCTGGCGTCCCAAGCGGAGAATCACACAACAAATTTTCGAATACGAGAATGCATTGGTATCCCGCCACGGTCCTAGGGTAGGACCCTGAGATGTTAGAGGCGACGACTTTCGACGGTCCCTCAATTATTCTGTGGCCCATCAAGCTGGCTTGCGTTGCTCGAGTTTGCACTGCTGATAAATCTGACAGCTGCGCAAGTAGTTCGCCACCTCGACGTACATCCTCAGCCAGTAGTATTCTCCGGCCGCTCGGGCAACGTCTTTTCCTTTCCAAGGTGTCCGGCCGTCGCTCCGTCGTGACACTCTTATGAAAAGTCTGAGCAACTGGTGGAGGAAGATCCATCACACCAAAGAATGCTTCGAGGTCTGTCAAACCTTGGTCGAGTACTCTGAATGCCAAAACACTCCTTCGATTGACATCATGAATATTTGCTCTGCCATAAACTCGAGGACTTGATGGAATGCTGAAATATCTTTTGAAACTTCCAATTAAAACCGAAATTTCAATTAAAAGTAAAACCGAGACCCCTAATATCTAATGTTTCAAACTTGATACTTTCACCACATACATATCTTAATTTTCCTTCTAAACTCAGTAACAAGGTATTAAAGTCCATAATTCTGTAACTTAATCCATCCTTATTTACATTTGGACTGACTTTGACTTTGGATTTGACTGTTGAACGCTCTTACTCCCAGTCAAATATTTCATGACAGAGAAGCTTCTTGATCTGTCTTCTTCATTGCACACAGAACTCTGGAAATATAAAATCGTACATTGTAGAATTGACATATAAGTGAATTTTTGTAGCATCATGATACTACTATAGTATAATAGTTAATGAGGTAGATATAATTGAAACAGGTACTTACTGCTTGTGAAAAATTGCACTTATCAAATTTTTATCTACTTAACCCTTTGAGTCATGCTTTTTTCTACCGTATATTTTTGTACTCGGGGGATTTTGGGGTCGCTGATCACGAATCTGAGGTTAGTTTTTCAAAATTCAAAATGGCGGATCCAAGATGACAGATAAAATTTGTGAATTTCAACCAAATTTAGGCCGCCATCGTGGATCCGCCATGTTGAATTTTGCAAATCTAATCTCACATTTATAACAAGCATCTCTAAAAACTCCTATATACCAATTTTAGTCAAATTAGATTGAAGTTCACAAATTTTGTTTACCATCTTGGATTTGAAAATCATGGAATATAACCTCAGATTCGCGATCAGCAACCTCGAAAACCCCTGTGTACCAAATTTGATAAAATTTGGTGGACTTTCAAAAATGTTGTCCGCTATCTTGGATCCGCAATTTAGAAACTATTCTCAGATTCGTAATCAGCGATCCCAAAAACCCCTGAGTACTAAAATTCAAACCGAAATATGCAGTAGAACATTTTTGGCAGTGGTTTAAAAAGGTGATACTCTGGCAGTACCACTGTGACCAAAGGGTTAAAAAAAGACAAGTGTTGGACCTGAAAATAGCTAGTACCTGAAATCGGGAACAAACATGAGAATAAGGGCTATTCTACACTATGTTCCAGTTTCATACCAATATGAGATTTGAGGGTCTGACCACATAAAATATTTTCATTAAAATGATGAAGGTTTCAGCAGATATCATTTTGTCCAAAAGTAGTCGGAACTTTGCCACGAGAAACGAAAAATATTCGCGTTTACAGCGGTTGTTACAAATTGGATAAAATAAATTTTCTAGGCTCATGGCATGCAATATTGTGAAATTTATTATTTTTCAAGGATAAGAATCTTGAACTTTGAACAAATATTATTCATTTATGATAATAATGTATACATATGGGACGTTCCACGTCAAGTGGGCACAGTCAAAATTTTCTTTGAGATTGTTTGAACAAATCATTGATTCCCATCACCAGAATACTTGGAATTTTCTTTAATTTTTTATATCCATGTATGTAAATTTTTACTAGAATTCTCCATCCTGATTGGCTACTCTATCACTTAAACATGTTTGAACCAGTTTGGCTATGTTTGCCAACTCATTTTTGACCTTTCAAGTTATACGTACATACCTCTGTTCGATAGCTTGAATATGGTCCCATACATTTTTTTTTTAAAATTCCAATATCTCTTGCAGTTAATTTTTTTATATCTGCAATGCAATAATCTGCAATGTCAGAATCTCTTTTTTGTTAGTTCCAACTCATCAGGTCCATAATGAAACTCGCAGTGGAGATATCATGCCTTTCAGTCATCAATTCCTGCCAATCTCTACAGATATTTTCCCTGATACTGGAGAAAGCTATAGGTAGAGTTTGAAGTTCCAGTGCTGCCTTGGTCTAGAGCTTTATATAAATTTAGACTAAGGCAGCTGTATATAGATATACTTATCGTCGGTGGCGCTGACGCGCCATCTAATACATATCTACCTTGATTTGTCTGAAATCTCTATGATTCTCATAATTTCATCGAAAAAGTGTTGTATTTCACTTTCTTTGGCACTATGAATGAACATTAACTCATGGGATTCACTTATATCGTGTGGAGGTCTCAAATCTCATTGCAAGTTATTTACACATGAATTTGGCTAACATTAACCAGGAGTGTGATTTGAGACAATCCATCAATAGCTGTTCGAATCTTTGCCTTACAGTTCACACAATAGAAGTCAATTTCACGAGTCAATATTCATAAATAGTACCAAAGAAAGTAATCGTTAAGATGTTATGTATAGAGTATGTATGTATAGAGTCGAAACCAAGCGTGGAAAACGCGAGGTTTTAGTGTCCGCGCGCCGGCTCTGGAGAGTAGAGGCCCCATACATGCATATAAAAATTTGAGAAAAATTTCGAGTTTTTTGATGATGGCTATCAATTATTCGTCCAAACAGAATCTGCAACAAATTTTTAGCTGTGCCCACTTAACGTAGAACGTCTCATATATTACTAACAAATATTTTTCTGTGGGAAAAAAATGTAATTAGCGTTATCACTGCAAATCAGAATATTTGACATTTCACTTGATGGAGTCATTCATAACTTCGTCGGGAGGCAGAATTTCTAAAAACAGGTTTCGAAAGAGAAGATTCAAAGACATGAGAAAACATGATGAAAGAAAATTCGGCTTTTCCAAAATTTTAGGATGTATGTCCCTTTAAGTCGGCGAGCTCTGTCACGCAGAGTGTGGACACGTCTCTCCCGAGCCCGCTAAATTCGAGATACATCAAGTTGTTGGCCACTTCCACGAAGCACTTGCCGCAGTTTGGATCGTGAGCGAGTTCGAACGTGGTGATTGTAGAGGAGTGCATTTAGTTGGAAACGCCCGAAAACGTGCCTGGGGTTTGGACATTTTTGGAATCGCTTCATTTTCATCTCCACATTAAAACTGGATTCAAGCAAATTCTCAAAAGTTGCGGAAAATTGTAGGAAAAATGAAAAAAATTGAAAAATGACTTTTTTTCCCATTTCAGTGCATCACTTTTTTTAGAGACTTTTCAAAAAAATTTGTAGAGTAGAAAGTTGTTTGTAATGAAATTCCCTACAAAGTGAGCCCTGTTGAGTTACGATTTAGTGATTAGGATAGTCATAAAACCCCGATCACTTAGTGTGACACGAAAAAATTTAATCAATCGAAAAACACATTTCCCATGCATCAATATTGATGAAAATCCGTGAATAGGAGTCTTTTTTCACTGTTTTAATACACTTCCAAGCCGTCTGTGATTGGTCCATAATTTTCCAAAATACGGGTTTTTCATATTTGGAATTCATCGCCAGTAGAAGACTGATTCCGCGCATTTCAAATCACCCGATCGACCTGTAATCTCTATATTTCCGCAACTATAAGTCGTATCTTTATGTTTAACCACTTAATTTGGGGTAGCTTGTCAAGTTCAAGCCAAATTTCATCACATACAATTATTTTGAGGGAATAATAGACACAAGAAAACCAATCAAACGAATATACTTCGATAAAATTTTCTTTTACTAAAATTAGTGTAATGTTGATGTTAGATATGATATATGTCTATCTCACGAACGTGTAAAAAATTGGTTTCAGAACGAAAGCTTCAGTTTTTGCGTAATTAAGCGATGAATTCCAAATTTGAAAACCCCGTATTTCGGAAAATTATTGATCGATCACAAGCGGCTTGGGGGTGTATCAAAACTACAACAAAAAACTCCTATTCCACGAAATTTCATTAATATCGACGCATGGAAAATGTGTTTTTCGTATCTTAGTGCGCAAAGTACCTATTCTTTCACTGTGCCAATATCCATCGATGGCGACTTAGGCCAGTGCTCATCTGTTCACAAACTTGCTAACTCGGACTTTTTATACACCCTCTCTGGAAACTTTTAAACCCCGCGAAAAATTGACAAAATTGATATTTTTTCGCGAGGAATCGATGGTTAGTATCTTTAAGAGTATGACACAAAATTGGCAGGTTTCAGAGAGGTTCCTCAAAGACTGAATTACAATCGCGAAATTTAGCGATATTTTGAAATTAGCTGATTTAACAAATAAAGTGTGCGAAAACTATCAGAGATATCGAGATGATTTTTTTGGAATTTTCATTACTGTATAAGTTACTCGGAATTAAAATCTCATATTCTTAACTATGATTTGAAAACTTGAATAAAAATCACAAAAAATGGCTTGCTCTTTGGCGTCATTTTTCCCTTTCCACCTATTTTTCAACAACAATATTCGAAATTGATGTTTCGGAATACTTAATCCTCATGCGAAATTTCATAACAAAACTTTTTTTCCTCTTCCATTTTACTCTAGGATTGATAGTTTTCATAATATCTCAGAATAAAAAAAAATGCAAATTTCCCAACATTTTCATAAATAAAAACATGAAACCATACTTTTCAAATTTCCTCGTATGTCTCATATCATTCCTAGGCATTTTTCGGAGACAACCCAAAAGTTTCCAGAGAGGGTGTATAAAAAGTCGCAGCAAATACAGATGAGCCTTGGGCTAACTACAAAATACCAAATCCCCTCTCGTCCTTAGAGCTGGGTAGATTCGTTTGCCGAGTCAGAGCTGTTCACCTCTAGGAAACCGCCTCTAGGAAACCGTGAGTCGGCGTCCGCTGGACCATCTTGCTGTGGCTTGCCCGTCGAACGCTCTGGGTCTTGGCGCCGAGGCTCGACTGAGGCCTACAGGGTATGAAGAGCAAAATAACCCTCGTTCGACCGCTTTTGCTTGCGTTTCCCGAACAGGTCGGAGGATCGTGGCGGATCACGTCCTTCTGGCCGCCGCCGTAGCATTTCACAATGCTGCTCTGATCTTGGCGATCACCGTATCGTCTGGCCACCTCCCGAGCTGTTGTCCTTGCTCTGCTTCGGTTGGGAGCCGTCGTTGCTGGCTTCGCAGCTCGTTGCGTTTCTTGAGAGTTCTTTGAGCTTTGCAGCAAACTTTCGCAACAGGGCCATGAAGTCGTCCGAGGTTGGTGATATCGCTGAGATCCGGGGCGAGGCATTCGCTTTGGTTTCATCTGTCTTTATGTCATTAGCTTTGAAAGCGAATTCCGGCTGCAGTGCTGCATGGTCGGGTGGCAGCTCGTACGTTTTCTCCGCCACCAGGTTGGCCTCTGCTTCAACAGCCAATAATTGTAGTAACTGCTCGACCGTGTGAGAACCACTTCTTCGGACGTGTTGCTTGACTCTAGGGTACAAATTATTGTAGAGCAGCCCCAACTGCTGTTCGAGCGTGGGCGAGGATCTCTGTCGATGCATGATTCCCTGGAGACACGTGATGAAGTCTTCAGCTTTTTCGCTGGGAATTTGGAACAGTGCCTCGATCATGTGCTTCTGGGGGAATGCTTGGTCTTCACCATACCATTCCCTGGTGGCTCGGCAAAAATTGTGCTGGTTATTTTGATGCCAATCATACGCAGTGCCAGCGACCATCTGTAAAATGGCTGGCAGCAAGTCGCTTTTGTCGAGGTTTGCGAGTCCTCTGGCGTCCTCGATCCGTGTGAGAAACAGTTCGATGCTCTGATTTGACATCGACGCTGTCGCATGTTATGGTGCCAGGCTCTAGTGGACAGCTAGGCAGCAATACGTACTGCTATGCGTTCGTCGGAGCCGCTTGGTCTCATTATGGTGAGATTTGCTGCTCGATTCTCGTCAAGCCGATCCCCGGGTTGTCACCTTACTTGAAATAGCTGCACGTAAACGTCTCTTGAAAATTTACCGTTGGGTGGTGCGCTCTCATTGACCTTGCCTGTGGTGCTGGTGTGGGTGGAGTGGAGTATCTGGCAATTGTCAAGTCTCGCACTTGTGCTTGCAAGCCAACCAAACATGATACGAATTTTGGAAGTAGATTAAATTGTTCGCCATTTGTAGTCAAGAATGGATCGTGTACCCCTTCGAATACTCGATTGGTATTTTATTTCATTTGCGTTGACTCCTGCACCTACTCGTGGTTCAGCGAGAATACTGGTGACAGATCATCGCTCTAATTCGCGGTGCTTCATTTACTCGGATGGTGCGTAGCGTTCGCCAATTGCTTGACGGTGGTCGTTTGTATGTGTGTCATATTGCTCTGGAACGTCTCGTTTACTGCTGGAGTTAGCTCTTCTCCGCTAGTCAGCTAATCAATCACAGTGGCGTTCGCCGCGGCGATCCTGCTCACGGTTTCCACCTCTCGTTCTCGCTGTATCGTTCGTTGGATTGTTGCGTTAATTGATACATTTTCAGCAATCTTGTGAGTGGGTGTGGCACTTTGTGGTCCACCCACGGATCCAGCATTGTAGAGCCGAAGCGCTCCAGACAAGTTATTGTTATGAAGTCTCGTCTAAGGTGGCTTCGCAGCGCTTACTCAATTTGCTCCGGCTGGTTCGCCGGGATAAAATTTGGGGCACTGTAGTCTCCTGAGTAGTCACCGCTCAAACCGATAGTTCATGATTAATTTGATACCGTCGGTGCCAATTCCTGGCGAAAAGTAGGCACTCGCTCTTTTCTCTTACGTAAGTTATCACAGACGAAAACGACCTTGCGTACCGGGTGTTGTGGGGATGCACCAAGGGCTATGCTCGCGCGTGGCGTGCGTTACGTCGACTTGCCGACAGCGTTTCAATTCCCGGCCTGGCGCGCGTCGACTGGCTCGCAATCTGTTGTAAATGGTCTCCTTAACCCATTAAGTCCCAGATTGCAGAAATTTTATTGGTACTTTCGAGCTCAAATATTTTGATGAATGAGACGGAAGGTTTATTGCAAAATAGTCAGTCCTACTATTTTCGGGTATGTTCTACACGATACAATGGTTAAAAAGACTGAAAAAATTGATTTTCAATAAATAATTAACAAATTAAAATATAAATTGCGATTTTTTGGAGCACTTTTTTTTCAATCCAAAATCAGAGGAAGAAGGAATTCTATTTTTACGTGGCAAAAATGCACAAGAGTGCACAAAATATTTGAACATTCCAAATTCGTTGAGTTTTTTTGAGGATGATTTTTTCCAGCAAAATGGCGGCCAAAAGACGGGAATCAATATTTTGGATTTTCATTTTATCAATATTTTAAAGCATTCATTTTCATATTCATTATGATCCTCTGAAATTCCGTAAACAGGGTTTTCAATGTCGCTGATAACGATTCTGACATCTAATTCTCAAAATTCTGTATCCAAAATGTCGGTTTCAAGATGGCGGCTCATGATTTTGTACAGTTTTAGTCGGAGAATCGTGAAAATTTGGAATAATGGGTTTTCGAGGGCGCTGATGATAAATCTGACATCAGATTTTCGAAATTCTGTATCCAAGATGGCGGTTTCAAGATGGCGGCTCATGATTTTGTACATTTTTAGTCGGAGAATCGTAAAACTTTGGACTAATGGGTTATTGGGGGCGCTGATGATGAATCTGACATCAGATTTTCGAAATTCCGTATCCAAGATGGCGGTTTCAAGATGGCGGCGATTTTAACGTTAATTTTTCAACAAATGAAGGACAGCAACTTATTAATTTTAAGATGAAAATACTTAATTTAGATATTCTCACTCATATTGCTGAGCCTACGACTAAAGCAGGAACAACCATATATTTCATTTTTCAGTTATCATAAACTAATTAATTTTATAACGAATCATTGACTGTACATATTTTTTCAAATATTTCTTGAAAATGTTCTGAGAATATTTTGTATGAATAAATAAATTCAATATTGATATATAGATATTGTTATTTATTATTTATGTTCTAATAACTATCACAAAATTGAATTATTATTAAACACTTTCATTTTGTATGAATGAATGAATTATTTTTTTAATCATGTTAACTGCATTTACGTTGACGGTAACATGTTAATTGAAGTTTCACTTCTGTCGGGGGTCCCGAGACCCACACCCGTTTTTTTTCCCTTAGAAAGTTGATAGGCCCTAAGACAAAGTTTCAATTTTTAGTTTTTAAAATTGTAGGCACTAGGCCATAAAATTGGTTGCTTTCATTTCGCTTACTTTATAAAATAGTCAGGCCCTAAGCCACAATTTATTTTTTTTTGTTGCGTTCCTTAGAGAAATCGCCAGGCGCTAAGCCGTTTACTTGGTTGTGATTGCCATAATGGAATAGATTAGGCATTGAGCCATATATATTTTTTCTTCTTCTCTCTTTATTTCTCATTTTCCTTTTGTACTAGATTAAAATATTAATCAGGCCCTGAGCCATAAGTTAAGTTGATGATAATATCCAATATATAGTTGTAAAACCTTGATTGTAATGAAAAGGACAAACTAGTCCAAAAACCATGTACAAGGCCTTAAGCCAAACAATCATATTACTGCGCTGTGATCTAGACTTGAATGTGACCAAAAATAGCCACCATCACTGTAAAATAAGCGTAGGCTGTGAGTGAAGAGTGGATGGATGCATTTCGATAGCTAGCAATAAGCAAAAGTATTACGCGACTGAAGTAAAATTGACTAAGCGGCGCAGAACCAAAAGTATTGTTTTGGCAGCGACAGGCTCGTTAGCCAACAAGTCATTGAGTTTAGAACAGAGAGAGCGTGGAACAATTGGCCCATTATTACCCAAATGCACCGCAAAAATATTTATCTTTAGTCTCTCTTTACATTTTTCTCTCTTTTTCATTTTTTTGTACCAATCACATTTACTTTTTGACATTTAAATAAACATAATTCAATGAAAATGTGAGTCTGATTCATTTACTCAAAATAGCACGCATTAGAACGTGCTGAAATCCCTGAAATTCATCCCAATCTATGATACATTGAGAGAGATGAACGTATCGGAGCGGTACGCCAACCGGCTATACCGCGCCTGGGGGAGGAGGGGTGTCCGCGCGGACAATTACATTGCCAGGCCCTGTGATATCTCTCTCTATAATATTGTACTGTTTGTAAATATTAAGTTATGTTTCAGCGTCAAGCGAGAGAGCCAGCGCTGTCGACAACGTAAGAGAGAAAGAGACCGCGTCGCAAACAAGATTCAATCCTCGCGCCGCGTGACGTCAGCCGGAGACGGCCGAAGCGAGCTCGGCCGGCCGAGCGCGCGGTGGAAGTATTGAGTTTATTGCCGGCCCTCGTGCGCGATACCACGAGCCTTCGAGACCACGAGACCGCCCGGGCAATCGCGACCCCGAGGACACCTGCGGACCGATCCCCACGTCATCCTTCTCGCTACTGCACGCCGAAGCCGAGTCGAGAACGAGTGTCGTCTAGCGCCGGAGCATCACCGAGTAAGTGCCGTCCGATCGCCATCTCTCTCTCTCCCGGCCAACAGGCGTTCACGCTCTCTCTCGCTCCGGCCCGCGAGACGCGACCCAGGGCTCGCCGCCCTTCTGTGTAACTTCCCCCCTTAGTATTAATAGTACATTGTGTAACGAGCGCGGAAAGTTGCCAATTGCACACGCGGGCGCGTTGGTGCACGAGCGCAGCGAGTGCGACATGTCGCCCAAGTATGCTATTGGCAACTATACCGGGCGAGTTGCTCATACTATTTTTCATCACGGGCATAAAAAATGACGTATCGCGTGGTAGTTTCGTGGATGCAAAATGGGTGATTGTGCACTCCGTTGCGATAGTGTCATTTTGTAACGCTAGAGCGTCATGCAATGACGCGAGAGCGTGACAAAATGACACTATGGCAACGGAGTACACAATCGCTCATTTTGCATCCCCGAAACTACCACGCGATACGTCAGTTTTCGTGCACCCGTGATGAAAATAAACATTGTGTTCGTCAGAACCATTGTTGACTTTATTTGCCACACTGTTCCCGCTCAAGATCCTACTCCCGCGCACACGAGCCTCACCACCTCGTGCGCGCAATCCTCATATTTGTTATCATTGTGTGTGTGTCTATATGCGCACACAATGCACACACACACACACACACACACACACACACACACACACACACACACACACACACACACACACACACACACACACACACACACACACACGCACGCACGCACGCACGCACACACACACTCATACACACATCCTCCCCCTTGTATTTTTATGTATGTTTACATACATGTGTATACGTTTTTCCACTATTCTGCATTTTTATATAATCACTAGAAAGGGTATCCTCCCGCTCTCTTCGCTCGCCATTCCCTACTTCCGATTCAATATTTCAATGTCTACCGGAAAAAAATTTACATGGAAGAATCAATGCAAGTCGGTAAAATGAAGGGCTCCTTCTCGCCTCGCTCGCTAAACACCCGCCCTCGCTGGTTACTATAGATCTCTATGTACTGCAAATTAGTCATCTCAGTTAATGTATATAAATCCTTGAAATACTTTGAAATCATTGGATTTTGAATTCTGATTCCATTTTTTTAGCAATATTTGATCTGAACATATGATGACTCATGAGTACAGATTACTTCGATTCGATGGGTCTTACGAAGAAAGACAAATGCAATCTGTCCGCGAAGAAAGACAAAACTTGCAATCTGTCCGCAAAAAAAATACATGGCGCCCATCCCACAATTTTCCGACGTAAAAGAATACATGGGATGAAGGTTTGGATTGAGTAGGTTGTAATTGACAAAAGAAACAAGTCGTTTTTACAGTTCGATTGCGGTTTGAAGTCTTTCTCCGTTGATATTCACCGGAGGATAATACTGACATGTGTCTTCCTTCGCAGACAGTTTGCTTTATGTGAATTTCTTTGTAACGTACAAAAACGTACGAAACTGTACGAAACTGGACGAAACTGTACATAAGCGTATGAAACGTACAAAAATGTACAAAAACGTACAAAACCGTACAAAAACATCTGAAAATAGATACAAAAAAATGAGACAAGTGTACATGATTATACGAAAACGTACAGAAACGTACAGAAACGTCCAAAAACGTACAAAACGGATACAAATGTATTTCCTGTTCCAAATAAGACGTTTATAAACGGTTTTGCACGTTTTTGTACGTTTTTGTACATTTTTGTACGTTTTTGTATGGAAGTTATTTTTACTAGGGAGGCGTGACAAAAATGACTTAAAACTAGTGTTCGCTAACCAGATTCGCAGATTACCGCAGACGGTCTAGTTGCCTCGACGACGGATGTTGTATCTGGTGTTGCGGAGATCCTTCGGAATGACTTCAACGTAACGCAGAGACTCACTGCGGGCCGCCAGGGACGTGTCCTTCTTCGCACGCCTCTCAAGTGCTCAGCTTCAACGGAGCACGGGTCGGTACTTGGATCAACGTTTGACTATTAGTTCTGTCAAGCAAAAAGCGCGGAGTATTGGTTGCATTCCTATTTAATTGATCGTGTTGACCGTGGATTGAGAGGGGCGTGAAGACATCACGAAGCTGGCCACCCAATAGCGAGCCGCCGCGTCCAGGAGCGTCGACCGAAGGAATCCGCAAAAGCACTCCGCTGCCACCGAGTCGAACGCGTTCGCACGCGTCCAGTGTCGTAATTGCTGAATTTTCGCGTGATCTGGTATATGGCCAGTATTCCTCGACTTAGAGGTAACTTACATTCCACTGAAATCATCAAATATTGTTTGAATTATTATCAAGATTGCTACATGTAAAAGAAATAATAGTGGGAAGTACTAGTTAATTACTAGATTACAAATTTTAGAACTTTTGAAATCAAAGGTCCGTTTTGGGGAATAATTATTAATTTTGCTCCATAAACAAGTACAGTATATTTTCCTTTTCAGATACTTTTATTTATTCCATTGATTCCTCCGATACACAAAGATAACATATCGAGCCCATAGCCATACGACGAGTAACACATGTCCAGTGACTCCCCCTCCAGTTGAACTTGAAATCCGAGCTACTGTCGCTTCACACACACAGGCCGCGCTCACGCGCGTGCAGTCAGCTGATACATGAATTTACATATTCTAACACACCTCCTTGAATTCATGTATTATAATCTTATATTCATCTAGATCATATCGTTATTACTTTTACACCATTTTTGTTTTACAATTTTCCTTCTTTTCTTTTGTTATTACAAATAAATCAAACTTAAATTATTTTCAACTCGCTTCTGAACATTTCAAATTTATTTCTACCTAGAGCCTTTGTAAGAATATCTGCTATATTTTCTTCAGATTTTACTTTGACAATCTCTATGATATTTTTTTCATAACATTCATTTACAAAATGGTAATGTACTTCTATGTATTTTGAATTCTTAGTCATATTCCCAAACTTTGCAATTGTTATAGCTCCAGAATTATCTTCATGAATCTTCACTGGTCTCACGATTTTTACTTTGCAATCGTTAAGTATATTCAATATTACTTTAATTTCACTCACTACTTTAGATAATGCAACATATTCTGCGGCGGTTGACGATTTCGTCACACTGCCTTGCTTCCTTGATTTCCAATATATAACATTCCCGAATAATCTTATTACATATCCTGTAGTGGACTTACGGTCTATTTTATCCCCTGCCCTATCGGCATCAACAAATCAATCCATTATTCCAACATTTGATTTTCTTTCATATTTTAATTTCAAATCCTTATCCAAATATTTCAAAATTCTTAGAGTATATCTATAGTGTGTTTCATCATAATTATTTTGAAAACGACTTAAATAGTTCACACTATAACTCACAACCAATCTTGTCCCGGTACTAATATACAATTAGGCTCCAATCAAATTCCTATATTTCAAATTAGTTAACGTTGATTGTGCCTGCTCTAAGCTTAAATTCTGTTCGATCGGTGTATGATACAACTTTGCATTATCGATATTAAATTTCATAGCTAGTGATTCGATATATCTACTTTGATCTAATGTCATTTCCCCTTTTTTTACAATCATATTTGATATCAATCCCCAAATACGTCTTAACTTGGCCCATATCGTTCATTTCAAACCTATTTGACAATTTTTCCTTCATCATATCAAGCTTTTTTTTGTTTTTTCCACACAGCAAAATATCATCTACAAATAGAATTAAGCATATTATTTCATCTGCTACGTACAAAAAGTATAGATAGTAATCACTGTCATTTCTTTTAAAGCCTAAATTTCGAATGTAATCGTCAAAACATTCATACCAATCTCTCGGACTTTTGCTTAGACCGTACAGTGCTTTTTACAATTTACAAACTCTTTCTGACTTATCTTCATACCCTGGCGGTTGTCTTACATATACTTCAGACTTAACACTTCCGTTTAAAAAAGCTGTTACTACATCCATCTGTATTATTTCTAGTCCAAATTGGCAACAATAAGCAAGCAATAATTTTAATGTTTGGATTCTAGCTACTGGAGAATACACATCTTCCAGTACTTCGGTTTGTTGGAATCCACGTACTACAAGTCGCGCCTTTTTCGTGTTATCAACCTTATTCGTAAACACCCATTTTACATCAAGAATATTTTTATTTCTCGGCTTTTCAACTAGTTCCCAAGTCATATTTATTCCATCTTGTTCTTGCACACTAGATTCAGAGTTTTCACTTTTAACTACTGATGAATCATCTTTTTCATCGTTACCACGAAATCCAACTAAATTTTCATTTTCTTCTACAACAACTACATTTCTAGCGATTATTATTTTATTATTTATTAAAACTCTATATCCATTGCTCCCATAACCTACAAGTATTCTGAAATCAGATTTTTCATCCCATTTCGAATTTCTTTTTATTTCTGGTACTCTCACGAATACTTTACTGCCATACAGTCGTAAATTACTAATATCAGGTTTTCTATCAAAAAAGATTTCAAATGGAGTTTTAAATTCACTTGTTTCTCTATATTGGAAGCCAGACCGCCGCCGCCGTCAAATTTCGCCACCCCTTTTTTGCACCCCTTTTTTGCACCCCTTTTCTGCACCCCTTTCTTGCACCCCTTTTTTGCACCCAGACTGACTGTCAGTCCACCAGTCAGACTGACTTTTTTTTGTCGTAAAATAATTTTCGAAGGAATAGTCCGATCGTCCTGAAATTTTTCACACAGGTCGGTCTCCGGCAGATGTGAACCGAGTTCGGTGTTCAGCAACATCCGTTGTTTATTTCCATGGCAATCGTTGCTAGCGTGTTTTCGATAAGTTCCCATATAATTCATGATAAATGATCATTTGGGTTTGTATATTTATGGGATTCTATAACAATCAAAGAGACCTTTCCCGTATAAACCATTGTTGATGTCTCTAGCAACCGGTGTTCATATCCCTTGCAACCGTAACTAGGGAATAGGAAAAGTCAGTTGGAGGTTCATTTTTGGAACTGTAGATGACTAAGAAGTAAGAACATCGAAGCTCAGACATTTACCATAGCAACTGTTGTTTACGTCCTTAGCAATCGTTACTATGGAGTGGGAAAAGTCAGTTGGAGGTCCATTTTTGGAACTGTTGATGACTAAGAAGTAAGAACATCAAAGCTCCGACATTTACCATAGCCACCATTGTTTACGCCTTTAGCAACCATAACTATGGAGTGGGAAAAGTCTGTTGGAGGTCCATTTTCGGAACTGTTGATGACTAAGAAGTAAGAACATCGAAGCTCCGACATTTACCATAGCAACCATTGTTTACGTCCTTAGCAACCGTTACTATGGAGTGGGAAAAGTCTGTTGGAGGTCCATTTTCGGAACTGTTGACGACTAAGAAGTAAGAACACTGAAGCTCGGATATTTACCATAGCAACCGTTATTTACGTCCTTAGCAACCGTTACTATGGAGTGGAGGAAATAAGTTAGAGGTTCATTTTGCTTTCTCAAAGTGTGGTGATTAATGCAAGTTGAGGTTCAATTGCAATACTTTGAGAAAGCATACTGCTGAGGCACTTGGCAGCGGTTTTTTATTTTATTTCCGGTAAGATTTTCAACCTTGTTCATATAGTCTAGAAAGCAATTATATACTTCATTTTTTGTCTTGATCACATAAACCAGTGTACATTTGCTATAATCATCAATAAATGTTACAAAGTATTTGGATCCATCAAAACCTGTTGTTTGCTGAGGTCCAATTACATCGGTGTGTACCAGTTCTAGAATTTTATTCGTTTTATTTCTATTATTTTGGAAAGGCAAATTGTGCATTTTATTTTGAATACATGTTCCACATTTAAGTAATACTTGTTCAAAATTTTCTGGTAATCCATCTAATAGCTTATCCCAACACATTATATTCAAATCTTTGAAATTTGAGTGACCCATCATTCTATGAAACTTTCCTTTCTGTGTCATTTTATTGTAACTTCTCTCTGCATTATTAACCTCTTTGTTTTCAATATAACTAGTAATATTATACAGGCCATTTTCCTTATATGCAACCCCTATCAGATTATTGAAACCGTTATAGATCTTTGATGTTTTTATAATTGAAACAATTTCATTCTCATTTATTACTCTCGCGAAACTAATCAGATTCTTCTCTATATCAGCAACATAGAAAACATTATTCATTGTAATTTTTCTTTTCGCGTCATTCACCATAGAATACGTTTCAACTTTTCCTACCTTTGTACCTTTCAAAATTCGACCATCTCCTACTTTTACATTTAAAGGGTTTCTAAAATCTACGGATTCACTAAAATATGACATATTGTTAATAACACAGCCACACAAAAAAAAAATTATCGACGCAGGGGGTTTGACTATGTTTACCATATGTTTTCGGGGTCGCTGAATCCGAATCCGAGGTCGGTTTGAACCCTGCAGGTCGAGGTTTGGCCATAACCTCAAAAAACCTAGTAAATTAGAATTTCCAGGACATTTTAATTTTTATAACTGTATAACTTGTACAGTAAACGTCCAAAACCTCTAAACCCATAACCGAATAAAACCATAAGCCCATAACACCATAAACTCTGGACGTTGTTTGGCCTCAACCTCAAAAAACTTAGTAAATTAGAATTTCCAGGACATGTTAATTTTTATAACTGTATAACTTGTACAGTAAACGTCTAAAACTTCTTTTTGTGACTGCGTAGTTTGAGTTATATTGTTATAGGATAATACGGCTCGAAAATCTGGGGTTACAGGGTTATATGAGCATGTTGTTATTGGGTTATAAGGTAATATATTGATAAGTTTGAAGGTTAACTTTGTCGAACCCCATAAACCCAAACGATTTCATACAGTTTAAATTATTTGATTATGAGCCTAGGTGATTATATAATATAGTGTAACGGGATTGTGAGGTTATGCGGTTATGATGTTATGGGGTTGTGGAGTTATGTGCTTATAGAGTTAGAGGTTTTAGACGTTAACTGTTCAAGTTATATAGTTATATACAATGCATAGTTCTGAAAATTCAAATTTACTAGTTTTTTTGAGGTTATGGCTAAACAACGTCCAGAGTTTATGGTGCTATGGGCTTATGGTTTTATTCGGTTATGGGTTTAGAGGTTTTAGACGTTTACTGTACAAGTTATATAGTTATAAAAATTAAAATGTCCTGGAAATTCTAATTTACTAGGTTTTTTGAGGTTATGGCCAAACAACGTCCAGAGTTTATGGTGTTATGGGCTTATGGTGTTATTCGGTTATGGGTTTAGAGGTTTAAGACGTTTACTGTACAATTTATACAGTTATAGAAATTAAAATGTCCTGGAAATTCTAATTTACTAGGTTTTTTGAGGTTATGGCCAAACAACGTCCAGAGTTTATGGTGTTATGGGCTTATGGTGTTATTCGGTTATAAGTTTAGAGGTTTTAGACGTTTACTGTACAAGTTATACAGTTATAGGAATTAAAATGTCCTGGAAATTCTAATTCACTAGGTTTTTTAGGCTATGGCCAAACCTCGACCCGCAGGGTTCAAACCGACCTCGGATTCGGATTCAGCGACCCCGAAAACATATAGTAAACATAGTCAAACCCCCTGCGTCGAAATTTTTTTTTTTCGTGTGACTGTGTAATGTGGTCCGAACATCCACTATCTAAGATCCATTCAATTCTAATTTGATCGCATGTGTACGCTATAATATTTTCATTGCATGTCGCGCTTCGCTTTATTTCCGCGTAGAATGTACCTGTGTTCGAATCGTAGTTGCGTTCACTGTAAGTATATCTTGCGTCGTAGTGTCCTACTCCTCTCATAGATGGCTGTCGTCCTCTGCCTCTGTAGCCTCGTCCGCCGCGTCCCCCATGGCCACGGAACTGTTGTTGTTGTGTTGGTGATTCTCTCGCACCTCCTGGCCTATGCACCCCACTACTTGCTGCGCCGAATCCACTTCCGTTCTGCCACGTGCTCCAACAATTTTTCTTAAAATGACCCCGTTTTCCACAATTATGACATGTCATCTCCTTTTTCTCAACTCGGAAAGCACTCATTTTCTTTTTACCATTTTCATTTTGTCCTTTTGTTTCCCACATTGTTATTTTATTTTTGACATATTTGCATCTTTGATCTTCTTGTTTCATCGCATCGATCAAATCTCCAACGTAGCTTAGCGAATCTGGCAAAGTTTTCAATATGTATGCCAATTTTTCACGTTCATACACTTTTCCACCAGCACTTCTGAGTTCATTTATTAACTTTTCACATTCACAAAAAAATGTACTTGAATCATCGTAATCTTTCAGCTTCAGACGATCTAACTTATTTCTCACGCATATCTGTAATACGGATGATTCTTTCAGGTATAACTGGTCAAACTTTTTCATAATTTCGAATGCCGTTTCTTTTTCTTGTACAAATTCTAGTTGCTCGTTACTTATACTTCCATAGATATAATTCATTGCTTTGAAATTTTTTTCATCCCACGTGGCCTGATTTTCGATATCATTTTTTTCTCGCGTAGCTGGCTCGTCACACTTTTTCCATTCTAAATATAATAGGATTCCCTTCTTCCAGATACTGTAGTCTTTACCGTTAAACTTTTGAAACTTAATTTTTTCATTCTTTGACATTTTTTCTTCCTCTGTATCACTTTGATTTTTTTCAAAAATTACTGTTTTCAGAATCAGGATTTTCTCAATCTCTTTACTCAACAGCTTTTCCAGGAATTTCCTAAATTTCTCTAACTTATCAGGATCCGGTTCTTCCAATGTTATAACATTATTTTCTAACCCTATATCACTTTTCAACTTATTCCCTTCTAGAAATTCAGTAACACGTGGCCACATCCCCTCACTGTATCCCAACCAGGTTCAGCTACCATGTTGAAATCAAAGGTCTGTTTTGGGAAATAATTATTAACTTTGCTTCATAAACAAGTCCTGTATATTTTCCTTTTTTGATACTTTTATTTATCCCATTGATTCCTCCGATATACAAAGATAACATATCGAGCCCATAGCCATACGACGAGTAACGCATGTCCAGTGACTCCCCCTCCAGTTGAACTTGAAATCCGAGCTACTGTCGCTTCACACACACATGCCGCGCTCACGCGCGTGCAGTCAGCTGATACATGAATTCACATATCATAACAAGAACAACTTAAGACTAACTTATAGTTATTGAAGTTAACATTGACGCAATGTCATCATAATCAATTAATCTTAGCATAAGCGGAGGTAGAGTGGGGATGGATTTAAAAGCATTTGTTGTTGGGATACGACATTACTGATTTTTTCTCCCTTCTCTCATTTCACTGTTTACACTCAATCCAAAAAATCAGGAGTAGATAATTTCATCTCCCAGAGTGTCATGACTCTTCACTGAGAGAAATGGGGAGCACTGGCAACTCCGCAGGGGGAGCACTTTCTGCTCCCCAAGCGGAGCACTTGACTGGGGAGCAGTTGTTACTCCCCGGCGGGGAGCACAGTTTTCTCTGTACCGAGAAGCACTGACCGCACGACCTGCTTGGGTTCGTTCCGAGAGTGCGCTCCTGGTATTTTCTCTTGGACGAGCTGACCCTAGACCCGAACGGTGTCCAGGTAGTCAGGGTGGCCGATGAGGGTGTTCCGAGAGTGCGCACCAGGTATTTTTGGTTGGAGAAGCTGGCCCTGGACCCGAACGATGTCCAGGTAGTCAGGGTACCCGATGACGCTGTTCCAATGGGGCGCTCCAGGAATTTTTCGTTGGAGAAGATGACCCTGAACCCGAACGGTGTCCAGGTAGTCAGGGTACCCGTTGACAGTGATCCAAGGGCCAATCCCAGCTACTTTTGCTTGGGGAATCTGATCCGAACTACCCGGACATCATTTGGGCCCAGGGTCAGCTTCCGAAAAAAAAATACCAGGAGAGCACCCGTGGAACATCGTCATTGGGTACTCTGACTACCTGGACATTGTTCGGGTCCAGGGTGAGCTTCCCCAAGCAAAAATACCTGGAGCGCACCCTTGGAACACCGTCATCGGGTACCCTAATTACCTGGAAATCGTTCGGATCCAGGGTGAGCTTCCCCAAGCAAAAATACCTGGAGCGCACCCTCGGAACACCGTCATCGGCGACCCTGACCACCTGGACATCCAGGGTCAGATACTACAACCAAAAATACCAGAAGAGCACCCGTGGAACACCGTCATCGGGTACCCTGACTACCTGGACTCCGTTCGAGTCCAGGGTCAGCTCGTCCAAGAGAAAATACGAGGAGTGCACCCTCGTGATACATATGTTTTTTTTCAATATCACAGTTTTGTTTATCTCTTCTTTTCTATCTCGCCATAACCATAAAATATAACTGTCATGCACGCGCGGTGCGGTGAAGACCGCTCCGTCTGCTCCCCTGACGGAGCAAATTTTGCTCCCCGGCAACGAGAGTCTATTTGCTCCCCGTTGGGGAGCAGCCACTGCTCCCCATTTCTCTCAGTGAATTCTTTAATTAAAATTATTCCATCTTTTGCTTGGTCAAATTAGTTTTGCCAAAAACTGTTTTCTATCCTATTTAAAAAGTGAAGCCAATTTGACACGATTTTTGATATTTCTTATTTTGAGCGTTTCAACCGTTCTATCGTCGCATAAAGGCGCTCAGTCTACGTTTCAGTATTGAAATAAGATGATTAGTCCCAGGCGTTAGAGTACCGGTCATTTTTGACTCCAACCAGCCGTTTTCAGAACACTTTGAAGTTGAACACCGTTGAATTATTTATTTTATTTTGCAATTTTTATTGCCGCACTGTAAGGTTCTCCGACCAAATTAGTATTTCAAATTTTTTTTCTTTCAAATGTGGCTATTCAATTTTATGCTAAAAAAGCTCATCTTTCGATTAGTCACATTAGTTTTCCTTCAACTATTTTTTCACAATGTCTGTCAATACGCTTGGTTTTGGTGAAACTCAAGTGAGTTCAAAGCGGTTCTTCTGAGCAGAATTACGACATTTTTCCCATATAGTACTGCTATAATACTAAAATTATCGTCTATTTTAAGTCATTTAATCGATCTCAATATGTGATTATGAACTGAAAGACTGAGTTAAATGAATCACTATTTAAGAGATCAAGGGGAGGTTCTCATCATGCAATTTCAAAAATTCAATCTTTTTTTGCTGATTTTGCTACCTTATGACATGTAGAATATATCCCGAAAAGCGTGTGACTAAAATATTATTTTTAAAAAAGTTATAGCATAATAATGGAACCTATGACTATCGTTATTGTTATGGTTAACCGAATCTTTAAACGCGTTTATCTCGGAATGACTTTTATAAACTGGTGGGAATCCTAACTCAAAAACTAATCAAGGTATCGACTTAAATCTTTTTTTATTTTAAAGACAATTGAATTTCTGGGATCCTATACCTATAAAACCATTAATTTTATTATTTATTTTTGTCTATATATCGATTTTAAGAGCAAAAAAAAAGTGCGATATCGGTACGTAAATTTCACAAGTCCGCCATTTTGTCAATTTTGAACCTTTTTTCGGTATTATCGGTATAATATCCCACAAATTTCATATATTTCTAGAAACTTTTTCGTTTTTTGATCTCAGATAAAAATTGGAGGCCATAGGATTCCTACCATGCGGAAACCTTTTCTTAGAGATGTGCCCATAAACGTGTGTTTAATTCATCATATAATGATTATTTCTTAATAAAAAATTTTTTTTTGTATACTCAAATAATATATAAATACGTTGAAAAAGTTCCATACTATTATTCAATTCCTCCTAGAGAAAAAAAATAAAGAAAAATGGGTCATTTTCGAGGTGCTAGATGAGAACCTCCCCTTAACGTTTCGTTTTTATAGTCATGTTACGATGATTTAGATATGTATTTTTGAGTTGAACGTCAAAAGATTCGAATAAATATCAATGGAAGCATGATTGAGAGTTATTTGGAAGCAAATTTGATTGTCCCTGTAGGCTGTAATAAGTGATTATGAAATCGTGCCAAATTGATAGCACGTGTGGTCAACTTGACCTTTTTGCATTTTTTTTCAAATTTACATTTTTAATAGGTTGAAATGGCCAGATATTAACTATAGAGATGGTTTGTGATAGGTATTGAGCTAGCTTTCAACGATGCCTCACGCAGAATTTGAAAATTTCAAGTTTATCATAGTTGAATTTACGAAAAACCCTAAGGAGGTGGCGCTTTGGCTGCAGTTACCTTATATATGTAACTGCAGCCAAAAACATATTACTATTTACAAAACTATTTACAAACCTAAGAGAATATCACAATTTAGCTAAACCTAGGATAACAATAAGCATCACGAAACTAAAATATTTACAATAAATAGTAACAGACTAGTGCCATGTGCACAAATGACGGGCTAAGTGTAGTACTCTATATCTGAGTCTCATTGAATGTTCATGTGACAGGATAGTTTCTAGAATACATATGAATTCAAATTAGATTGGTTCATTAGTATCTAATATAGATTCTGTATGGTCAACATTTTTCAGCTTTTTCATATTTTTAATATTGTATCACCGCCGTATTCAATTGATAATTCATCAGTATGAACAATGCTTTAAGCATGATAACACTTAAAGTTATGGTGAGTCTCGTGTGAGCGGAAATAGGAACTTTGGCTAGAAATGGCGTGTCAAATGAAAGGCTTTTGGTTCTGACGAACACAAAGTTTATTAAATACTAAGGGGTGACTACATAATTTAGGCGACGAGCCTCGGGTCGCGTCTCGCGAGAGAAATCACGAAACAATGCGATAGCCGGGAGAGAGATGGCGATACTTACGGTGATACTAGCGGTACTTACTCGGCGACGTAAGTATTATTCTTCCGGCTTGGCTACGGGTTTCGGTCTCGGGCATTCGCTGGCTGGCGGGACTTGTAAGGGCGGCGATCTCGTTGTCGTCGGAGCCGGTAGTTGCAGCGTGTAGGTGAATGGAAACATTTTACTCATGTATACCCCCAACCTAATTCATTGATCTACTACATCTTTTTCACCCGAAGTAGTATTTTCAGTCGGGCTTGGTGGACTATCCCAAAGTTAAAAAGCGAATCTGCAATCATACGATCGGAACATGATCGTGCGGATTCGGCGATCGAATTTGATCGTGTATATAGGTGATATTGCGAGGAATGGATTCAGGAGGACACTGGTTCGAATTCAGCCGGGGGAGCGTGAATTTTTTTCTCTCAATATCACTCTGGGATATTGATAATATGATAGTGATAATGAATACGTCGGGAAATTTTTTCGAACCGAGTAATAGACAGAAAACACAAGGAACCATGTTTGAGTCAAGCTTAAATCAGGTTAGACCCCTATCAATAAGACGCGTTAAAAATGATTCCTCGGTTCAATGGGTGTAATGTTCCATTGGGCAGCTTTTTAGGCGTTTGTAGAGGAGCGACGAATATCTTGCACCCAAACGTCGAACAAGAACTAGTAGAGTTAATTAAATTAAAACGCATCAGGACAGGCATTTTATTGAATTAATAACATTACAAAATTCTTCGACGGTATTTTTGGTTCAACTAAAACGCACCTTCAACTTCACGTAGAGCTCGCGAGTATTAAACAGAAGCGCGATGAGAGCGTCATCGTTTTTTCTAATAAAATAAAAGAGCTTGGAAAAGACATCGTATCGGCAGCAAAAAGAGAAGAAAGAGCTACGAAGTAATTAACAGCCACACTAGAAAGAGATTTAATAAAATTCTTCGTGCGAGGGCTGCATTGGGTAATTAAGGCTCGAAGGGGAGAAATGACTCATTATAGGTAGCCACGATGGAGGCTATCGAAACAGAAAGACACGATCAAAAACATCTCGAAAAATAACCAACGGGATACGTTTGCAGCAAAAGTGCATCACGTTGAAGGCAGATCGGCGGAAATCTTCCAGATATTACAAACGATTTGAAAGAGGGTTCCGTGCCACTAGTCGACTAACAGCAAGGGATAATAATGGGTGGGTGTTTAGTAACAAATGTAAAAGGTAAAGCACCAATGTTGGTGTACAATGACCGAAGGCCTAGGGGAGTAAAAATTTTAATTCCCTCGTTCGAAAATCAAAGTTTTTCGGAGGATAAGCCGAAAAATACAAATGTAGAAATGATCAAAATGATTATGTTTTGAAAAAATTGTTGAATAAAGACGGTCAAGTTAAGGTCAATCAAGAGAGGTCTAATAATGTTGAAAAAATGACACACGAAGCAGAAAATACTGACTGCGGGAAAAGCAGTGCAGCTGTGCAGGAAAAAAATGCCATGTGTGAATCAGAACATAATTACCAAAATCAAATTGCTACAGACATACGTAATGATAATATTATGGAAAAAATGGCAACTGTCGGTCGAGAAGAGCTCAGTGCAGTGGTGCAGATAGAGAATATATTTGAAAATAGCCAAGAGACAAGTGGCGAAATTACGATAGATGAGAATATTGTGAACTTATGTCAAAAAAGTGACGAAAAAGAAATTTCTGCGGCCCGAGATTTTACAAATGTTGAAGAAGAATATGTTGGGAATGCCCAGACTAGAGATGGGAAGTTTACAAAAAAACGTAAGTTTAGTAAATAACTCGATAAAGAGTTATCAAGAGGGGACGACTGCAGCAGCCGATAAAATGGCGCGACAGAAAATACTGGCAATCAAAGTCAGAGAGGAAAAAATATGGGGTTCCTCCAATTAGGAGCAAGAGGAACATGAGCCATAAATGACTACAAATATAGAAGAACAGGCCGAAGAATTAATGACCGAACATGATGAAGATATTTCGGAAATTCTTAAAGATTTATTTGATACATACCCGATGGAGGGTATGGAGGCAACTTGCGGAGAAGAGCAGATTTCCTCCGAATTAATTGATGACGGTGATGCTATTGACAAAGTGAACGCGTTATTGAAGATATTTAAAAGCAACTAGAAGAATTCGTCAAATGAGACTGAAATAATGCAGAAAACGCAAATATTAATCATGTACATGTATACTTGAACGGTAAGAAAAAATTTGAAGTGGTAAGAGAAATTGCACGAGCCTTTTTGTCTGAATCAAAATTGACAAATTAGGCATGAAGTGCTAACAATTCAAAGGAACTATCAATGACGCAATTGTACTGAGGAATATAAAATCCACTATTGAAGGTAAATCCAAAAGAAGATGCGAGACCGAAACGAAAAAGATCTTGCAAATAAAAAATTCCTATGAACGTATAAAAAAGCTAAAAGAGTTACTAAGACTAGAACACCTGTCGCCCAAGGAGAGAAAGGCAATCGAGCCACTAATAGAAAAATTTCACGACGTTTTCCATTTACCGGGCGAGAAGCTCTCCATAACGAACGTACTGGAGCTGTCCATTCCAACGGTCGACCGGTGTACCGGTGAGTATAAAGCAGTTTCGACTAGCCCCGGCACAAAGGGAAGGAATAGAAAGGCAGATGAAAGAACTGTCAGACAATAACATTATTGAATACTCAACTTCATCATATTCCAGCCCCGTGTTTCTAGTGGACAGAAAATCAGATGCCCAGGGTGATAAAAAATATTGAATGGTTAATGATGATCGCAAATTAAACGAAAAAATGCTGGATGATCAATTCCCATTGCCAAATATCCTCGACATTTTGGATCAATTAGGTGGTGCAAAATATCTTACCTTAGTAGACATGGCATCGGGATATCATCAAATAAAAATAAACAAAAAAGATGGACACAAGACAGCTTTCGCAACATGATATGGTTTATATCATTTCACACGGGTCGCGTTTGGTTTTAAAGCAGCGTATATTCGAAAACACTGGAGGAACATCTGGAGAGACATCTTTTCGAAAGATTAAGAAAAGCAGTACTCAAATTGACACCCGAGAAATGAGATTTCTTTAAAAAAGAAGTGACATATTTAGAACACATAATTACTGACGAAAGATGCCGACCAGATCCTCGGAAAACAAATGCAGTCAGGCATTTTTCTATCCCTAAAACACCCAAAAATATGAAACAATTTCTAGGTTTAGCAAGATATTACCGACGTTTTATTTACCAATTCGTAAAAATAGCAAAATCTTTGACTGGAAAAGGAACCGAAAAACCAGTGGCGTACTAAATAGTCCAGAGTACTAAATATTTATGAGAGGAATTATGACACTTACGAATGAGAAGCCCTTGCATTAGTGTTTTGCATGAATCATTTCAAACCGTATCTTTGGGAGCGTTATTTCTTCTTATAGCTGTGCACGCATATTATGAAAAAGTTTGGTACGGAGACACCCTGTAACCCGTTAATTGCGACAATGTTCCAATTAGGAGAAAACTGATTCGGAGATGAATTAATAGCCGTCGATCCACGTTCAAACGATCATTTTTCCCTCACCGAAGAGGAGTTTCAAGATTGCAGCAAACTACGGTCGAGCCAAATATGCCGCAGAGCCAAGCCAATCATCACTTCTACTGACTGTAAGAGCGGGCTGGTACGCAAAGGCACAGACTCAACGCCTGCACCTTAGCCATAACAAAAGCAGTCGATTTCCTTTGGAACGTCCGATCCTTCGATTTGGGTATTCTCAACAAAAAAAGCATCGATGGAACGGAGGTGTGCGAAAATACGTACTTGGTGCTGGTGCTGGTGCTAGTGCTGGTACCTTACTAGTACTCTGAAACAGAAAAATTTTTTACGGTTGTGGGTTCTTCATGTCCTCATTATTCGGTTATTAGTGTTGTTTGATACATTTGGTGCGAAGAGGTACTATCAGGTGCAGGGAAACGGAAAGGATCTTTTGAGCTGTCCTGCGTACGTGTGCTTACAGTCATGGTGCATTGGTCTCAAATCAAGGTTTCTTTGAGTAATATTTCTTCTCCTACATCCTGATCTAATATCCATGTCCGAATCAGACTCATCAAGGTCTATTTGTTCATATGCTTTCTTTGTTGTTGTTTCCTCATCACAGGATTGTTTCTTATCTGATTCCCTTTCAATTGATGCATCATATATTTTCCTTTGTTTGGGTTGTACTGTCTCATCCTCAAGTTCCGCCTGTCTTGTCTTCGGTGGTATTGTCGTGACCTCGTATGTGGACGTTCCTTTGTAGAATTCAAATCTTTCTAACGTAGTATGCTGTTTGGATTTTTCAGTGGATTCTTCTTGGTTCATCAGATCATTTTTCTTTTTATTCTCTTTCAAACGTTTCAGCAACTCTTCTTCACATTTCCACAGGAGCTGTCTTCGACAGGTTACTTCATGCAGGGTATAGGTACTTGCATCCACTTGTCTTCTACATGGAACATGATACCTTTTAGCGTTTGTCTGGTGTCCCATCAATTGGGCTGATGATCTCCTTGATTCCGCCGGTTGAGTTCGGTACAGTAGATTGCTGTGTCCCATTGCTTTCTTTGCGTCTTCGGCATCAAAATAGCGAACGTATCCATAGGAAACTGCGTGAAATGTTGGAAGAATAATTCCTCCCGCTGGTCCTCTTGCACGATCCATGGTAAGGTGCAAAAGATTCTTCTTGGGTCTCTTGGAACTCGCCTTGGCTCAGGTGCCTTTGGCGTATCAGGACTCTTGATTGGTGGTAAAAATGTAGCTCTGCGTGGTATGATGGCCTCGTCTAATTCCATGGCATTTTGGACTTCTGCTTTAGTCTCGTATGTTAGTCTCAAGATTCCCTTAGGTGTCTCAGTCGGATATTACAACACCTCTGTAACCTGAAGATGGCCTCTTCCTTCAAACAGTCCAATGACGTCGGATAAGGTTGTGCTCAGAGGGTAGGTTACCCTTACTTGATTTGTTTTAAGCACTTGTTCCGCCATTTTGGTCTTTCGAAACCTACAACATATACGGTCCAACTTGTTTCCTTTTGTCTTTCGGTGCTTTCAATTAGTAATTCATGGGTCCCATATTTACAGATTTATTTACAGTGTTAGTTATCCACCTCGGCGGGAAAGCTTACGGAAGGTGATTTGGGAATCATTGGAGTGCAACTGTGATCAGTGAGGTTCGCGGTTCCCGCGCTAATGTCATAACATGATTAAGTGTTTACAAAACTCAATTGTCCCAGTCTTTCCGTATTTTGTCTGGTCATTGTCTCTGTTCTGTCTCGCTTTTGATTCTCTCGGTTTCCGTCATTAGATTCAGGTTTTATCATATGTGATGTTAGTTCTATGTTATTTGTGCATGAAGTTTGATTCCTAGTGCCAATTAATTCCCAACACCTCATGCTCTTTTCGTGTTTCAATGAGTATACTATGATGGTGATTATGATGAGAGCAAGGTAGAGGAAATAGTTCCCGAAAATTAGCTTGTGAGTGTTGAAATGATTCAAGTCATTATCTTTGATGATCTTTAAGTGATTCATGATCTCGAGCAGTGATTCTTCCTTCTGATCCCATGATTCTTCTGTATTACCTTGAGTGAGGTGTTGCTGGAGTTGTTCTCTGAATTGTGGGTGAACCTCGAACACATTCAAATGCATTTCGGGTGCATAAATGTACTGGCTTCCACTCATTTTGCTTCCTTCATTCAGAAGTGTGACTTTTTCATTTTGGGCCTTACAGTCAGGATCGAATTTCATGATCCCAGCTCCTGATAGAATGATTTCCTCTGGTTGTTGGTCTGCACAGGTCGTTCTTATCTTATCTTCGTGGCTCGTAGAAAACAGCCACAGTCCTTTTAATCGAATGTAATGCCATTGGGTTTGGTTGATTTTGCGATATCTTACATCACACAAATTCAAAGTTTCTGGTTTGGGCCTTATCAGCATCATCATCTCGCAATCATGCTGATATGATGTATCTCTCAGAGGTCCTGCTGTTGAGCAGATATATACGCCTCTTCTGAAAATGCAGTCATTCAGTTCCGAATCACTCATTTTCATGCATGTCTGATGATTGTTGTCCATTGCTATGTACTTGTGGCTGGCGCGAACATAAGCCATGCTTTAGGCATTTCTTCATGAATTTGCGGTACAAATAATTCATGTATTTCGTATAGTTTGTACAGGGTTCTGGCTACTAAAGGTAAATTCAATATCACTAATACTCGTCCATCATGGTAAGTGACGTCTATTTTTGCGATGTTTATCACTTCTTCAGGTCTCAAATGTTTCGTGAGAATTGGCAAATCTCATTCTTCTTTCATCTGGAGAATGTCTGTGTTTATTCTCACCAGAATCTCATCAGTTAGGAAACCCTTATGTATTTTGTTTCTTCTGAGGTCCTCTAAAATTCCTATCATTTCTTTGTATCCTCTCGCAAGGTGGTCCATCATTGATCCAACTCGGTATGCATAATCCACTATTCGGATATATTGCATTTCTTTGTCTGCTTCATTCTTGTGTGGATTCTGGAAATGGTGTGTAATTCGTGCAGTGATGAAGCTACGATGTGTGTACGGTCGCCTATGAGTCTAGTCTAGAGTCTCTTCGTGCTACATGGTAAAGTTTCGCTTTACTCGCCATTAAGGTGTGGTTCCTTTCTGAATATTGGTTGGCCTAAGCTATTTGCTCACATTGCTCCTTGGTTAGTTTCTCGCAGTTCTTCATATAATCCTGCTTGCTGACCGTTAGTGAATTTTCTTTGGTGAACTGGTAAATTTCTATGTGAATTACCACCTGCTATTCTGCTCGTCTGAGACGCATGGTCTCATTCCTTTCAAAGTATAGTCCAGGGTTGTGCTTTAGATAGTTTACCTCATATCGTCTCGTTGTGTCACTTACAAGGGGACACCACAGTTTCCGGGTCCTGTATTTTTACCAAACCTGTTTTAATGTGTTCTATACCACATACATATAGACCCATTTCAGGGATTTTGCCTAATGGGGCTTCCTGTTGGAGTTCTGGATACATCAAGTTTCAGGAAATACTGATATCTATAGGTTTTTCCACATTTATGAAATTGCTCGCTGACTCATCGAGTGAGCTTGTCTGAGCTTCTATACACATTGTTCACACCAGAATCATGAATCCTACATACTCCCCTACTATCTATAGCATTTTCACTCTTTGACCTTCACCTTGAATTTCTCATTAAAGTTCGGAAACTGAAGAATGGGCTTTGAGATGAGTTTTTCCTTGAGGGTGTTAAAGCTTCGTTCTTCGGCTTCTCCCCACTTGAAAACTGCTTCTTTCCTCAAGAGTCTTGAGAGTGGCAATGCTAATTTCGAGAAGTTCTGAATGAATCTTCTCTAGAATCCAGTGAGTCCTAAAAAGCCTAAAATTCCAGTGAGTCCTAAAAATTAGAGTTTCCAGAACATTTTAATTTCTATATAACTGTATGACTTGTACAGTAAACGTCAAAAACCTCTAAACCCATAACCGAATAACACCATAAGCCCATAGCACCATAAACTGTGGACGTTGTTTAGCCATAACCTCAAAAAACCTAGTAAATTTGAATTTTCAGAACTATGCATTGTATATAACTATACAACTTGAACAGTTAACGTCTAAAACCTCTAACTCTATATGTGTCGACCAATATCATACTATAACACAGCCACACCAAAAAAAAAAAAATTCGACGCAGGGGGTTTGAATATGTGTACTATATGTTTTCGGGGTCGCTGAATCCGAATCCGAGGTCGGTTTGAACCCTGCCGGTCGAGGTTTGGCCATAAGCTCAAAAAACCTAGTAAATTAGAATTTCCAGAACATTTTAATTTCTATATAACTGTATGACTTGTACAGTAAACGTCAAAAACCTCTAAACCCATAACCGAATAACACCATAAGCCCATAACACCATAAACTGTGGACGTTGTTTAGCCATAACCTCAAAAAACCTAGTAAATTTGAATTTTCAGAACTATGCATTGTATATAACTATATAACTTGAACAGTTAACGTCTAAAACCTCTAACTCTATAAGCACATAACTCCACAACCCCATGACATCATAACCCCATAACACCATAACCCCATAACATCATAACCGCATAACCTCACAATCCCGTTATACTATATTATATAATCACCTAGGCTTATAATCAAATAATTCAAACTGTATAAAATCGTTTGGGTTTATGGGGTTCGACAAAGTTAACCTTCAAACTTATCAATATATTACCTTATAACCTAATAACAACATGCCCATATAACCCTGTAACCCCAGATTTTCGAGCCGTATTATCCTATAACAATATAACTCGAACTACGCTGTCACAAAAAGAGGTTTTAGACGTTTACTGTACAAGTTATACAGTTATAGAAATTAAAATGTCCCGGAAATTCTAATTTACTAGGCTTTTTGAGGTTATGGCCAAACAACGTCCAGAGCTTATGGTGTTATGGGCTTATGGTTTTATTCGGTTATGGGTTTAGAGGTTTTAGACGTTTACCAAACAATTACATTCGTTTGGTTTTTGGGTACTGGAAAGTTTTTAGCTGCCGAAATCAGCCGATCATTGGGTTCTATGCCTCTTTCGCTAATTGTGTGTACTAGGAAGACGACTTCTTTGCAAAGAAAGTCAACTTTGTCTGGTTGCAAAATCAGATTAGCGTCTCTTAGCCTTTCGAACAACCTCCTGACTCTTTTCTGGTGTTCCCTTGAGCTTCGAGCATGCACGATAATGTCATCTATGTACACCAACAGTTCAGTGCCACAGAGTCCTCTGAGTACAAGATCCATCAACCTCTGGAAACACGCTGTTGCTCCTGCGGTTCCTTCAGGCATCCTTACATAGTGATAATGGCCTCCTGGTACTGAAAACGCAGTTTTTGGCCAGTCTTCTGGCTTTAGAGGTATCTGCTGGAACCCACTTGCCATGTCAAAGACTGAAAAATAGACGCTCCCGCCTAATTAGTCCATCATATCTGTTATGTTGGGTAACGGATAAGAGTCTCCAATAGTTTTCTTGTTCAACTTGCGGAAGTCGATGACCATGCGCCATCTTGGTCGCCCTTGACTATCCGGCTTCTTTGGTACTATCCATATTGGTGAGATAAAGGTGAGTCTGATGGCTCTATCACATTATTCCTAAGCTTTTTCTCTATTTCTTCATTCATCACTTCTTTGTGAATTCCAGGCAATCTGTATTGCTTGGTATTTATAGGTCGTTCATTTTCCATGGGTATTTCAAATTCTATTTTGTCCGTGCAGAGTAAAGTATCTCCTGGCAACAATAATACATCATCAAACTCGCTTACAAGGTCCATGACCGCCTGTCGTTCTTCTTTATCCAGTCCATCCATTTTTATTAAGCTTCTCAACTGCTCTATCCGTTCTTGTTCAGTCTGAGGAGCCACGCCTTCCTCCACCGAGGCTTCAGTATCGGTCTCAAAATCTGGAGTGACGTACTCGAACTGTAAGAGTTCATGCGGTCTTATATGAATTTCTTGGTCCTCGTCCAAGGTGTTTATCACCATGACATTGCAATTATTGTACTCATTCCTCACAACCGCTTTTCCGACATATATTTCCTCCTTACCAACGTCTATTCTTGGCAGGTATCTTTCAACCATGTCGGTTCTGATTAGGTTAATCCGTATTACCTGTTTGGTTCTGGCTTTGATAGGCCATGTCACAGTGCCAATGTCTTCCATTACCTTGGCTTACTTCAGATCCCCAAGAAGATTATTTGTTTCTATAGGTTCTTCTTCTTCTATTGGTTCAGCTGTTCCTCGATGTTGCTGAGATACTCTCCCATTTTCAGGTGTAGGTTCAGGTAATGCTATTAACAGTTGCTACTCCTGCTTGCTGTGACTCTTGACTCTCTTGAGCCAGTTCTTCAATCATAGCATCCATTTCTTCAGGGCTAATATTCCCAGAAGGTTTTATTTTCTAAGGTATTGTTCTAGGTTCAGGAATTCTGATTGGGTCCTCGGCAGTGTTGACTGTCTCGCAACTTATTGCATCTCTCGCTTTTCCTCTAAAATTACTGATGATTAGCTTCACCAGCTGTCCTTCTGTTTCAGCATGCACATAAGTTTTCGCGATCCTTATGTCCTGGATTATATTCTCCACCGGAATGTTGTATTCGTTAAAGAGTGGTATGCTCACAACTGCGTTGTTGAGCGTGATGGAGCTCAGAAGAGCCTGTGTTGCCTCATCTGCCATCCTGTCAAGGAATGTGGCAAAGTTCGCTAGCTCCCACTCCAGGTTTCAGCGTTTATTGTGCTGGTAGTGAAGCTCTTTGGAGCCCTTCGGACAACGTCCTCTGCACTACTCTGTGGTGTCTAGATTCAGATTGAACACGTTCTCGGCTGCTTGGTGATTCTCGGTACCAGATATAAAGTAATCAGTTTCTCTAAGTCTCGCAGGTAGTAGTTTCGTATTTTGAGATTCAAACGTTCGGCGGTATGAAAACGTTTCCACACCAGGATATTGGGTTATTTTGTTGAACCCTCTCATCTTTCGACTGGTGGTTGGGACGAAAAAGACGTACTTAAGACAATTTGCGTTGTATAGAAGATATATTCTTTGCTCGTTCAACGCCTCACGCACCGCGAATGCAAAGATACTCAAATTTGCCTGGTATATCAAGGGCCACTCATGAAAAGTGGGCGCGCAAATGTGTCCACCTGGCAACTTCAATTTTAGGAAATTTAGATCCCGTCCTCTGTGATTGATCGTACCAACTTTAGTTGATATCAACCCTAGAGGCAGGGCAGTGTCTCCTGGTTGCTCTTGTGTGATTCCTGGTGAAAAGCCTGGGCAAGTTCAATTGTTGCCAGCAGGTGTTGCCTATACACCTCTCCTTCGGCCAAAGCTCTCAAAGAAGGTGGCTTCTTGGGCAAATTCTGGAATCACTCACAGTGTTTCCGATCAAACAGTCTCATATATTCAAATATGCATATATACACAAAAAAGGACTGGCCTTGCGTAGGCAAAGATATATTCTGTTTCTCGGAAAACAGCGTTGTGAGGGGATCCTTGCAAGAAGTAATCAGTGTTTCTCCACTTTCCGAACACTGACTGCGGGAGTCCAGCAATCACATTTTGTACATGATTTGGAACTAAACCTCCAAGAAAGAAAATTTCTTCTGTGTTGCGATTCTTCAGAAAACTATGCATTTGTGATACAAAATTCTGCGCAATCATTCTTCTCCTACGTTCGGGAAACATCTATTCCTACGTAAAAAATCCTCGGCTTTCGATTAAAATCATAAAAAAAATATTAAAGATATAAAATATACAGGAGATCTACTCCTGAAGTATGAGCGAATTTGTCGACAATAAAATGCCTTACCATTATGATAATACGAAAAACGAGATTCAGTCACTTACTACTGAGGTTTCCTTTTGGGATATGATACCCGAGCAATGCGAAATGAAAATCGTTCTTTATTTACTCTATTCCTATTTTATTTCACTTCTAGAACTAATAAACGTGTCAAGAGTCAAGTAATCTACTGTGTCAAGTACTATGTCAAGTAATGTACTGACATAGTATGGGTTTGTTGCATATGAAAGTACTACTCTCCAACTACAGAAAACACACTTTCTTTTTTCTAAAAAATACAAAATGGCTGCGTATCAGCTTGTCAAAGAAAAAAATTTTTTACTTTACTAGCGTACCGCTACCGGCCACAATTTTGACCTTAGAACAACAAATCGAACGCGGTATAGAAGTAAAATAGGAAACTCAGGGAAGTACGTAGGATTTTTTTGGAATTCGAATTTGGGGCCAAATGGCGTCAATTTGATTTTTTTTTGTTTTTGTTTCGCGGAAAAATCGATCGAAAATCGGCCATAAAATCGGTAAAAATCAAAATATCGGAGAAATCCTATGGACATCCCTCAAAAATTATGTTTCCAAGCTACATCTGAAATTTAAAGTGAATCGGTTGAAAATTGACGGCGCTATCGGTACACTAATGTCAAAAAAGACGGTTCCGAGATAAACGCGTTCAAAGTTTTGAGTACAATACTAATACTATACGACTTTGTTCAGAGAATCGATTTTTTAAGGCACTTTTCATATCATTTTTAGATAATTTATGGAGTGTTCAAGCCAATAAAAAAAAGGAAAAAAAAAGTCACAAAGGTATATTACCCCTTAATAGAGTAGCCAATCAAGATGGAGGACATCGGTGTCGAGCATTTTTTTCATAATCTCTACAGTAATCAACATATTTTTTGTAAACGCCGCGACCGCCACTGGGCAATTCGCCGCCATTTGAGCTACTCGGTTTCACGACACTCAACCTGACGTATTTATACTTATATTACTATTAAATCTGGAACACACACTCTTTCGGCTATCGTACGAATCGTTTCAATACACGCCTATACATTTAAACTATATATCCATCCTGACATTATTTATTTCACGTTCACCTACCCTTCACGAGTAATCTGTGTTCAGCTCGGCTGCACAACCGAAATATCGAATCCACGAAAGTTAATCTATGGATCTCAATATTCAAGCCACGTAACATTATCTTTCTTTTTTATTTTTATACATATAACAAGATTATTAGGGCTCTCAAAATTGGAAAAAATTCAGATTTTGAGTGCATGTAGTAACTTCCACATACATCCATATAAGAATTTTAAAAAAATTTCGAGTATTCTGGTTATGAATGTCAATGGGTCGTCCGAACAGACTCACAACCAAAATTTTGATTGGGCTTACTTGACGTGGAACGTTCTATATACATACATACACATACATATATACGCACACAACATCAATTCCGAAGTCGAAAAATTTCGATGGAAGAAATTCCTCTTGGAATGGCACCTTCTCTCTCCCAGCTGACGAATTATATAAAGTACGGATTCAGGAGAAATATACAAGATTGTCATTATCAAGCTTAATTTCTATACTTGGACTATACTCTGAATGAATAATTCTTACAATCATTGCTCCCATTCATTACCGAGAAGTTATTCAAAGATATTGAATAATCAGGATTTTATCTTGAGTTCTAGATGAAACATGCAGAACTGACGAATTCACTTGTTCCAATGATCATTGTATCCAAAAGCGATGGGTATGTGATCAAGACGATGACTGTGGCGATAATAGTGATGAAGAACATTGTGATTCAATAGTATGTGACCCCAGTCATTATTTCTCTTGTGGTCATCATTGCATTACATCTATTTGGAAATGCGACGGTGATTATGACTGCTTCGATCGCTCTGATGAATGGGGCTGTCAAGATAAATCAGAAAATAGATATGTCAATCATTGCTCAGATCATGAGTTCAATTGCGGTGATCAATTGACATGTATCCACAGGAACTGGATTTGTGATGGTGTTAAGGATTGTGTTAATGGTGAAGATGAACCTGATGATGGATGTGGCAGAGTCCTATGTGGATCCAATGAATTTCAATGTACTGATAAGTCTTGCATTTCAGGTAATATAATATTATTGATTACTGATGAATTCCAAACTATATGAACATAACTGTTTTCTAACAAATAATGTTTCTTATGATATCAGGATCCCTCAAAAAATTTCTGTAACAAATAGAAAAACAACTCACGACTTCTTTCCCCAAATTCTCCACTGTTGTAAACATGTACGAGTCACCTGGGAGCTGGCGGATGAGTGCCACAGAATTGCACGAGTGCAGAAAATCATTACGCATGAGTTGTATACAGTATTCGAGGGAGGGTTGAGGGTTTCAGCGTGGAAAGACTTTTTCTCAATCAATTCAGCTGTCTAACTACATCGCACAGATGAGAATGGACTCGAGAAAAATACGGTAAGTAGTAAGAAGATCTATAGGCGCACCGAGAGTTCGACTTAAAGTGAGCCCACTGGCGTCCGACTGAGACGAGCTGCATGCTGGCCAAGCCGCCAGCGGCTCGCAGCCTGAGTAGACGAGACAAGGCTCCTTGCATTATACTCGACAATTCTCCATTTGTTTTATGCGAATAGAACGTCTTTCGAAAATTTGTGGTGTTCACTGCATCTCAGCTGGAAAATATCTGAAATCGAAGATCATTCAAATTCAGACACAGTATCATCGAATCCTTCACCCAACATTATTTAAGGGGTAATATACCTTTGTGACCTCCGATTTCGAGGTCATTTTCAAACACTTACCATAAGCGCAGGAAAAATCCTAGGGATATGGGGTTTGTTGCATATGAAAGTACTACTTTCCAACTACAAAAAACATACTTTAGTCTTTCCAAAAAATACATGATGGCGGTGTACCAGCTCGTCAAAGGAGAAAAAAATTTTTTACTTTTTCTTCACTAGCCTACCACTACAGGTCACAATTTTGAACTTAGAACAAAAAATCAAACGAGATTTTGAAGAAAAATAGAAAAATTAGTGAACGTCGGGCCATTTTTTTTGAAATCCGAATTTGGTGCCAAATGGCGTCAATTTGGATTTTTTTTTCGCGAAAAATTCGATCGAAAATCGGCTATAAAATCGGTAAAAATCAAAATATCGAAAAAATCGTACAACGTTCACTTACAAATCATGTTTCCAGGCTACAGTTAGAATTTGAAGTGAATCGGTTGAAAATTGACGGCGCTATCGGTAGGCTAATGTCAAAAAAGACGGTTTCGAGATAAACGCGTTCAAAGTTTTGAGTACTGTACTAGTACTATACGACTCTGTTCAGAGAATCGATTTTTTGAGGCTCTTAGAACTTCTTCCCCCACTTGATCGACTTTTTATATCATTCTTAGGTAGTTCATGGAGTGTTGAAGCCAATAAAAAAAAATTGGAAAAAAGTCACAAAGGTATATTACCCCTTAATTATTACTTCCTTCCATTTTGAATTCTTGGTGGTCACTTCAGATGAAAAATATTTTCCACGAAAAATTCTGTCATTTGGTGGCGGAAATCTGCCTCAACGTAAAAATAAAATTCTAAGACTCATCGCTAGCAGAGATATTTCACGTTGAAGTGTATAAGTTCAAAATTATCCAGTTATTGAAAAAATTCTTTGCTAATAACACTTAATCATTGATTTCAACTTCTCTAGGGTAGACTCCCTACAGCAAATATTCAACTAACCAGGGGAGTATCAGACTCCCGGAGCTTCAGTCTGGACCAAACTTTATACGTATTTTCACTAGAACTATGGTGACCATACGCGGACAGTTTGAGAGCCCAGCGATCTCTTAGTACCAAGATATTGACACCACAAGCTTATTTAATTTCATTTTATTAATAATATTCACACATATTTGGAGATACTTGAGAACCGGGTCACCAATCTTGACCGAACTTTTATTGCTGTCAGTTTGGCTCAAAAAGAGACTAAACCCATAGTCCCAGAAACTAACACTCCCAAACTCCCAAAATGTTAATAATGATACCTTGGTTGGAGCCATACTTCTTGTCCCAAAAGACAATATGTCATCTAATACGTATTTTCACTCAATACATACTCACTTCCACTCTAATTACTGAATACACTTGTAACGCACTTATCAGATTTAGGTACGTTTGAGTATTATGTTCACGTTCGCCAGATATACTCGTGGTATATCAAATATTTTGTTTTACTTAAAGCACTCCGTATTTATTACGGGCGCCGGCAATGCCTCGGCTAGCTAAACTCGGGAGTACGGGCTTCTCGCGTGGGGGGGGGGGACAGCCGGCGCACGGGGACTCGACTGGAATCGCCTCCGCACACATTCGTTCGTACCGCTTAACGGAGGGGTGGCGAGGGGAAAGGCCCGGGCCAGGGCCGGAGCCCGTCATTGGTGGAGGTGGTGTGTGCCGCGCTTGCCAACACATCAATGCGCTTGGGGGGGGGGGAGGGGGGACACCGGGACCACGACGTGCACACCGCCAAATCTTTGCTGCCGACTCTCTCTCTCGTCTCGCTCACTCTGTTGCACGGCTCGGGTGGCTCGGCTGCGGTTTCGTTGTCGGTCTCGGCCTCCCGGTGCTTAGCCTTTCTCACTCACTCATACACGTGCTTGGCACTCTCGACGCTTGCACTCAGGACTCGGGACTCCGCTCGCGTCGCATGTATCTCGCTGTGGGCACCGGATGATAATGGCCGGCGCGCACTCGCTCGCTCCCGGCCTGGCGCCGGGGGAACTCGCGGCGCGCTGCGGCTCGCGTGCGCGCTGGAGAGTGCTGCCCTCCTGAGCCGGCGGCTGCCTCCTGCGGCGCCGTACCGGCCGGATCGCCGAACAGCCTCTCCATCTATAGTGACGGGTTTCCCCATTTCTGATTGCTTTTAATCTATTCAAACCTATTTTCCAGCTCGATAAATCGCCCTCCTCGATGTTTTCGTGGCTTGACAGTTCTCGAGCTAACGAACCTAGAGATATTGGTTCTCTACCAAAATTTAGGAAAGCTGAGGTGGCTTGTGTGGAAGAATGTTTTCAAGTGTTGAAAGCGAAACGAAAGTCGTAAATATATTTATTCCACTCCCCATGATCTTGATCTATGTATGCTCTAATCATTGTTTTAAGGACGTGGTTAACTCGTTCAACAGGGTTTGCCTGGGGGTGGTATGGAGGTGTTGTTGATTGATGTATTCTATGTTTCTCCGCGAATTTAGAAAAAGTTTATTAACAAATTCGGTCCCATTATTGTTGACCAGTACCATCGGTGTTCTTCATTGCGTAATAACGAGATCATTTAACGCTTCACGTATAGTTTTTTCGATCACTTTTCTCAATGCCTTAATCTCAATCCATTTTAAAAATAAATCTTGCATGATCAAGAGACACTCCATTCTATTCTTACGTTTCGGCAAAGGTCTGATGATATCAGCTGCTATAACGCACCATGGATGTTCGACAATCCTACTTCCCAAGAAACCTGCCGGAGGTAATTGTAACGGTTTATTTTTCTGACAAATTTCGCATGTTTTCACATAATTTGTGACGTCTTGCAAAAATCCTGGCCAAAATAATCCTGCAAAATGCGAAATGCGCCTTTGTTCCACACGCCACGCTTGGCTTCACTTCCATCGATATGCCCCACTCAAAAAGATGAACCCGAACGCGCAAACGATATTCGGCGTCAACCAAGTTCCGCCGTGCCCAAAAAAGACGCAAATAAGATATGTCGCAATTCAGTTCGGTCACACACCAAGATGCCGCAATTTAGTTTGGGTGCCCAAAGATGTGCCGAGTTCAAGTTGAGCTACGCAAGATACATCGATTTTGAGTTAGGCTGTGCCAAGATATCCCGCGATCGCGCAGTCGCAACTCGCACGAGCCGGTCGCTCGTCACGCTAACGGCCGTGCGCCATTTTAGACGCGTGAGCCAGTCGTTGGCCGCTTCCTCAGGAGGGTCGTCCGGGCTCCGCGCGTTGCTGTTCCCTTAGGCTCGTTCCCGTTTGCTGACACGCTCGTTCGAGAAGTGACGCACACTCCGCGATCGCCTGCCATTCGCACTGGGCTCTGTTGCTGCGCGCACCCATTGTCTCGCTACGCATTCTCCGCGCTAATCCCCGCGACAAATTCAATAGCGGGCATGAAAAAAATGGTATCCCTCTGGCGGACACATTGAACTTGTCTAAGCTTCTATACGCATTGTTCACACTAGAATCATGAGTTCTACATACTCGCCTACTATCGATAGCATTTTCACTCTTTATCATCATCTAATTTGTCACTAGTTCACATATCATCTGAAATTCAATAGTATAGGATAAATAGATTATTCAGCTACAGCTGTCTAAAACTCATCATCAACCTGTCTCACTCATTGGATATTACTCTTAATCAATATATTGCATCAGCGCACACTTCTCAACATTACAAATAATGGTATTTCTTCACACGCATTACTGAATGAACTTCCAATAAGCCCTTAAATCAGTTGACGAACAATCATTTATTACTGTTTTCAGATTATCCAACATCAGAATGAATCTATTTTCTTATATTACTTAGGACATGGAAAATTGTGTATACAAAGTAGAGAAATATATATCAATTCTAGAAATTTATATTAAGTTTAGATTAGAATCAATACATATCTCTCCACTGTGTATACAAAATTTGTTATGTCCTAAGTAATATAGGAAATAGATTCATTTTAATGTTGAATAATTTGAAAACAGTAATGAACGATTGTTCGTCAACTGGTTCAAGGGCTTGGAAGTTCATTCAGTAATGCATGCGATCAAATATCATTATTTGTAATGTTGAGAAGTGTGCCCTGATGAAACATATCAATTGAAAAAACTGTACAATGAGTGAGACATGTTGATGATGAGTTTTAGACAGCTGTAGCTGAATAATCTATTTATCGTATACTATTGAATTTCAGATAAAATGTGAACTAGTGACAAATTAGATGATGATAAAGAGTGAAAATGCTATCGATAGTAGGGGAGTATGTAGAACTCATGATTCTAGTGTGGACAATGTGTATAGAAGATTAGACAAGCTCACTCGATGAGTCAGCCAGCAATGTCATAAATGTAGAAAATCTAGAGATATCAGTTTTTCCTGAAACTTCATGTATCCAGAACTCCAACAGGAGGCCCCATTAGGCAAAATCCCTGAAATGGGTCTATACGTATGTGGTATAGAGCACATTAAAACAGGTTTGGTAAAAATACAGGACCCGGAGACTGTGGTATCCCCTTGTTAGTATGGATATTGAATCGAGCGCGTGGAGGCAGCACGGCGTGCGTTTGTGTTGTTTTTTCTGTGAAAATGTGAAAAATTTGGGAAACTAAATCCACCATCAAAAAGCTGAGAAAAAACTACATTGATAGCATATCCAACCTTATTCAGACATGGGTCATATAGAGTCGAAAACAAGCGTCGAAAACGTGAGGTTTTAGCGTCCGCGCGCAGGCTCTGGAGAGTTGACGTAAAACGCCCCATATAGGAACAAGTATGGATATTGAATGTACTCTGAATTCGGCACTCACGTGTACAGAAGACTCGAGCCCGAGCGCGTAGAAGCAGCGTGGCGCGGCGCGGCGCAACCTCTCATGTTCACTACTCCATTCGTCGAGAATAATGAAATAGTCCTATTTCTTAGAAGCTATATCAAGGTAAAAAAAGGTCAGCTTTCGATCTAGACTATTAAAAGAAATCTAAAAAATCAGGGTTTTGAGATACCTCATGTTTCATGTTTTTTTCCTGGAAAAACGTGAAAATTCCGGAAAACTTAATTCACTATCAAAAAGCTGACAAAAAACTACACTGATATCATATCCGACATCATTTAGATATTGGTCTAATAGAGTCGAAAACAAGCGTCGAAAACGCGAGGTTTTAGCGTCCGCGCACAGGCTCTGGAAAGTTGACGTGGAACGTCCCATATATATTCGTTGAGAATCGATTGTAACATCACTGTAGGTGCATATATAAACGGACAGCGAGCGCACATTATCTGTGAGTTTTCCCTGCTGTGAAACCAGGATACAAGCTTATTGAAGTTCAGTCATATACTTATCAATCAACGTCAACTGCATGGACCACATTCAACTGCGGATAGTCGACAAGGATGGACGACTTGTCAATTTTCGGGGAGAAATTATAACTGCCAGATTGCATAAAGAATTAGTAAGACTAGGGGGGGGGGGTGCCCCCCTGCTCGCTTTGCTCGCCAACCCCCCTCCCCTCGTGTGTTCTTTGAAAGTCAATAATTTCAGTGATAAGTGTAGTAATAATTAAATAAAAATTACATTGAAATCAATAAAACTTGAAACTTGAAACTTCGATTTTGATCAATTGAAAATGTTACTAAACGAATCAAAATAAAAGCTTTATTTAATCTATGTTCATGTTAAACGTTTGTTCATTCAGTTTCAGGTTAAAAGTGTCATGTGTCAGATCATATTTTTTCGGTTTAGGTTTTTCGCGTGTTTCATTTCAGATTTTTGGTAAGATTTCGAGAAATATTGCAACGGTTGCTAGACACGTAACGTTTCTATGTGTGAAATGGAAATTTTGTATTCTGTGCAGTTAAAAATACTGGAAACGAAACTCACGTGAATTATTTTTGCCCTTAGCAACGGTTGCTAGGGTGTTAAACAACGGTTGCTGAGGAGCTAATAGGGAGGATTTGTATTTTGTGTCCTTTGCCATCAAAAATGATGAAAACGGGTCATAAATTGTTCATTTCCAACCTTCGTAACGGTTGATATGGAGCAAATATAACAATTCTGTGTCTTTGGCCATCGAGTGTGACTTAAAACAGATTTTCCAGCTTCCGAAGCAACGGTTGCTAGGGATGTAAACAAACGGTTGTTTCGATGAATAAGTGGATTAAAAAGGCTTATGCAAAATAATATTTAGCCCTTTTCTTCTTCTGCTGCAACGGTTGCTAGACACGTAAACAATGGTTGCTATGAGTAAAACGGAGATTTTCTATCTTGTGCAGTTGAAAATACTGGAAACGAAACTACGTGAATTTATCTTCCCCCTAGCAACGGTTGCTAGGGCGGTAAAAAAAGGTTGCTGAGGAGCTACCTTTGCCATCGAAAATAATGGAAACGGGTCATAAATTGATCATTTCCAAACTTCGTAACGGTTGCTAAGGAGGTAAACAGCGGTTGCTATGGAGCAAATACAACAATTCAGTGTCCTTGGCCATGGAGTGTGACTTAAAATTGATATTCCGGCCTCCGAAGCAACGGTTGCTAGGGAAGTGAATCATGGTTGCTATGGGTAGAACGGAGATTTTCTATCCTGTGCAGTTGAAAATACTGGAAACGAAACTACGTGAATTTTTCTTCCCCCTACCAACGGTTGCTAAGGAGGTAAACAACGGTTGCTATGGAGCAAATACAACAATTCAGTGTCCTTGGCCATCGAGTGTGATTTAAAACTGATTTCCCGGCTCCCGAAGCAACGGTTGCTAGGGATGTAGACAAACGGTTGCCAACGATATCAACAGTGGTTGCTATGGGAAATGTCTTATCGATTCTCATTGACTTTAATGGTTCCAATGAGCACTTGAATGAGGATTCGTGAGAAAACGCGTTAGTAACGGTTGCTAAGGAAATAACCCAGAAATTTCGCTAAAAATTGAACTCGGCCTAGATTCCGCCGCGACGAACCTGTGTGCGAAATTTCAAGAAAATCGGGCCAATCCTTCGAGAGTTGGGGGTGTCAAAAAGGGGTGCGAGAAAGGGGTGCAAGAAAGGGGTGTAAGAAAGGGGGGCAAAAAAGGGTTGCAAAGAAAGGGGTGCAAGAAAGGGGTGCAAGAAAGGGGTGCAAAAAAGGGGTGCAAGAAAGGGGTGCAGAAAAGGGGTGCAAGAAAGGGGTGCAAGAAAGGGGTGCAAAAAAGGGGTGGAGAAATTTGACGGCGGCGGCGGCGGCGGTCTGGCTTTTAATATAGAGAGATAATAAGGATCGTCTATCACGGACGAGGGTATAAAAGTACCACATCATGTCAACCGAGCATCAGTCGTCAACGAGCTCTCGAAGCGTTAACACGTCAAAATATTCAGTTCATAAAAAGTCTTGGTTTTAAAGTCGGCCCTGGTGGAAAATAACTTGTATATCCTTTTGTTATTTCAATAAAGACGGGAGACATTTTAAATATTCAATCTCCAATGGTATTTGATGAGAGTATCTCGCACTATAAGGTACACGCTCATCAGCCATATACTGGATCTAACTACAACAACAATGATGAGATACGAATATGTATAAGTTGTCGATCTTTGAGGGCCAATCCAGAGTGAAGAGGAAAAGGGAAAATTCACAAAATCCACCACATATTTATTTAATGCGACGTTTCGCCAGTTAGGTTCACAGGCCTCATCAGGCTAAAAATTTATTACACAAAAAACACGTAATAAATAATACAATTTAAGTACAAAACAATCGACGAAGTAACAATTAAATATTCTTTCTCACCAGTTTTGAATAAGAATATAATATTACGTTCGGCAGTGGAAGCAGCAGCTTCCACTGCCATTGTCAAACTATTGTATATGAAGCTAACGTCAGTGGTCTTATATACCATCAGATACATTGGTGTGTTTATTTTGAAAAATCTTGCTAAGCTTCCTATACGTGTGACTGAGTTGTTGTGTGTCTTCCTTCCTATTAAGTGTGTGTTGGTACATGTTGAAGTGGAGCATTTCCGAAATAAGTCGTTTCTTATAATTCGCTTCGCGGTCTAAAATTTTAACGTTTTTCCAATCAAATAAGTGCGTACTGTTTTCTATTGAATGCAAAGGGACTGGAAGTGGTTTATCAGTAATTTTTTGATGTTCTGTAGTTCTATCTTTTAATTTCCTCTTCGTCTCGCCAATATAACATGCCGAACAGTCGTTACAATTAAATTTATAAACTACCTCAGTTTGATCTATTATGACTGTTTTATCTTTACCTAATTTTATTATGTTTGTAAGATGATGATTCTCTAAAGGAACTGTTCTAATGTTCAATTTTTTAAGAGAGCCAGATACTTTATTGTAACATGTATCTTGAAAAGGTATTGCCAAAGTACAAAGGGGACTTTTTCTATCTGAATTATTTTTCTTCTTAGAGAATCTAATTGAGCGAAGTCGGTCATTTACACATGATTCTATAAATTTCTGTGGGTAATCGTTCCCCAATAATATTCTTTTAACTTTATTAATATTGTCGTTATGGAATTTTTTATCTGAAAGTAAAACTGATCTATCTATTAAACTGGAAATGATGTTACATTTTTGTTGAATTGTATAGTTTGATCTGAAATTTAACAATCTACCAGAGCATGTTGGTTTTGATACCAGTTAGTAATTAATTTATTGTTGGTTCTTATAATTGTTGTCTCCAAGAAATTTATAGAATTATTTTCTTCTAATTCACGAGTGAATTTTAAACTTTTATTGTATTCATTGAAAACTTTAATAACTGTTCCAACGTGTTCTTTTTTTATACATAGAAAGGTGTCATCAACATATCTTTACAAGATTGACAACTTATACATATTTAGAATTATGGAGGGTGCACTGCATAATATCAATCCCGGTCTACGATCGGAAAACGACCAGACTTCTACAGGAAGAAGTTTCTTCAAGTCAATAACATCCGACTTTGGGTACAAAGCAACGAAGATCCTCAAACTCTGGATCAACCTTCATCAGCTAGCGACTGCCAACGCCTGCTGTGACTTTCTACTTCGATGCAGAATCAACGATTTCTCATCACGACACTTAATTAATAATCAAAAACGACTGAATAGTTTGTCTTTCCGCAGTAAGTTTTGCCAAAACCTCTTCTATCGCTCTAACGCCGAACAGTCACGATTTTTACTAAAACTAGAGATCAAAGACATTCATATTCATAAATCTTTTTTATACAAAAAGTTAAATTCGCTTAGGAAAAAACTTGATAATTTAAAAATTGATAATATCACTAGAGACAATTTTCACGAAATTCGCACGAAAAATCGTACGATGTTCACTTGAAAATTATGTTTCCAAGCTACAGTGTTTACGCTAATGTCAAAAAAAACGGTTTCGAGATTAACGCGTTCAAAGTTTTTGAAATGCGTTTAACGCTTCGCAACTTTGTTCAGAGAATCGATTTTTTGAGGCACTAAGGACTTCTTCCCCCACTGAACGACTTTCTATATCATTCTTAGTAAGTTTATAGATTGTTTGAGCCAATAAAAAAAATTGAAAAAAGAAAAAGTCACAAAGGTATTATCACCGCCGTATTAATTAAAGATTAATTAATATAATGGCCATAGGGCCTAGAGCATGATAACAAATATGAGGATTGCGCGCACGAGGTGGTGAGGCTCGTGTGCGCGGGAGTAGGATCTTAAGCGGGAACAGTGTGGCAAATAAAGTCTACAATGGTTCTGACGAACACAAAGTTTATTTAATACTAAGGGGGGAAGTTACACAGAAGGGCAACGAGCCCTGGGTCGCGTCTCGCGGGCCGGAGCGACAGAGAGCGTGAACGCGTGTTGGCCGGGATAGAGAGAGATGGCGATCGGACGGCACTTACTCGGCGATGCTCCGGCGCTAGACGATACTCGTTCGCGACTCGGCTTCGGCGTGCGGTAGCGAGAAGGATGACGTGGGGATCGGTCCGCAGGTGTCCTCGGGGTCGCGATTGCCCGGGCGGACTCGTGGTCTCAAGGGCTCGTGGTATCGCGCACGAGAGCCGGCAATAAACTAAAAACTTCCGCCGCGCGCTCGGCCGGCCGAGCTCGCTTCGGCCGTCTTCGGCTGAAGTCACGCGGCGCAAGAATTGAATCTCGTTCGCGACGCGGTCTCTCTCTCTCTTACGTTGTCGACAGCGCTGGCTCTCTCGCTGGACGCTGAAACATAACTTGATATTTACATACAGTACAATATTATAGAGAGAGATATCACAGGGCCTGGCAATGTAATTGTCCGCCCGTGACAGTATATTACCCCTTAACAAAAACTGAGTAACTCATACCATACGTGCATCTATCGAACGAGTATAAAAGTGGCTTGCTGGGTCAGTTGCAAAGAGGCATCTATTGCCATGAGTTTACAATCGTGGGAGCTTCACAATTACCCAGCTCTTCGTACAGCTAGGAATCACATGTGGACTGTGACAACTTTAAACCAACAATTACAATCGAGCAGTCACGCTTGACTGAACCTTCACCGCGACCGCGACCGCGACCTTTGTTCGAGCCCGACATCCTTCGTCGTTGACCCGCGTGTGCGTGCGCTCTGGGAGGAAAGCCCGATTTTCTCCAGTGTCAAGCCTGCAACAGGAGAGCGCCACCCCGCACCGCCAAGCCGACCTGGTGGGACGCCACCGGGACGAGTCAGCAGCCCTCGTCGACCGCCGCCAGACAAGCCGGCCTTTCGCGGCAACGTGAGCTGCACCGACGGCGACAGCGAGAGTCAGGCCTACACGGAGGCAATCTGTAAGTACGCACCTGCGAGTACGTGGATTTTATTGTTGCGTGCGAACTAGCGAATCTCGTCGGCACTCGCAGCCGACGAGCGGCCCTCAGCGTCCGCGCGACGTATCGTTAGAAGCCCGTGGCCATTTTTCCGGCGGTCGCGGCACGTGTAACTCAAGCGTAATAAACGCACCGTTCATTTCACCATTGCCGTACTACTTTCGCACCCTATCTCCCCAATCTCCACCGTGACTCCTGGAACGTGAATGCGGCACTGCACCACGCTGCATCCGCGAACGGGCCGATCAACTGATCGGCCTGAGACCGAGCTAGCCCGGGCGAGCGCGGAATTCCCTTTAATCAAGCCTCCAGTATATGCCCAGGACGGCGATCACCGTACCCCCGATTCCTCCTTTCATTTTACCACCCTCAACAATTTATATTATTGACTTGACCTCTTTTCCTGATAGCAAAATTAGTTGATTCATAAAACTCTTGATTAGATTCGATCCTACATACTTTTGCTTGAACTACCGTTTTATGAATTGTTCTTCGTAAATTCGCAAAATTACACATCTGCAAATACTTCCAATTAATCAGATAAAAATGGTCCTGAAAATACCCTTCAGTGTATCAGTCTCGATTGGAATTCAAATGTGTGAATCAACCGATAAGATTTATGACTGTTCAAAACCACCTCAATAATCCCAAACAAGGAATAACGCTCTTCTAAAGAAAAATCGATGGAAAATCCAACCTTTGATTTCTGGTTGGAAAATTCACTGTACTCATAAATGTGCTCAGCATATGTGAATGCAATATTTGTTTTGTAATATAAGTATATATATTTTGGCATACATACATACATAGGTTCATGTCAACACAAAGAGCATCACGTATCTTGCAGTGATGAATACTACAAAATTTAATATTTTTCCAATCATGAGAGAAAATAAGTTGTGTTAGGAGCCGCAAAAAATTTGAAAAAAATAAGCACCAGATTTTTTTTTGAAAGTCGTAGTTAAAGGGTTTGGTAGAGTAGAAATTTCAACTATTTCTGAAGTTATTAAGTTTCAATAAATCGGCAATGCCAGAGGGGTTTGAATATGATTGTAATAACTATGTAACGAATTCCGAAAAAGACACTTTCATAGTATAAATATCCTATTCGTTACTATGTTCTATACGTAAAATTCGATAATACAGTTTGGTATGTTACATGTAGTGAATATTCTATAAACAAAATGATTAATGTTTTTTTCAGTAATAATTACTATGTTTAGATAAGTTCACTAATTAATATCGCGTGGTTGTCACGCTATTGCACTAAAAAACATAGTAAGAACCATTACTAATTTTTTCTTTTAGTGCTCGTACAAAGTTCGTTGAAGCTTCAATTCATGATAGTTCTATATGAAAAGTAGAATCGAAATTGAAAGCGAACATTTTTTGGATTAACGAAAGTTCAATATATTTGAAGACATGAATCGATTATTTGAATATTTGTTAATGATTTTGTTTATGTCACTTAGCGACTATTTTTTAGTCTGATCAGTGATAGCTTCTAATTCGAATCAGATGAAACTATTTAATTTTCCAAGTCATGTTTCGTGGAAGGATAAGAAGGTTTGATTCTGATAACACTATAAGAAGCAATGCACTTTTTCAAATGAACTTCAAGAGAAACGATACGTGAACTTAAAGAAGTAAAACAAAGATATTGAAAATATTGTTCACTCGGCCTAGTCTGTAGTTAGCAGAAATAATTCTCACCACCATAAATCCAATGTGATTGAATAAAGTATACAATGCCAAATTTTTTGACGCCAAAATGACGAATCGTAATTTGATTATTTCAGCATTATGTACGTTGAATTTTTTGCATCTTAAATTAGAATATATCGATCTTGCTCAATTAAATTAGGTATGACACAAGATTGATATTCCTTTACGAGTTTTCCTTGGTTCCTTTGGTTGTCCATCTTCATTTCATAAATACCAGTGGTCGGTTTTTGACACTCGATTCTAAATCTTTATAGGAGAAATATAACGGGGGGAGGGGAATGAACCCAAACATGTGTCGCATGTGTCGCAAGTTGATTGATGTTCGATAAGTTTGTCAAAACATCTACTCTCTCAAATCATTACAGTGGAAATTTACTGTGAGTAGATTGCAGTGTACTTTTTACCGAAAATACCCTTGAATATTGTGATATTAGATGATTCAACTTTTCACCCAAAATTAATCCTGGTTGAATTATCAATATGGGGTCAATTATATCATTACATCAAAGCTGAATTCCATAATTTGTGTGTGTTATTATTTATATGGTAACCATCTGAGAAGAACTAAAATTCACATAAAAACATTTTTGTTTTATTTCAGAACGATGTTTTGAATTCTAATTTTTCGATATTGAATTAATGTTACTTTAGGGACGATTCTATGCAGAATTCATATTGATTACGGTGGAAACTGTCTGTGTGTGATGGGGGAGTCCACCCGCAGATCAGGTATAGTCGAACTATTTTGAGTGATCGTCTCTTCCTTGTCTGTTCTATGGCACGCCCGGACCGAGGAGAAGGAGGGGAGAACGAGTGGGGCAGAGCGGCAGGTTACGAGGCACGAACACGGGAGAAAAGAACGATGAGAGATAGATAGATAGATAGATAGATAGACATGTTTTATTGTATAAATTATGTAAAATTCATATTTACAAGAATATCAGTCATCTTTTTTAACAATAGCGGTCAATTAACTAAAACATGTTTTACATATCATCCTTATCAATCATAATAAAATTCGTAGAACAAATTATCACAGATAACGTGTCAGTATTGGTATAATATTTATACAGCTAGTCATCACAGATTCAGACAAATTTGTCATCGTAAAATACTTTATAAAAGATGTCAAGGTCGTTCATTCAATTCTAAAAAGTAGTTTCTCACGGAATGTTTAAAACTTGACTAAGACGGCAGGTTTCTATCTGAGGATCGAAGGGAGTTCCACAGGTGCGCTGCTTGCACCCGGAAGGAATTCAGTCCGAATGTATTCCTCATTTTGGGAACCGAGATTTTCGGTGCATCCCCCCTGGAGGGCCTAGTCGACACATACCTAGTGAAGAGGCTCAGTAGGTATTTCGGTTCACGGATGCGCAGGATCTTGTACAAAAGTACAGCCATGAAATATTTCCTCCTAATATCCGTGCGCATTCAGCCCAGCTTGGCTCTATGAGGAGTGATGTGTTTGTCCCTCCTCACACCAAAAACATACAGTTTCGTCAAGCACCACACCGAGATCCTCAACTGTGCCCGAGAATGGCACGCGAGCCCCGCCGATCCCAATGCCAGATGCATAGAGTGTTTCTCTGTGCAAAAGATTGATGTAATGTCCGGACCCAAAAGCTATGGCTTTGAGTACCAGCGAAGCAGTGCCAGCCCAACTCGAGACGGCCGCAGCCGCCTTCCAAGTACGTCACGTCATTAATGTATATGCAAAAGAGAAACGGCCCAAGGACTGATCCCTGTGGTACCCCAAGATTTGTGGTAAGCCACGATGATTTGCCAAAATTCTTAGTTATGACTATTTATTGTCTATCCGTGAGATATGAGTGGAACCACGAGAGAGCACTCCTTGTGAAGCCGATCTCTTTTAGACGCTTCAGCATTCTAGAGTGGGAAATTTTGTCAAAGGCTTTACTAAAGTCAAAAAGCAAAAGTAACCTTAGTTTCTCTTCGTCTATTCCCTGTCTAATGTTCTCTGTTAGTCTGATTGGTAGCAAGATAGTTCATGACTTGGTCGCGAACTATCTTCTCAAGAACCTTAGACAGGAAACTCAAGAGGGCAATGGGACGAAAGTCTGACGGTGACGACGGGAGAGCAGTCTTCTTCAGCGGAAGAACGTGAGCCTTCTTCCATGATGATGGGAAGATGCCTTTGCGAAGAGAGGAGTTAAACAGGTTCACGATTTCATCCCCAATTACGGGCAGAGCATCAAGAATGATACTCTGTGGTATACTATCTCTACCTACTGACTGAGAAGTCGAATGAGAAATGCTCAGGACAACATCATTAATATCAATTTTCTGTAAACAAAAGCCATCTTCCTCAGGGGCTGAAGATATTATATCCTGGTAGACCGAAGCACTCTCATTGTGTGTGATGGACACCTTAGCGAAATGGGCGTTTAGATCCTCCGGCGTGATCCCATTCAAGTTCTCCCTCTGTTTAGGTAAGAGATCAAGGTTGCGCTATTCCCTCCCAAACCATGTTTGTGTCGAGTGCTTCTGACAGTTTACTCGAAAGAAACTCGGTACGGGTCTGAGTCGTTTTGCTTCCGGAAAGATCACGTAGCCTTTGAAATTCAGCGAGCAGGCTCTGCTCCAGGCAGACAACTGCCCTTAAATCGCAGACGATAAAGCACGCTATGAACTTTTGAGCATATACGCGAGACGTATATCCATGCTAAGTCGATAGCATAACGCCCAAATTTTATACAGTATGCGACAGGGGAACGATTGTACCTCCTACAATTATTGGAGCAATTGTAGTTCGATTTTCTCTCAAAAGGTTGTGGTTTTGCGCTGTGCCGCAGATCATAGTCTGTGTTTTCTTTATATTTAATTCGAGTCCATTTTTACTCACCCACTTCACAACTGCCTCGGCATCCTCATTTAATTTAGCTATTGCATCGTTCAGATCCTCTCTGCAGTTTTTGAGGAAAATATGAAAGTCATCGTCGAACATAAAGCCCTTGCAGTATTTGAGAATTAAAATGAGATTTATAAAAATTAGTGAGGCAACTGGTCCTGGAGTTGATCCTTGAGGAATTCCGGATGTGTTGGGCAAAAACTTAGACGATAAACCGTCATCATTCAGAACGGCCTGCGATAATTGTAAATTTGCCTTGGTCCATATTCCTTTGAAAATCCTCAGTTAGTTTCAGCAAAGAGGTGTGAATACTGAAGTTACTCCTGAAACCAGATTGAAACGGAGATTTTAATTTATTTTCCTCGATAAATAATGTAATTTGACCAGCTATAAGAGAATCAAACACCTTGGCGAAGTGGGATAGATTCGCAACTGGTCTCGTATCAGATGGAGATGATGGAAATGAGACTTTACTGAGGGGGGTCACGAACGATTTTTTCCAGGACGAGGGATAGTGATATTGTGAGAAAGATACATTAAATAATTCAGTAAAATATGAGACTATGTCTATGAAAACATCTTTGAAATATGAGAGTGATAGGCCGCCACAACTTCGACCTTTGGCCTTAGGTAAACAGGATTGCATGGCTTTTAGAACTGCTTCATGGTTGAGTTGGGTGAAAGAGAAAATTTGTTTGCATGGATCAAGGTTTATATCAAGAATTGATTTAAGGTCTGTTTCCGAGCAGCATGGATGATGACAGGTAACGCTCGAAAAAAACTCTATCAGAGTGGCTACTGGGTAGTTTTCAAGTGGTGAGGGGAATCTATTTTTTGCTAAGCCAAATTTAGGAAGAATTCGCCAGAACTTTGACGTGTCGGATGAGTTTCCCAGTAGTTGAATAAAGTAGTCGTCTTTCAAGTCCTCCATTTCTCTTTTTAATTGCTTTTTAAGCAATTTATACTCAAGAAGCAACTTTGCATCATTCGTGCGTTTGACGTATTGGTACATTTGGTCTCGCTATTTACATTTCGATTCCATATCCGTAGTTAAGGGTTTACATACACCTTAAAATTAATAATTCTTGGACAACAGAAAAAAATAACTAATTTAAGGAACATTCATCATAACACTGTTTCATTATATTCCGGACAGTCATGGAGTCAATAACTATAACTCTATCGAACAATTCATCCGTTCTTGAAGCACAGTTTTACCCATCAATCGAACTCTCACTAGATAAAAATTACGTACTTGGTTTGATACAATTCCTAATATTCAATTCTATTCCAAACGTTGATGAGAAAAAAATCAGCATACCACCTGGAAGTTACGAAATAGAGGATATCGATAGACTTCTGCAAGAGAAAATTGCTGGTACTGATATATTCTTGAGTTTGAAAGCCAACAATAATACACTCCGTAAGGAGATCAAGTGTAATAAGAAAATCAACTTCAAACCAAAAGATTCTATCGGACGATTGCTGGGATTCACTCAGCGCACATTGAAACCTGATCAGATTCATCACTCAGATTTGCCAGTGAAAATTCTACATATCAATTCGTTGAGAATCGAATGTAACATCACTGCGGGTGCATATATAAACGGACAGCGAGCGCACATTATCCACGAGTTTTTCCCTGATGTAGAACCAGGATACAAGATTATTGAAGTTCCATCACCAGTCATATACTTACCAATGAACGTCAACTACATTGATCACATTCAAGTGCAAATAGTCGACCAAGACGGACGTCTTGTCAATTTCCGTGGAGAAATTATCACAGTCAGATTGCATATAAAATCCGTAGGATAATGGAGATCGTCTATCTCGGACGAGGGTATAAAAGCAGCACATCATGCCAACCAAGCATCAGTCGTCATCGAGCTCTCGAAGCGTTAACACGTCAAAATATTCAGTTCCTAAGAAGTCTCGGCTTCAAGGTCGCCCCTGGTGGAAAATAACTTGTATATTCTCTTGTTGTTTTAACAAAGATGGAAGACATTCTAAACATTCAAGCTCCAATCGCATTTGATGAGAGTATCTCACCCTATGAGGTACATGCTCATCAACCATATACTGGATCAAACTACAACAACAACGATGAGATACGTATATCAATCCAGCATCAAGATTTGTGTCTCCTACCATCAAGAAGCTTGCTGCATATTTCTGGTAGAATATGTAAGCAAGATGGTACAGCTTTAGAACATACAAAATTTGTCAACAATGGGTTGTGTCATTTTTTGAAGAAATTCGATATGAAATGAACGCCATAGAGATTGATCGTTGCAAAGATGTCGGTCTAACCACTCTCATGAAAGGATGGATTTCCTTCAATCCTAGACAAAACATGGAAAATGCTGGTTGGCTTGATGTTGAAGGAAACAAGAGTTTCATCAATGCTGAAGGCTACTTTGATCTGTACATTCCACTCAGCATGATACTAGGATTCGCTGAAGATTATCGCAAGATTGTGGTCAACACCAAACATGAGTTGGTACTTCGAAGATCAAACACAGATCTCAATTCTATCATACAAACATCTTACAGAGAAACAGGTAAAAATGAAGATTTATGGGAAACGGGGAAATTTCATTTAACGAAAATTGAGTGGCTCATGCCATACGTACATCTATCGAACGAGTATGAAATTCGCTTGCTTTATCAGTTGCAAAGAGTGAATCTATTGCCATGAGTTTTCGATCGTGGGAGCTTCACGAGTACCCAGCTCTTTCTACCGCTAGGAATCACGTATGGACTGTGAAAACTTCAAATCAATCGGAGAAACCACGATTCATCATTCTTGGTTTTCAAACGAATCGAAAAAATCGTAAGAATGCCGATGCAAGTCTCTTCGATCATTGTCAAATTAGAAATGTGAAGCTATTCCTTAATTCTCAATCCTACCCATACGGTAATCTCAATGTGGACGTCGATTGTAATCAATATACCGTCCTCTACGACATGTTCTGCAATTTCCAGAATTCATATTACGGTAAGGATTCCGAACCAATCTTGAGTAGAGAACAGTTCATCACGAAAATACCACTGATTGTGCTAGATTGTTCGAAGCAAAACGAATCACTCAAGAACGCTCCAGTGGATGTTCGTTTGGAATTCGAAACTATAAATAATTTCCCTCAAAACACATCAGCTTATTGTCTGATCATATACGATCGAATAGTCGAGTATAATCCAATGAGTGGGGATGTGAGGAAAATCAATTGAGCATTATAAAAGGACAACTTCATCCATCCTAGAGCTCATTCACTCTCGAGATGGAGTGCGTTGTGGACATGCAAGGCTTCAAGCAGCCAGGCAACGACTACATCCTCAAAGAACTAGCGATTCTTCCACTCAACAAAAATGCTGATCCTATCGTATTTTTGTTCGAGAGTCCATTCCCCTGGAAACGTCGCACCGAGAAGTACAAGAGCATAAACACTTGGCTCGAACAGCATCATCACGGAATACCGTGGAATGCAGGGGATCGTCCATACACAGCTATTGGAACCATTCTTAGGGAAAATTTATGCGATGCCACAAAAATATACGTAGCAGATTCAATTAAAAAAAATCTGGTTGGAACGCTTCAAATTCAAAGTTCACGATCTCCTGAAAATGGGCTACCCTCCACTCGACAGAATAAAACTTGCAACAGTTTGCCCACATCACAATGGGGCATACAAGAGAAGCTGCGCTCATCATAACGTTCGGTTGTTCAAAAAATTCATCATCGAAACATCAAAAGTTACATATTTTTAACCTATGAATTGTACATAATTATAACTGATATTTGCATATAATAAAGATTAAAAAGGAGTAAACGGAGGGAGAAAAAAATGATTGTAAATTTCATGTCATCACATAAAATTTACAATCATGGGAAGTCTTCCACAAGAGGAAGCGGGGAGGGGGCTTCCTCTACTCCTATACACCAAAGTTAAGGAAAAAAATATTCAAAACCGAGATTGCGCGCGGAGCGACTGGCCTACTTCCCTGGCTCGGGAAGTAAGCCACACTACCGGGTGGGGGTCTGGGCCACTGGTTTAGGATTTTGGCCTAGAAAAGTAAACCAGTGGCCCAGAACCCCCTTAGCTTATCTACTCACTGCCTAGTGTGTTATTAGGTGTACGTGTAATGCACAGCTTTTAATTTACTTCTTGGATTAATCTTCCTTATCGAGTGAATGCAATTCATGACACATATACTTTATTAATAGTTTCTTGTAAATTTTAGCACATTAGAGACAATATATTGACCATCAATACATGTAACTACTGAAAGTTAGGTGGCGTCAAGTATTAGTAATGCTTGATTTATATTAATATGATATTGATAACTCAGAATAATATGTATTAGCATGATAGAATGTGAGTTTTTACAGTAAATAATTGTAATAATACCATAGACAAGTGTTATCAAAATTTGGAAGTGTTGGAGGTACAAGGCTCCCCTTGAATAGTCATTTTAGCCTATTTTTACCCCTATATAAGTGAATATATTAATTTTTTGAGAGCTTCCAGAGCCCAGGCCTATTTTTTCACTATATAGGCTGTATGTGGTATGAGTTGAGACAACTTTCACTACCCATGAGGTGGGTCTCTTGACGAGCGAACTCCCAGGGTTCAAAAATAGAGGCTCCAATTGGTAATGTGGAGTACTTAATGTGCTCCAATGACCTTAGAGATAATTTTTCTATAAAATTCAGAAAATTTTCAGACAAAAGTGTCCCATTCGGTTTTTGCCTCAGAGGTCATATTCAGGGTGTAAATTAAGGTTGAGAATGCAAAAACAGCAAAATCAGCAACTTTGCCTATTTATTAAACAGGGTTAAAGTGCTCGAAAAAATCTGAAAAAATTCTGGGAATTCGGTATAATGCCCTGGAACTTAACAAAAAATTTTGAGCCAAATCAAATTTTTTCATGTTCGATCCCACAGAGAATTTTCCATATATACCTATAGGCTTGCAAAGCCGTGTATAATGAGTCAGTGCGATAGCCAGAGACAGTGCGATAGCAAGTCGCACTTGCTTTTCAAAACAAACTTATAAGTAGCTACACTACTTAGATCACTTAACTTTTTCACTCTTGAACAAACGTGCATAATCGTCTTCTCCTATAAGCTAACCTCTAGGAGTCACTCAAAACATTAGTATAAACACATTTAGAATTGTATATCTTCTTCTCTGTTTACCAATGTAAAAACATCCAAGTCAAGTCAATATAGAGCAAATTGATACAGAGCATAGATTGAGCTCATACTACTTAGTTTGAAATCGGACTACTTTCAGTCATGGCGTGCTCGTGTTTATATCGAGTTCGATACGGAGATATCGTCGCAATATTGAAAAGAGATATCTAAATTATCAGCTAGCTTCTAGATTAGCAGTAATGAATTGATCAAGTAGGTACTGATAAAGGAAGAGATCTCAAAAAGACAATGCTGTGACAATATTTTCATAGAACTGTAACGTTATCCACTTTGAGCAGAAATGCCAAATTTGTGTTCATTAGCTCGGCACTATATGAATAAAAAATTTGCATGCTTGCCAGTGAGCTTCATTTGATACTCATGATAACTGAACTTCACTTGAAATAATAATTCTAGAATGTTGAATATCTGATAATCCATAGGATTATTTACCCAATTTATGATATAATTAAGAAAAAGTTCATAAAATGGAGGGAATATTACATTTCAGGTCATCTATTATGTGATGGAAAGACAGATTGCAGTGACCAAAGTGATGAAAGAAATTGTACAACATTTACACATTCATGCAATACCACGTCTGAGATTGAATGTACCAAAGGTTTTTGTATAACTACGGAACGTCTATGTGATGGAAAGATTGAATGCATTGACTGGCAGAATGAACAAGAGCATCTCTGTGGAGTCAATGAATGTTTGGAGAATAATGGTGGTTGTTCTCAGAAATGTACTGATTTGATTATCGGCCATAGATGTGATTGTGATCAAGGGTATGAACTTACGAACAATCGAACATGTGAAGGTGAGATCGCAGGATAATTATATTCATAAAAAAATTGACAATCGTTTTGAATCCATGTACTGTGAACAATTTATTCCGCATTGCATGCAGAAATTGTTTTTAAATAATGTCTTGAACAAAATCATTCACTGCTATGATCCATAAACAATAATTTAGAAAAAATACCTGGCAATAGTTCTTGATTCATTTGAATAGTTGGAGTTGCTATTACCAAAAGCACTAATTGTGAGAAAGGGTTATTCCATCTATTTTATGTTGGAATCATTATATTATTTGCAGGATGATGAAAAAACTCCCATTCCAAAACACATTATAAATCATGCTTAGGCACACGCTTTTTGTAGGTAACCATGGCAGTACCCACATGGATTAGCATTCTCCAATCGATCAACATGAACAATGATGAAAAGAAATAACAAATAAGTATTTTTAACCTCCACAAGTTTACAAACGACAAATAATCGATTCTATCGGGCTTGGTGGACAATCTCAAAATGATATTGCGAGAGAAAAATTCAACGCTCCCCGGGGTGGATTCGAACCAGCGTCCTCCTGATCTCCGGTCAGTTGCGCTACCATCTAAGCGACCGGGGAAACAGCAGCTCGTCACATTTCTGGAGCATGAATTCATTTCTCGCAATATCACCCATACACTCGATCGATGAATCCGCACGATCAAGGTCCGATCGTGTTAATGCAGATTCCATTTTTACCCATATCTAATCCCCCCCCCCGACCCAACCTATTGGGCTACTACATCTTTTTCAACCGACAGACTGAATAAAATAGATGGACTTACTGCTTGTGGACCGACAAATGGTGGAATTTTAGTGAAGAAGATGATTATGCTGAACTAAAGATTACAATATGTGAGCTTGAATAGGCATTTTACTCTATAAAAAGAGTTAACTGAATTTGCATTAAAATAATTTATCTTCAACACAAAAATTGAAACTGATCACGAAGTTACTCAGAACTACATTGAAAGTTCGAGTAAACGTCTTAAAACAGTTCATGGAAGATGAAAAGAGAAGTTACTAATCGAACCAAAGTACGATCTTTATAGAATCATAACTTTCATCAAATCATCTGACTCTGTCATGGAATTTCATGATGACAATCCGCATTTAGAAAAAGAATCCGAAAATGAGTCTTCCGAAGAGCTTGCAGATTCACGGATCAAATTATATCCTTTAACCCAAAAAATTGCATTTGCTGGAAGAGCTTGGAGAAGTATTAACTTGTTAGCCAGGGTTCTCAAAATCTAGGATATCTTTCAACTGAATTCAGCATTTCCAGACAAAGGTTTAAGTTTTGAATTTTACAATTTCTATTACTAAAATTAGTGTAATGTTAATTTTGGATATGATAGCTGGCTATCCTACGGACGTTTTGAAAAAAGTTTCATCCAAAAACATATCTACATTTTTGCGTAATTAAGCGATGAAATCCAAATTTGAAAAACCCGTATTTCCGAAAATTATGGACCAATCACAGGCGGCTTAGGGGTATATTTAAACTAGGAAAGAGGATCCTATTAACGAATTTTCATCAATTTTGATGCATGGAAAATGTATTTCTACATTGATTCAATTTTTTCGTATCTCACCACGTAATCGGAGTTTTATGACTATCCTAATTACTGAATAATATCTCAGCGTAGCTTATTCTGTAGGAAATTTCAATACGAACAACTTTTTACTCCGCAGATTTTTTCGAAAAGTCTCTCTAAAAAAAGTTATGCACTGAAATGTGAAAAAAGAGTCATTTTTCAATTTTCTTCATTTTTCCTACAATTTTCCGCAACTTTTCAGGACTTTGCTTGGATCCAGTTTTGATATGGAGGCGTGAAGGAAGCGATTCCCCAAAATTTCAAAATCCAGTCACATTTTCGGGGCGTTTTTCACTAATTGCACTCCTCTAACTGTGAAAGGAAGGTGAACGTCGCGTCTGAGGTTCGGACGTAGTGGATCTCTGCGGGACTTGGCGGGATTTTTAAGTAAGCGACGCGTGCAGTGATTCTGCAAGATTGTGAGACGGATTGCTGTCGGCGATTAGCTGCGGATCGCATTGTCATGAGAAAGATCGACGGAATTTCGGTGACGTGCGCATATTAGCAGTAGTTCCTCGGCGCACCAGCACCGCCTTCATTGCCAACTAACTATTCCTCTCCTTCTCTAATTAACCCATTAAAAACCAGGCCAAACCTGGCAGAGATATCGAGAAACGAACTATGCCATCCTTTGCATAACCAAAAAAAAAATACCCGTGTTTTTTCTTTTGTCGATTACAATTGTTTATAACAAATTATTTAAACAAATAACCCAAAATTTCGTAATTTTGCAAAACTGAACGCGGATATCGATTCCACGGGCAAAAACACGACAAAAACCTATGTAACGTTTTTTTGTCAGAGTTCAATTTGTTAGTGTAAAATGAGGATAAACAATCGTACTCTGGGAAGAGGGCATTGACCACGCCAAATACCATGCAAAATCTGGCAGAGATATCGAGAAACGAACTATGCTGTCCTTTGCATAACCGAAAAAAAAAATACCCGTGTTTTTTCTTTTGTCGATTACAATTGTTTATAACAAATTATTTAAACAAATAACCCAAAATGTCGTAATTTTGCAAAACTGAACGCGGATATCGATTCTACGGGCAAAATAACGACAAAAACCTATGTAACGTTTTTTTGTCAGAGTTCAATTTGTTAGTGTAAAATGAGGATAAACAATCGTACTCTGGGAAGAGGGCATTGACCATGCCAAATACCATGCAAAATGTGAAAAGTTTGTTCCTGTTTTAGACTAACAAATTGAACTCTGACAAAAAAACAATACATAGGTTTTTGTCGTGTTTTTGCCCGTAGAATCGACATCCGCATTCAGTTTTACAAAATTACGTCATTTTGGATTATTTGTTTAAATAATTTGTTATAAACAATTATAATCGACAAAAGAAAAAACACGGGTATTTTTTTTTCCGGTTATGCAAAGGATGGCATAGTTCGTTTCTCGATATCTCTGCCAGATTTTGCATGGTATTTGGCATGGTCAATGCCCTCTTCCCAGAGTACGATTGTTTATCCTCATTTTACACTAACAAATTGAACTCTGACAAAAAAACGTTACATAGGTTTTTGTCGTGTTTTTGCCCGTGGAATCGATATCCGCATTCAGTTTTGCAAAATTACGAAATTTTGGGTTATTTGTTTAAATAATTTGTTATAAACAATTGTAATCGACAAAAGAAAAAACACGGGTATTTTTTTTTCGGTTATGCAAAGGATGGCATAGTTCGTTTCTCGATATCTCTGCCAGGTTTTGCCTGGTTTTTAATGGGTTAAGATATGATGATGATTAAAGTATCATTCTTACAATAAGCCATTGGAGTCCAAACTTTACACAATGAAGGGGCATGAATAATTTTTGGGAGAAGGGAATTCCAAAGGTATATGATACTGATGTGATAAAAATTTCTCTGCATCTCTAACCAAAAACCAGGAACGGTCAACGACTATCTCTCAACTCTTACAGGTCGCAGACTAACGTTGAGACAGAAGAAGGAAGATAGATACTCTCGTATACCAGAGGGCAGTACTTTGTGAAGTAAGCAAACTATCGAATAATTTCTGTTCAATAGTTTTGAATATTTTTCGATAAAAATTTAAGGGATGTATGACAAGATGGTTTTAAATGTGGGGTGTTAGAAGAATGTTCACATAATCATAGAATATTTCAAACTATTGCTCTCCATTTTTTCGCTTGCGCTGCGGTCCCAGCGCGCCAAACATGTTTTTGGTCCACAGGCAGAATATTAATTGACTTTTGACGATTATTGCATATTGTATATTACTACAAGGACAAAATGGCAACAATGCAACAAAGTTCCCTTCAAAATTAATTCAACAGTAACGAAAGACGCTGGGCGTCAATTTTCGGATTTTCTTGGTAGAACTGAGAATAAAACAGAGCAAAACGCTGAAAATCGGCGAAGAAGTATGAAAAATCGCGGCCAAGTGCCTTAGCAGTTATGCTTTCTCAAAGAAGATTCAACATCGCCCACGAAACAAAAGTAACATGAATTTCTCTTCTCCTTAGCAACGGTTGCGAAAGAGCTAATTGAGAAGATTTTGTGTTCTTTGTCGTCGAAAATGATGGAAATGGGTAATAAATTGATAATTTCCAACCTTCGTAATGGTTACTAGGGAGATAAACAACGGTCGCTATGGAGCAAATATAACAATTCAGTACCCTTGGCCATCGAGTGTGAATTAAAACTGATTTTCCGGCTTCCGAAACAACGGTTGATAGGGATATAAACAAAGGTTGATAGGGATATAAACAAAGGTTGCCAACGCTATCAACAGCGGTTGCTATGGGAACTATCTCACTGATTCTCATTAACTCTCATACCCCCAGTGAGCACTTAAGAGGATTTTTGAGAAGATACGTTAGAAATGGTTGCTAGGGAAATAACCAACGGATTTCGCTGTAAATTGCACTCGGGCTAGATTTTGCCACAACTAACCGGTATGCAGAATTTCACCGAAATAGGTTCATTCCTTCGTAAGTTATCGTGGATGAAAGAAAAGAAAAAGTACACACCTTAGCAATGGTTGCTAAGTAAATAAACAACGGATTTGGCTGAAAATTGAACTCAGCCGAGATTTTACTGCGACTAACCTGTGTGCAAATTCAAGAAGATCGGACCATTCTAGTTATAATTTAGAAGTAAATTAATCTATAAACCGCGCGGACAAAAGACGATAGACCAAGCGGCCCCACGCGGATACGCAAACTGACCGAACGGACACGCAGCGGCGGACCGACCGGTCAAGCGTCAGCGACACGGTCAGATATAAGAACGCGCGCGCAGTTCGAACGGACAGTTCCAATTAGCCCATTGCGCCGCGCACCTCATCGAGTCTCTCCGGGTTCGGTTAGTGATAAGCATTGCTGCTCCGTTTTGATGCAACGCGATAGTGCATCGACCTGTAAAAGATTGACTAAATAAATTGTTGTGAATGATTGTAAATAGTTGTGCATCACAAGTTATTAAAGTCCTCAACTTACCTTCCTGTGAGATTGATTTCTCAACCGTGAATACACACCCAAAATAATAGTTTTCTTGTTTGTGCTTAAACAACCAAAAGGCGACCATAATCCGAGGTCCAGTGAAACAGCAAGCGCGAAACAGAACAAGCACTAGTGATAACGCACTTGCTTACAAGCTCTTGAATAAAAGAAATAAATAAATAAATAAGAAATAAATAATAATAATAATAATAAGAAATAAATTTTGTTCTAGAATATTCTTCACGAATATCACTTTCTGTAAGTCAACTTTCGACATAAACTCTGTTTCATCATGCGCATAAAGTGTCAAATTCGTCTCGACGACGGCGAGGCTGCCGAGCGTGCAGATTTCTCCGGCCAAAGTTCTTGAACATGGCGGCTAGCTATTGGGCGGCGCTCCGGGCCTCTTACCCAACAGTCAAACGTGTATCCAAAGTACCGACCCACACTCCGTTGTGCCTGAGTGCTTGAATGGCGCGCAAAGAAGGACACGTCACTGGCGGCTGGCAGCGATCACCTGCATGAAGGAATTTTTCCGGAAATTCTACATCTTCACGTAGCTGTTTATCATCATCGAGTCGACTAAACTGCCGTCGGACAACGTTGTATTCCGGTTCTATCTATAAATTCGCTGAGTTTTAAACGGTAGAGTCCTGGAGATAAGATCTATAACTCGCCTTCCTGCGTGGAAGTAGTTTTTAACAGCGTAGAATTTAAGCCTCTTTTTATCTTGCAAATTCAAATCACTTCCGCATATCGAAGCGTATTATTTCCTCTTTATTTACTTTTATATTTGTATTAAAATTGTAAAGGAGTACAGATATTTCTGATATAATTGAGTATTAGTTAATTTGAAAATTGATCTTTACGCTTTTTCCTATCATTTACCACTTCCCTTAATAAATTCGAGTATCATCTGTTTACCGTATCATTGAGAGTACATTGATAATAATACTTCGCCAAAAAGGACCCTTGCTTACTGATTCGCTCTCACTTTTAAAGTTCATGTTTTTCCCTATATTTTTCTGTTTATTGTTTAATTGCTCGTAAATTCAAAATTTAAGGTTAATTCATTGGATAGAACTTAAAGTCAGTAAGAGAAGAGAATTTATCTTCCTTCCATAAAAACGATTTCTTTCTCCCTTGTGTTTTGCCGACAGACCACGCGACAGACCACGCGAAAGACCACGCGTCAGACCACGCGAAATACCACGCGAAGGACCGCTCGAACTACCACGTGAACCATCACACAAAGGACCGCGCGAACCCCTCTTCCAATATTTACTCAAGAAATAACGCCGGTTCAGCAGTATCATCCCGGACAACAGGCTCAATGCACTCCCGGCGAATGAGGTGAGCCCAGAAGCGGCGAGCGACCTGGGTCGCGAACGTTTCCCACCCGCACACTCTTCCTCTTGCTGAAGGTCCCTAGTCAGGATACGGAATCAGCTATGAATACCAATTTTCAACATAATCCAATATTTTTATAAATTTCTGGTCAGCCGCATAAGAGTATAGTTTTAATTTGAATTTTCAAAATCTGAGGCTGGATTCGTGATCAGCGACCCAAAAAACCCTTGCATGCGGAATTTCATTGAAATACAGTGAATTTCGTGTCCGCCATCTTGGATGTTCTAATTCGAATTTTCAATCTGTGGCCAGATTCGTAATCAGCGATCCCAAAAATCGTTTGAAGCTAGGTTAAGAAATGTATCTTCCTTCAGCCAAGTTTTGAAATGGATTCTTTCTCCCTCCCAAGAACGAAGAAATTATACTGACTATTTTGGCATTTTTTACGATTTGAGCCTGTATGTCGAGTGAACGGAGTCAGATAAGTGAGAAATAATGAAAAATCATAGTATACTAAATGATAAAATATATAAAATTGATTATCTTAATACTCGCGAGAGTGTGTGAGAACGTGCAATGTATTATTTTACTACGTGGTAATGCACAGTTATCTACCGTATCGAATGACCTGGAATGTGCTTTTCTTCGTCCGAGAAGCTGGAATGTGCTTTTCTTTGTCCGATAAGTCGAAATGTGCCTCTTTCGTTCGAGAAGCTGAAATGTATTTCTTTTGCGTCATTTCATGACGCTCTAGCGTTACAGAATGAAACTATCTCAAGGGAGTGCACAATCACCCATTTCGCATCCACGAAACTACTATGCGATACGTTTTTATGCCCGAGATGGAAAATAGTATGAGTAACTCGCTGCGCTCGTGCACCAATGCGCCTGCGTGAGCAATTGGCAACTTTCCGCGCTCGTCACACAATGTATTATTCTTTTGCCCGAGAAGCTGGACTGTGTTTTTCTTCATCGCAAACCGTGAAATGTGCTTTTCTTCGCCGGAAGTTCGAAATATGCTTTTTTCTGTCGGAGATATGAAATGAGCTTTTTTTTGTGAGGGCCGTCGATATATGCCTCCCCCGCTAAACATGAGGAGTAGCTCTGTCAGAAATCAGTCACAGTGTAAAATTGGCCAGTGAAAAGCCAGCCAAGTGAAAAGAATATTTGAGGTACAGTTCTTAGTGTTGAGTCGAGTAGAATCAGACAGAGAATTATATTCAGGATTACAGAAAGAATTATATCCAGAATTACATAGAATTATATCTAGAGTTTCATAGAAAGTTACAGTCAGAGTGATTCAGTGAGAATGAATTCAGTTACACAAGCAATAGAATTCAGAGCAATTGCAACCAAATCAAATTTACCAGGAAAGAATAACAAAAATCATTCATCAGTGTGTCATATATTCGAGCCAGCTGCCATCAACCCTAGTTCAATTGTTGTAACAAAATCGACAGCAGAAGGTACAGAAAGGAAATATAATAAACACATGCATAGTGAATTATTAGATTCAAGTTCCATGTAGACATCCATACAATTAATACATTGAATATTCTAGATTGATTCCGATTTTTATCGTTGAACCACCCAGACCCCACTATTTGTAGTTTGAGATCATAAAACAAACATTAATTCAAATTGAGAGTCTCCACTGACTTTTCTTGATCCACTGGGACTAGACTGGTATAGGCCTACACGGGGAGAAGAAAGGAAGGGGAGTCGCGCCGCCGAGAGAGCGACTGGTGCGCGGCCGGCTGCAGGCACTATAGCTACAGCAAGCAACTGCCTCGCGACTGCTCGCGGGGGCACCAGCGCTCCCCTGCGACGGCGCTCGCGGCAGGCCAGCTGCAGGCACTATATACAGCAAGCGACTGCCTCGCGACTGTTAAGTAATGTCATTATATTAGAACTTCTATTGTTCCAAATGACTTGAAAATTTGTGAGCACGATAAGGGAACCCCAACAATGCTGATGATCAATCAGAATTGCCAAAATACGAACTAATTAATTTGAAATAAATTAATAATAGTCATCGTATCGCCGGGAAAAACGCAAGAGAGAAGTTTTTCGGCATGAAACTTCCTTAAAGGAGATTATTTATGTAACCAGAAATTGTAAATTGAATTGAATAGGGATCGGGTGAAACCCATTTTTTCACTATATAGGCTGTATGTGGTATGAGTTGGGACAACTTTTAGTACCCATGTGGTGTGGGGCTTGACGAGCGAACTCCCAGGGTTCAAAAATAGAGGCTCCAATTGGTAATGTGGAGTACTTAATGTGCTCCAATGACCTCGGAAATAATTTTTATATAAAATTCAGGCAATTTGCAGAAAAAAGTGCCTTATTCAGTTTTTGCCTCAGAGGTCATTTTCAGGGTGTAAATGAAGGTTGAAAATGCCTCTGAAAATGCAAAAACAGCAAAATCAGCAACTTTGCCTATTTATTAAGCAGGGTTAAAGAGCTCGAAAAAATCTAAAAAAATTCTGAGATATCGGCATGATGCCCAAGAACTCACAAAAAAATTTTGAGCCAAATCAAATTTTTTCATGTTCGATCCCACAGAGAACTGCCCATATATATGTATCTATCAATCAATACATTGATACCATACTACAGAAAAGTAAAAGAACTACATGAAGACAAAACCATGAGATACACTGTACGTGCACTGTATTCATATGCAAAAACTCCTGCATGAGAAAGCACAAACGAGCTGCAGTGTTGTAAATCTGTGGCACTTGCTGATGTAAACAACTACAGTAAAATCGCGCGCGAACCGCGGGCACGCATGTGTATAAGCGGGCCAACGACTACATGCGCAGACACGCACCGCGCATACGTCTCTCGAGCGCGCTCGAAGGGGGCACCAGCGCTCCCCGCGCGCGAGACTCGCGGCACCTTGCGCCTCGAGTCAGCTCCCCTCCCTTTCTTCTCCCCGTGTAGGCGCATGAGTCTTCAAGGAACATTAAAGTCCAAGTCACACAACACTCCGTCAATTTTCAACTGATTGACTTGAAATTCTAATTGTAGCTTGAAAATAAAATGATTCAAGGAATATCGTAGAATTTTTCCGATACATAGACATTTAGCGATGTCATGGCCAATTTTCGGACGAGTTTTTTGGGTAAAAAAGAAAAGGAAATTCAGATTGACGCTATTTCACTCCAAATTGATATTCTGAAGAAATCCTATGAAGTTTCCTCAGTTTTACATTATATTCTGGAATGCTGTTCGATTTCTGGTTCTAGGTCCATGATTGATACCTGTAGTAGTACGGCCGTCGAACCAATTCAGAAAAATCTTTCCCATATGGTGCGCTGCTAGGCCGCCATTTTGTATTTTGAAAATGGAATGTGTGCTTTTTGCATTCGAAGATTAGTACTTTCATATGCACCAGAATCCATATTTTTGTAAGTTTTTCTGCTCTTCTCGTAAGTCTTTGAAAATGACCTCAAATTTGGTAGTCACTAAGGTGTAACACCCTTCTGAAAATTCTCAGGTGAGATCTCAGATAAGATCTCAGGTGAGTTCTCACGCTAATTTCTCAGGTGAGATCTCAGGTGAGAACTCAGGGGAGATCTCAGGTCAGATCTCGGGTGAAAATTCAGGTGAGTTTTCAGAGATTATTTCTATTCTAAAATGCATCAGATTGTACCTTAGAATGTACAGGACTAACATTGAAACTTCGAAACACATACAAATTTGGATTGATAGACATGGATTCAATGTTGAAATGTATGAACTCTATAGTTGATTAAGAATTGCAACCAAAAATATATAGAATTTGAATGAATTGACTGATTATATCGTCACTTGGTACCAACACTACAAAAAATTTTTAGGTGTATCTCAGGTGAGATCTCAGGTGAGAACTCCTGTGAGTTTTTAGATATTGATATTTTTTTTTCAACGACAGGAAAATCTCGGCAAATGGGATTCTCCCGAATTCAAATGGAAGAACCTGAACATTCAAGTGGATATCATCGCGAATTGACCTTATTATTCAAGAGTAAATAGTGATCCAGGTGAATTGATCTGTAAATAAGCTTGGAAAGACGTGAAAATTCAATTGGTGTAACGTAAAAATCTAGTTTAAATTATCCGTGGAACAATGTAAGGGGAACTTGGAATTGAGATGGATTGCTCTGAATATCCAGATAGATATTCGAGTAGGAAAAACATGTGGATCTACTTGAATACCCAGACATTCAGATGGATTGATGGGGAACTCAAGGATGGAATTCAGGTATAAATTAATACAAATCCTGGTATTATAAACCCTGGTGATTGAACATGAGATTTCACGTCTACGCACTTGACAATGTTTGACTTTTCGACGCGAAAATCCATTCAGATGATCGTTTCGATCCATCTGAATGAACCCATATATCTAGGCATATTAACCTGAAAAATCATATGGATTGACCTTTGAATCGATATGGATTGATCTGAAAATTCACTCAAGTCCTTAAATCCACCTGACTACACATCCTAATTCCAAGGTAGTTTCATGTCGAATGTGTTTCAGAATCCACATGGGAATCCATATCATTTGTTTTGACAGAAATAACAATAATAGCTTCAGTGTTATTACTCCTGTACCCTCGGAAGTACGATCAGATGAATTTGAAACTGACCCCTGAAAACACACCTAAGATCTCACCTGAGATCTTACCTGAGATAAACCTGAAAGCTTTCAGTAGTGTTGCTACCAAGTGATGATATAATTCGTCAATTCATCTAAATTCTATGTCGATCCCAATTTGTACACGTTACCAAATTTCAATGTTAGTCCTGTACATCTTAATGTACAATTTGATGCATTCAAGGATAAAAATGATCTCTGAAAACTCACTTGAATTCTCACCTGAGATTTCACCTGAAAATTTCCAGTAGAGACATCCCTCAAAAGTTTTGAATTTATCCAGATTTTCTATCCAGTGGCACGCTAGTGCCACCATCTGGCGACTTAACCCATTAAGTCCCAAATTGCAGAAATTTTATTGGTACTTCCGAGCTCAAATATTTTGATGAATCAGACGGGAGGTTTACTGCTGTTATGGCCCAGCCTTGCCCCGCCCAGAATTTTGAATTTTCCATCGATTTCCCCGACAACAATGAAGATCCAGCTTTCGTCATTCTCTCTGCCCCACACGAGTCCTACGACGACGCGAGCAGCTCAGCTGTTTGCCAGTGTAGAGACGATAATTGTATGAATGAGTAGACGAGTGAGAGAGACACGGCGCACGGTAATCAAGACGCGCTGCGTTATCATCTGCAGGCGATGATTGCATTACCCTCCGTCGTGCATCTCGAGAGTGAAGTATGGCCAGGGCGTGGCATATTACGTAATAAGTTTTCAGATTTATGTTTTATCCTAGAAGTTTACAATGAGCGGGCTAGGCTAGTTGATAAGAAATCTGATAACAAGTTAGCTTTCAGGCATGAGAAGCTGCACGATCATTCTGCAACGGCCTTGATCAAATGCACAATTAATCAACAAATTCGGTATACATATACTTCCCGCGGTTCCAAAGCCAAAGCGTAGTAACTCCGCGTACGAACATGACCGATGCAACGTGTTCACAACGACTTATTCATTTTATATCCATTCAGTATAACCTTATGCTGAGGAATAACCAATTCATTGACATCATATGTACATATAAACATTTTGCATTACTAATAAAGCGACCTGCCCTGCAATCAGGCAGCATACACCATCGATCGAGAGCTAATGACTCGAGATCACTATGTATACATTCCTAAATAATAGAAACAATGTAATAATAAAGTAGAATTATTCTTTATCGAGTAAGTCTCGCGGGCGCGCATACGAATACGCATATTTGTCAATTGCTATTAGGAATAAGTCAATCATGTAACGCCAAGTTATACATAATATATATCTATATATGCGTGAGGATTTTATTGCGCAGTAGAATTAAGAAATGTAGTCCCTGACGCCACGGTGTTACTCCGCGCCTCATCCGGAGCCATGACCATATAAGGAGCTGTTCGACCACTCGGATAGTGTCGCGACACCTTCGAGGAGCGTTCCGCGACCCTATCAGTGTGACGTCACGGAGAGGATAAGAGAGCGAGCTGCGGCCGGCCGCAGCAGAATTCCACCCGCCACCGAAAGCAACAGACGTTTGCTACGCGTACCGCTCACAGACAATTAGTTACGGAATTCCCGGGCGTGTCGCATTAGTTGAAGACCATTCGTAATATTATTAGTGCTAATAGTTAATAAAGATCAGTGATATAGCAAGAAAGGGTGTTGTGAATAGTTTTTGTTACACCTCCTACCCACGAGGCGATCACATAGGACGTGATCGCTTGCCAGCGAGCTGCCGAGCCGAAGGAGCGCGCCTGCAGCCGAAGCCGAACTGGTGGGCCGTAATCGGACACCAGCGTTTTGGGAGTATCCAGAAGCGAGAGACGGGTATCCGCCCCTCCCCTCCGCAGTCGCGACGCGCAGCGCCCAAGCAGCGCTCTCGCTCCCACCAACGCGCTCTTGCCGGAGCCCGCACACATCACGGTCCACGCGCCTCGCTTGGCGATGCACGCTGCCAGGATCGTAACTACCGCGCGCTCCGTGCATTTGCAGCGCACATCGGAGTAAGTTCGGAATGTCAATCTCGAATAGCGATTCGCCGCCACATCAATTGAACCGGTTCCCCCACCGCAAAATTTAAATAAGTCCCTTCCCACTGGTCGGGCCATAACAATGGTGACAGCGGTGGGATACTGTTTGATTTGTGTCGCATGAAACGTTTATTCGATTAGATTTACGAAATTCACGAAGATCTATAAGATCAAACAGCACAAAAGTGGTTAAAAGAAAAATTCGTTGATCATCTGATTTTTCCCAAGTTTTAATAAACTTGCAATACCTTGGAGAATTTATTATATCTTGCAGACTGGAAAGTAAATTCACGGTGTCGGACAAATCACATAAAATAACCGCCAGGTTGCAAAAAGAGATTTATCGCTTCATACGTTCAGCAGATACGGTAAAAATGTCGCAAGAGAATCTCAATAGCATCGCGAAAACGGAAGAAGACCTACTTAAATTCGAGAATGACCTTGCGCTACTTAGCGAGACTTTGACAGCTAAGGAAAAACGGATTAACGAGCGGATGCAGGCTCTCGAGGAACGCGAGCGAACTGTGAAGTCCGGGATGGGTCGCAGTGCGGACGATCATAGCGACGCTCCCTATATAAAACGAGACGAGGCTTTCGCGTTGCGAACACAGCTCGAGGAGTTGGCAAGCAGGTGCGAAATGCTCGAAAAGGAAAATTTGACCTTGAATCGCTTAGCCCACGAAAAACAGAGCCCCCATACTCCACCCGCTGAGTCCACAAACCAGCGGTCTTTCATGCCAGGAAAAACACCGACTAATGCAGATGAGGACCTCCCGTTAACACAAGAAGGGGTGGACGTTTTGAAGTTAGTAAAAGCGCTAACAGACAGAGTTCAGCGCCTAGAGAAAAATAGCATACGAAACAATGACCCTTGGCGCACAACACAGCCAAACACGTCGAACCAAACCCTGTATCTCAAAGAAGCGTTAGCGATGGTACCGCGATTCGACGGCACCAACCTACAACAATTTTCGAGTGCATGTAAGCGCGCGAAGGAATCGGTACCTCGCGACTTAGTTGCAGATTTTTTGAGTTTAATTAAAAATAAGCTCGATAATCGCACATATGCGACATTAGCCGGAATGCATTTTCAGACCTTGGACGGAATACTGGATAGACTCACTCAGATCTTTGCGACAGGTGAGAGTGTTAACCGCCTTCGCGGCAAGTTGGATGCCATAAAGAAGGAGGAAAAGGAATCGGTGATCGATTTTATTAATCGAATTTCGATCCTCAAAAATGCCATCATTGATCGAAAGAAATTCGAAGCAGGAAGAGATATTTTCTATGAAGAGGAAAAAGAAATAGAGCACGACGTAATGGAGAGCCTGCGCGACGGGCTCCCTCCAGAATATCGGAATTATATGGATCGTCATGTAACGACCTTGAACGATGTAATCAGTGAAGCGCTGAGTGCTGAAAAACAAGTGCAGCGCGATAGGTGGAAGCATGGTAAGCTCGCGTATAGTAACCATTATGTCAAGGCAGCAGGAGAAGACGCCACAAAGAAAGGGCAAGATCCTGGTACGCTGCCAAGGAATGGACAAGAATCTGATCAGCCGGCAAAAGCACAATATCCTCGCAACCCGCCAGCCGCAAAATCGGAAGAGGGACCATATCCAGGCGAAGCCAACCAAACAAAGAATTTGACTACTACTCTCCCGGTATGTTTCTACTGCAAGAAATCAGGACATCTTATTCGAGAATGCAGGAAAAGAGTTTACGTCGAAACTCAGCGGGCCGAGCAGCAGGGAAACGATCAAGGGCCCCCGGCAAGGGACATGACCGTGGCAGGCCAGGTTACACGTCCAACTACAAACGTAGCCGCGATACAAGAACGCACAAACCGCATCAGCCCGTGTACAACATACGATACTCAGACACCGAGTACATCCCGGTCATCGAACTCGAATCAGGACAATTCCGAACATTAAGTGTCGATGCCATGTTGGACTCCGGAGCCGCCCCAAATTTGATCAAGATAGGCGAGCTCGATCCGGACGTAGAAGTGGATGAGAACATAAAGCCAATATTGCGAGGCATTACTAGGGGCGATGAAAAAACGTACGGCATATGTAAACTACATATGTTAGGTATAACCGTGGAATTTATAATCGTGTCAGATAATTTGCCTATCAAAAACTCAGCTCTAGTTGGCTCAAGATTTTTGAAAGATAACGGGTGTTTGGTGAATTTTGAGGAGGGGAAGCTTGAATTCAAGGGTCAATCGATCCCCTTTGCAAATGACAGAATAGTGATGATTCCTGCAGGCTCATCTCTGTTTACCGATTTCAGGGTCATCGACGAACTTGATATAAAAACAGGTTTTGTTCCCGAATATCACTTGAAACCCGGAGTGTATACCGAAAGCACAATAGTGCAAGAAGATAAAGGATTTGTCAATTTAAAGGTAATAAACACGACGGATCACGCTCTAGACATAATTCCAATCGAAGTGGGATTGGAAGCCGAATCAGCCGCACGCTACGAGCACTGCGACGTTTATCCAATTTCAGCCGAAGAAAATCAAAGTAAGCTTGACGACATGCTCGATCAGCTGATCACATTCGAGATACCGAAGAAATTTAGAAAACACATTCCAGGGCTTCTTGACGAAGAAGCTCGAATTCGCACCTCAACTCATACTAATTTCGATTCCAACTTGCACGAAGATAATTGCGCAAGCACATACCGACCCTTCGAGTTTCCCTCGGGAAGTCAGAACATTTGCAACATCGTACGCAACGATAACATAGATCGCACGGAGATAAATTACAAAGACGAAACGATATATCCTCCTGACGCTCAAGAAGAACATTCCGAAATTTCGAAATTCGTGGGATTTTTCCAATCCAAACTTTACGAGCCTATTTCACATGGCATAGCTGAACTTGGACAATTTCATGACGGTTCGTCAATCCAGACCCCATTTGCAGAAACTTCTGTAAACTCTTTTTGTAAGGGTGAATCGAGAGTCGATAGATTAATGAAAGAGATACCAACAGACCATTTAAGTTACGAATTGAAGCTAAGACTCAGGAAATTAGTCGAGCGAACCGAGCAGGCGTTTCAGCTACCAGGCGAACCCCTGCCCGCAACCAATTTGGTAGAACATAAAATTGTTTTGGCTGACAGTGAACCAGTCTACGTACCCCAATATCCGATTCCGAAAGCACTTCAAGACGTTGTGCAAAACCAAGTCGATCAGCTGTTAGCCACAGGAGTCGTTGAACCAAGCACGAGCCCGTACAACTCGCCGCTTTGGGTAGTGAAGAAAGACGATGCCCCTGATGGTACGAAACAATATAGAGTGGTCGTAGACTTTCGGAAATTAAACGATAAGACAATCAGATTTCCTTTTCCATTACCGAATATCAAGAGTGTTACCGAAGATATGGGCAACACTGAACATTTCATGGTAGTGGATATGGTGTCCGGATTTCACCAGATTCCTTTGAGGAAAGAAGATCGAGAGAAAACTGCGTTTACGACCCCTTACGGTCACTTTCAGTTTACGAGACTGGCGTTTGGTATGCGGAATGCTGCAAGCGCTTTTCAAGAAAATACGAATGTGCTTATAAGACGCATCGTGAATATATTGAGACGAATGAATAAACTTGACGAACGCACCAAGGGTAATATTTTTGGATATATCGATGATATTTTCATGGCAAGGAAATTACTGGAAGAATTAGAAGAAGTATTCATCATATTAGCGGACGAGCTAGTAGCGGTGAATATGCGGCTGAATCCAAAGAAATGTCAGTTTTATAAACAGGCAGTTCTTTTCCTCGGACATCTGATTACGCCGCAGGGCTTACAACCAAATCCGAAGAAACTAGAGGCAATTAGAGATTTCCCCGCACCGGTATCCAAGCGAGAAATCAAGAGATTCAACGGCATGTGCAATTATTACCGACGATTTGTCCCCGAATACGCCGAAATAGCGAAACCACTGACTGACCTGCTCAGTGACAAAGCGGTATTTCGATGGACAGAACGAGAACACCATGCATTTGAGAGGCTTAAACAGGCCTTGATATCGAAGCCTATACTACAGCATCCGAATTGGGATAAAACATTTTACGTAACAACTGACGCTTCAAACGAAGCAGTCGGAGGCGTGCTCTCACAAAAACACGACGGTGCTGATCTGCCGATCGCGTACGCCAGCAAGAAATTGAGCCCAACCGAACAAAGGTATAGTACCATCGAGCAAGAACTATTGGCGATGCTCGTGTGCGCAGACGAATTTCAATTCTGCCTTCTTGGTCGGAAATTTGTCTTCGTGACAGATCACAGACCACTGGTCTGGCTCCACAGAGTGAAAAATTCAACATCGAGATTAAAACGCATGTATTTTACGTTGTCCGAAGTTTACGAATTCGACATAGTATACCAGCCTGGGAAAACGAATTTCGTAGCTGACGCATTATCGAGACGCCCCTCACGCGAGCCGGGCCAGCACTACCGGATAAATGCAGCTAACAAAAGAAATCGTGAACCGGACGAATCCCTGGAGAATGGCAACGAGCACACCAGCCAAAAGCCAAGAGTCACTCAAGATAGTGACGCAGAGTTAACCGAATCAGAAGAGAACAAGTCTGACGATGAACTTGGGGATGGGGGTGTACCCATCGCCAAATTACCGAAGATTCCTAGAATCTTAACCTTCAAGAAGTATACATTTGTTGCCGTGAGGAATCCCGAAAACACATTTTGGCTATGCCAGGTCAAACAGGATGTTTTCAATACCAGCAAATCAATTCGAGTGAAATGGCTAACCGAGCTCCCGGATACGCCAAATATATATATGTGCGATTACTCTGATTCAATCGACGCACGAAGTCTCTTGGTCACGGTGAAGTTAACAAAACTTGCCGAAAACCGATATGAACTACGCGAGGAAGAGTTAACGAAAATTGATGAAGTACTCAGACAATCATTAAGTACCGAAGAGGATAAGACAAACGAGGAAAATTGGCGCGTGGTCGAGCGGGAGTCAGAACGTGAATTGGCGGACGGAACGGTCTTTGATGAGTCGCCTCACGACCTTGAAAGATTCCTTCTCGACGAAGAAACCACAAGTCAGATAATCGAACATAATGAAGCGGATAATGAATCGGAAGGTGATGAACAAGAGCCGGAAGAATCCGAGATCGATTCAGACGTAGAATTTGACCTAAACCCGGATGAAGAACGGCGCGCGCGAATAAGTCCAAATATTATCGAGGTACGCGATTTGTTCGCGATGAGCAAGGACAGCATGGTTTATTTCGTGACGGTGAAGAATCAACCAATCTGCACGGGCAGTCGAGCTTTAAAATCTGACAACAGACTCCCGGACATAACAGACGTGACATTGGGAAGAGCCAAGGTAACGCCCTGGCCCGACAATAAAAAATGTTTCATTGCACTACCTTTAAAGGAGAATTTACACATCCGAGCCGACGCAGAGATACTCGCGGACTGCATCGAATCATTGCTTAACGTTTGTTTAGAGATGGAACTCGATACCATCAGAATATCCGAGACACTTCAAATTGACGATCTGACTTGGGATTCAGTGACGGGTCTCTTAAAGGACACATTCGAGGGAAGAGCAATTAAGGTAATCATTTGTAGAAATCTGATAACGATTCCGGAGGCAGGGTTAAGAGAAGCACTGATTAAGGACCTTCATGAATCCCCGGTCAACGGACACAAAGGACGAGCAAAAACGTACGAACGCCTCAGACAGGACTTTTACTGGAAGGGAATCAAAGCAGATGTAGAGAGAATTGTGCGGCAATGTCAAATTTGCCAGAAAAACAAACTGGTACGGAAGGCCACTCGTCAGCCGATGGTTCTAACCGATACGCCAGGAACCGGATTTGATAAAATAGGCATGGACATTGTCGGTCCACTCATTGAAACTAAAAGCGGGAACATCTACATATTAACTATGCAATGCCTACTTACGAAATTTTGTATAGCGGTACCTTTGAAGCGCGCGACATCGAATGATATCGCGACTGCATTCCTTAAGCGAATGGTGTACGTTCACGGAGCCCCGCTTATTGTATTGACCGATCAGGGAAAGAATTTCACTAGTGCACTGATAAAGAAAATCGCGAAGTTATGTAACATTAAGACATGTACAACAACGGCCTTTTCTCCGGCTTCTAACGGATCCGTGGAACGAATGCACCACTCTCTAAAGGAATGGCTGCGATGCTGCACGACAAACGTTCGAGACTGGGATGATTGGCTAGAATTCGCGACTTTCTCTTATAATACAAGCGTCCACTCAGGAACGAGATTAACTCCTTTTCAATGCATCTACGGTAGAATAGCACGCGTTCCTTCCGATCGTCCGAGTCTCGACGGACCCGTCGGAGAAACGTACGAAGAGTTGTGGACAAAGGTTAGATCCGTGACGAATGAATATCAGCGTTTAGCTCGCGAAAATCTAATAATAGCGAAAGAAAAATCTAAGGAGAACTACGACCGACGGATCAATCCAACCGAGTTCAAGGTCGGAGAGCGAGTAAGATTAATTATAGAACCGAGTAAAGGGAAGCTCGCACCGGTATACTCTGGACCGTACAGAGTAATCGAAATTTTAAACAACGGTAGAAACATAAAGATCGATACGAGGAAGGGACACAAGGTCGTGCATCCCAACAAATTGTTAAAGACAACATTAGAAATATAAGAATAATTCATATGTAAAATTTTTTTGTTAGATTAAATACCATACTGTCGAGTAGACTCTGTCGCGTCACTGTATTTACAGGTCAAGCAGCAGGATATACGAATATCCTGGGCCAAGATGACTTTGCCCACCCTGTTTGAACCACACCCTTCGCCTACGCCGAAGCAGAAATCACCGGTCACTCGTGTGGGACGGGAAATCCAGTCACCGCGACGGTATCTCTGAGAGGTATTACGAGCCGCAACAACAAACACTGCCAGCTGATGCTGAAGGGAGACTTCGTTGACGACATCAGGACAGTCCTCGGTCCAGTAGTCCTTGGCCTGACTTGGGGATGGGGGTGTTATGGCCCAGCCTTGCCCCGCCCAGAATTTTGAATTTTCCATCGATTTCCCCGACAACAATGAAGATCCAGCTTTCGTCATTCTCTCTGCCCCACACGAGTCCTACGACGACGCGAGCAGCTCAGCTGTTTGCCAGTGTAGAGACGATAATTGTATGAATGAGTAGACGAGTGAGAGAGACACGGCGCACGGTAATCAAGACGCGCTGCGTTATCATCTGCAGGCGATGATTGCATTACCCTCCGTCGTGCATCTCGAGAGTGAAGTATGGCCAGGGCGTGGCATATTACGTAATAAGTTTTCAGATTTATGTTTTATCCTAGAAGTTTACAATGAGCGGGCTAGGCTAGTTGATAAGAAATCTGATAACAAGTTAGCTTTCAGGCATGAGAAGCTGCACGATCATTCTGCAACGGCCTTGATCAAATGCACAATTAATCAACAAATTCGGTATACATATACTTCCCGCGGTTCCAAAGCCAAAGCGTAGTAACTCCGCGTACGAACATGACCGATGCAACGTGTTCACAACGACTTATTCATTTTATATCCATTCAGTATAACCTTATGCTGAGGAATAACCAATTCATTGACATCATATGTACATATAAACATTTTGCATTACTAATAAAGCGACCTGCCCTGCAATCAGGCAGCATACACCATCGATCGAGAGCTAATGACTCGAGATCACTATGTATACATTCCTAAATAATAGAAACAATGTAATAATAAAGTAGAATTATTCTTTATCGAGTAAGTCTCGCGGGCGCGCATACGAATACGCATATTTGTCAATTGCTATTAGGAATAAGTCAATCATGTAACGCCAAGTTATACATAATATATATCTATATATGCGTGAGGATTTTATTGCGCAGTAGAATTAAGAAATGTAGTCCCTGACGCCACGGTGTTACTCCGCGCCTCATCCGGAGCCATGACCATATAAGGAGCTGTTCGACCACTCGGATAGTGTCGCGACACCTTCGAGGAGCGTTCCGCGACCCTATCAGTGTGACGTCACGGAGAGGATAAGAGAGCGAGCTGCGGCCGGCCGCAGCAGAATTCCACCCGCCACCGAAAGCAACAGACGTTTGCTACGCGTACCGCTCACAGACAATTAGTTACGGAATTCCCGGGCGTGTCGCATTAGTTGAAGACCATTCGTAATATTATTAGTGCTAATAGTTAATAAAGATCAGTGATATAGCAAGAAAGGGTGTTGTGAATAGTTTTTGTTACACCTCCTACCCACGAGGCGATCACATAGGACGTGATCGCTTGCCAGCGAGCTGCCGAGCCGAAGGAGCGCGCCTGCAGCCGAAGCCGAACTGGTGGGCCGTAATCGGACACCAGCGTTTTGGGAGTATCCAGAAGCGAGAGACGGGTATCCGCCCCTCCCCTCCGCAGTCGCGACGCGCAGCGCCCAAGCAGCGCTCTCGCTCCCACCAACGCGCTCTTGCCGGAGCCCGCACACATCACGGTCCACGCGCCTCGCTTGGCGATGCACGCTGCCAGGATCGTAACTACCGCGCGCTCCGTGCATTTGCAGCGCACATCGGAGTAAGTTCGGAATGTCAATCTCGAATAGCGATTCGCCGCCACATCAATTGAACCGGTTTCCCCACCGCAAAATTTAAATAAGTCCCTTCCCACTGGTCGGGCCATAACACTGCAAAATAGTCATTCCTACTATTTTCGGGTATGCTCTACACGATACAATGGTTAAAAAGACTGAAAAAATTGATTTTTAATAAACAATTAACAAATTAAAATAAAAAATGAGATTTTTTGGAGCACTTTTTTTTTCAATCCAAAATCAGAGGAAGAAGGAATTTTATTTTAACCGTCGGAAATATGCACAAGAATGCACAAAATATTTGAACTTTACAAATTCGTTGAGTTTTTTCGACTATGATTTTTTCCAGCATAATGGCGGCCAAAAAACAGGAATCAATATTTTGGATTTTCATATTATCAATATTTTAAAGCATTCATTTTCATATTCGATATATTCCTTTGGAATTCCGTATACAGGGATTTTCAATGTTGCTGATAACGATTCTGACATCAAATTCTCAAAATTCTGGATTCAAGATGGCGGTTTCAAGATGGCGGCTGACGATTTTCCACATTTTTAGTCGGAGAATCGTGAAAATTTGGAATAATGGGGTTTCGACTATAATTTGGCAGAAAAGTATATCAACATATGGGATGTTGTAGTTGATCAATGAATAAAAATTGTGACTATTGTCAAGTCAATAAAAATAATCCTTCGGGAAAAATTATGAGTCACCGGTCACATATAAGAGCTTTGAATCGCACATTACATGATTAATAAATAGTATATTATACACCCGAGCGATGTTAGGCAATTTGGGCACGAAAAACGTTTGCGCGTTCCGAAATAGCCTAGATGAGCGAGGTGCATATACTATTTTTCGCAGCCTGCGGGAGGAAAGTGCCATTCTTCGCTAACACTAGGAAGCAAATTTGACACTTCGCTACTGCTGGGATGAACATTATTTTTCGTACCTCACGGGAGATATTTTTTCATTGAATAGAATTCACTGTCGATGGGCACCGTTTTCAATCTATCATCAACAAGATTTTTCACTGTATTTCAATACTTTGCATCATCCATTGCGATGTTCTTTGTAACTGTATTTCCAACATTCCGAACCGCTTTTCCGGATTAAACTGCCGGAACGTCTGAAACTTAATCTCCCTAAAATATGCTATGACTGATGAATGTACATGATAGATTTGGTACATTCGGTGTATGGTTACCTTCTAACGTTAAACCAGATTGCGTGTTGTTAGAAATTATTTTGTAATAATAGTCGCGTATTAAGGAACTTAACATCCGAATTCTCCTGTACATTTGTCAAAGACGGAACCACGCTGATGTTGGCTTTTGCGAAGAAGAACTCAGTGAACGTCTTGAAAGATTGTTCCAATTCAAGCTTAGTTGCGTTGATTGCTTGTAGAAAGTATGTTTGAATGTCTGCAATAACGTCAACGTTCTGTCTGTCCGGTGTTTCGGCGAAAGGAACTTTAGACGCAGAAGCATTCGGGTCTGGAATGGTTTTACCTTCATTCGATACTTGATCAGTTTCCTTAATTTGTTCCTCAATTTGTCATCAATCGTTTCATCAATCATGTTAATGAAATTATTGTCATTTGTCATTGAAATTATTTTAATTCCTAAGGAGAAACGAAAAAATTAATTACTTCAGTAGTTTTCAAAGCTGAACGAAAAGAAATTAGTCTTGTGAAAATAATATTAAGTTGCAAAACAGAGAGAAAAATTGAATTAGAGTAATTTTGCTTCGATGCGACAAGATACGATTGAAGTCTGCAGGAAAAACATCTTGATTTTGTTAAAATTGAGTTAGTCCGGAGTTGAGAATTTACTTGAAGAATTTGTAGTCCATTCACATTTTCGCAAGTGCATGTTATTCTAAAGGGAAAAGTTTTTTAATCATGTCCATTGTTTATGCATAGCCCAAGTCAATTCGCGGAACCAAAACCCGACGACTGTAACGGCATTGAAGGTCATCGACTAAGAAGTTCCGTGCGCAAAGCTACTTTAATAACCCGGACATCGTTCGCTAATTGTTTTCTATGCTAGTACCTTGAAGAAATTGAAGAGTCTGATGAGTTGACTGTACCGCTGCTACGTCCAAAGCACCGGAGACGATGTCGCTGGCTGGATAATCAGTACATCGACTTTGGCGGATGTGATGTTGGCTCGAAGAACAATGATAAACGGCGACAATGGAGCACTCTACGCGCGTGCCTGCCAAGCTACACCGATGAGTGATCCGGAGATCGTCGATGGTTTGGCGATCATCCTGGACCACAGCGTACAGAAGAAGAGTGAGGTGACCAGAAATGACCAGCCATGTGCACTGGCAGAGGCACGCGTGACAAGAAAGGTCGCGGCTTGAGCTGTGGAGAATCCGTTGAAACTACACTGATGAGAGAGCTATTCAGCTGTCGTTCGCAACGGTTAGGTTCCCGTGTCGGAGGCTCGTGACGCTTGTAACGGCGTCGTATTGGAGAGCGGCTTCGACAGTCACGTCTTGCGCCAGCAGCAGTAATAGTGGCTTGCGCTGTTCCGCTGCTGATTGTACTGCTGCTTACCGGAGAAATCCGTGCTAACTGCCGTCAGCAGGGTCACCAATGTGGGTTATTGGCATGGGTGGTTCTACAGACTACCTGGACCTGGGTACATGAGGAGGCTGAACTCAGTAAATAGTTTATTTATTAAAGCGAAATCACAGCTTACGCTTGCTCGAAAGCTTTGCTGAAATCAAAGAAAAGCATCGCATTGATCATCCATCTGTCCCTTTTGCAGTAAGTTAATGTCGTCAGTAAGTTCTAAGAGTGCAGTTTGAATACTATGCTTAATTCTAAAACCCGACTGAAATTCATCAATGATGTTATTAGCTTGAACGTCAGCAGAAATTCAATCAAAAACTTGTCTTTCAAGTGTTTTAGAGAGGAAGGTAAGCAACAAGATATGTCAGAAATCACTTAGACATGTAGAAGATGGAATCTTATTGAAAGGTAAAATGAGTAAGATTGCTTCGACTGCAAGGAAAAACGGTTTGAAAGAATGAGAGTTTGAATAGCTTTACTGGGTATGGTCCTAGACATGAAAGAATCGCATGAACAAATCGCTGGGGAATCCCATTTAAACCACCATCTGCGATTTTTGCCTGACGATGGCCCTCTTCAACGTTTGCAGTGTGATACAAGCGTAGCTAAAATCACCCTCGCGATCTGTCATCTTAGACAGATAGTGAGATAGAGAGGGTACCTTAGCGTCAAATGAAATCAAGTCTAAATGAGGGTTGAAATCATTCTCAGAGTAATGCGCCATGTTCCACTCAATATACGGACTGATTCCGAAATGTTTGAGTTCTCTTCCATCATCCTTGGGGTCAATGATGTCCCTGATCCGATCATAGGAATGGTCAAGCCTAGCTCATTCTACGTGAAGCGGATTAATGTAGAACTTTGTTCATTCATGGTATCTGTACAGTCTATCACGTTCTCTATGAGCTGGAAGTGCAGGTTCGTAAACCAAGGATACTCACGTTTGTTTTTGATCCTCACTCTTTTTCCTCACTGTTAGCAGGTTGTATGTGCTACTGACACATAAAAAAAAAGCTCGGGTGTCTAATACTTGGGAAAATTGCTTGGAAAGTGGCAGATAGGGCAGTAGCGTATTGGTCTATTGCCGGCATATGGGGAGGAATGTTCCAGGGAGCTACTAGCACGTACACCTTGGCCACTTCTCAAAATCTATGAGGCCTAACTCCAATGAAAGTTGATGATATATTCTCCAGTCAATATAATTTCAGTCATGCTTCATATGTGTTTCAACTGTAGTAAGAAGTTCACTTGTGAAAACTGGAATATTCGTTGAATCTTACGCGATACATCGAATAGATGATTTTTTTCATCATTTACCTTAAAGTTCCGATTTCTCGGAGGAGATATGATAACTTTTCATACAGATTATGTTTATCTGTACGTGAATTATTTCATTTTTATGGATGCATATTACTTGCCTAAAATTAACAATCATTGACTATTCTCAGACAAATCAAAACGTTAGGTTGAATGACTACGAATGCTACCAATTTGAGTGTCAAAACATGACACTCAACTCCAGCAGTTTTAGTAAACTGAATATTAGAGCTAGATCTTAGGTGGTCACAAGCCTGGTCAGTTCACACGGAATTCTATGATATTGTTTCTCTTCCCATCATTACTTTTAGGTATCATGACTTTTCAATAATTTGGTTTCGACTCCAAAAATATCTCTCATTTTTTCCAACTTAATGATCATGGTGAATGAGGCTATCCTACGTCATCTTAAGAATACTGTGAGATAATTATCTTTAGTTAATGATTTTGATATATGTTTGACAATATGTTTGACAGATATCAACGAATGCTTAGAACCAGGTAAATGTTCACAAATTTGTTCCAATGAGAAAGGAAGTTTTAAATGTCGCTGTACAGATGGTTATTTGGAAGATCCCAATAATGTTACTCGTTGTAAGGCTGCTGAAGGACATGCTAGTTTATTGTTTGCAAGACGCTACGATATAAGAAAAGTAGCTCTCGATCGCGAAGAAATGACTGCAATAGTCAATGATACAAAGATGGCAACAGCACTCGATTATGTTTTCCGTACAGGAATGATTTTCTGGAGCGATGTGAGTGAGAAGAAAATTTACAAGTAAGATATTAATTCGTATGTAATCCTCCAATATTAATCGAATTGTGATCATAAATTAAATTGTATTGAATTTTACAAATAATTATTTTTTAAAGTCCACATGTTTCAAACGACGAATAAATTCGGGCTTGGTGGACTATCCCAAGATGATATTGCGAGAAAAAAAGTCCACGCTCCCCGGGCTGGATTTGAACCAGCGTCCTCCTGATCTCCGGTCAGTTGCGATATCCACTACGCTACTGGGAAGACGGCAGCTCTCCACATCCCTGGAGCATGAATTCATTTTCCCGCAATATCACCTATATACACGATCAAATTCGATCGCTTGAATCTGTACGATCAAGGTCCGATCGTATTACTGATAAAAAATTACTGATAAACCACTCCCGGTCCCTTTACATTTAATAGAAAACAGTACGCACACATTTGATTGGAATAACGTTAAAATTTTAGACCGCGAAGCGAATTATAAGAAACGACTTATTTCGGAAATGCTCCACATCAACATGCACCAACACACACTTAATAGGAAGGAAGACACACAACAACTCAGTCACACGTATAGGAAGCTTAGCAAGATTTTTCAAAACAAACACACCAATGTATCTGATGGTATATAAGACCTCTGACGTTAGCTTTATATACAATAGTTTGACAATGGCAGTGGAAGCAGCCGCTTCCACTGCCGAACGTAATATTATATTTCCATTCAAAACTGGTGAGAAAGAATAGTTAATTGTTACTTCGTCGATTGTTTTGTACTTAAATTGTATTATTTATTACGTGTTTTTTTGTGTAATAAATTTGTAGCCTGATGAGGCCAGTGAACCTAACTGGCGAAACGTCGCATCAAATAAATATGTGGTGGATTTTGTGAATTCCTTTTTCCACTTCATTCTGGATTGGCCCTCAAAGATCGACAACTTATACATATTTGGAATTATGAAGGGTGCACAGCATAATATTTATCCGATCGTATTGTTACAGATTCCCTTTTTACCTATTCCCCCCCGTACCATCGTATCATCTTGGGATAGTCCACCAAGCCCGAATTTATTCGTCGTTTAAAACATGTGGACGTTAAAAAATAATTATTTGTAAAATACTACTTCGGGTGAAAAGATGTAGTAGCCCAATAGGTTGGGTTGGGTGAGAAATTATTGCTTACTCGACAGGTAGAAGTTTGGTTGTGTATGCATGTGTGTGTGTGTGCGTTTGGCAATGGTCTCATGCCAATTACGATGCTTATTCGTGAACTTGTCCATGAGCGCATCCACGTCCACATGTCCGCGGTTAGGTATCTTGTACTCTTTTCAAGAGAATCGTGAGCCTCACAAGCGTGAGTGCATCTATTCGTAGGCTGGATGAGATCTGCCCGTCACTGGCATTCATCCTTGCCTATATCAGTTCCTCGAAATATCGGCTCATTTGCTCTCTCGAGAATTATTTCTCAAGTCTTCAAAAATGAACTCTTCTTGTGCAAGTTCAGCTCAATTGCATTCGGAACGCTATGAGTGTAATCAATATATGAAGTTAACGAAGGTTATATTACATGAGCGGGGTTCATAAAACCACGAAAGAAAATGAGAAAATTATGAAAAAATTATGAATTCCATCGTCACCTGGTGTACGTTCACATCTGGTAACTGCTTTCCTATATTGCTACTAATTGCGTCGGGACTGACTCTAGTGTATCGTGCATTCTATGTTTTTACAAAGCACATAGAATGCCGTAGCCAGCTCAACCCATTAAGTCCCAAATTGCAAAATAGTCATTTTCACTATTTTCGGATATGCTCTATTCGAAAAAATGATTGAAAAAAACTGAAAACATTGATTTTAAATAAATTATTAACAAATTCAAATAAGAAATTCGATTTTTTGGAGCACTTTTTTTCCAATTCAGAATCAGAGGAAAAAGGGAATATTATTTTTAATGTCGCAAACATGCAAAAAAGTGCACAAAATATTTGAACTTCCCGAATCCGTTGAGTTCTTTTGACTGTGATTTTTTTTCAGCAAAATGTCGGCAAAAAAACGGGAATCAATATTTTGGATTTTAGTTTTATCAATATTTTGAAGCATACATTTTTATATTCGATATACTTCTCTAAAATGTCATATACAGAGGTTGTCAATGTCGGTGAAAACGATTCCAATATTAAATTCTCAAAATTTTTGATCCAAGATCGCAGTTTCAAGATGGCGGCTGGCGATTTTCCACATGTTTAGTCGGAGGTTAGTGAAAATTTGGAATAATCGGTTTTTGGGGATGCTGGTAATAAATCTGATATCAGATCTTCGAAATTCTGTATCTAAGATGGCGTCAGACGATTTTCTATATTTTCAAAATTTCATCATTTTCACCTTTTAGCCATCGTTTTCATCCATGAATGACGTTGCCTTACCGCGTGGCGTGATGTAGAAAATCGTCTACCGCCATATTGGAACCGCCATCTTGGATACAGAACTTTGAAAATCTGATCTAAGATTCATCATCAGTGCCCCCCAAAAACCATTATTCCAAATTCTCATGAACCACCGACTAAAAATGTGGAAAATTGTCAGCCACCATCTTGAAATCGCCATCTTGGATCCAGAATTTTGAGAATTTTATGTTGGAATAGTTATCAGCTACATTGGAAACACTTGTCTACAAAATTCAAAAGAAATTTATCGATATAAAAATGTATGCTTCAAAATATTGATAAAATTAGAATCCAGAATATTGATTCCCATTTTTTGTACACTTTTGTGCACATTTGCGATCATGAAAATGAAATTCCTTCTTCCTCTGATTTTGGATTGAAAAAAAAGTGCTCCAATAAATCGAAGTTTTTATTTCAATTTGTTAATTATTTATTGAATAATAAAAATAATGAAATAATAAAATAATAAATAATTTTCCAGGTTTTTAACCATTGTTTCGTGTAGAGCATACCCGAAATTAGTGGGAATGACTGTTTTGCAATAAATCTCCCGTCTTATTCATCAAATCATTCGAGCTTGAAAGTATAAATAAAATTTCCGCAATTTGGGACTTGATGGGTTGAGATGGCTGAGGCATTTTCACCAGGGCTTCCCGGCCACAAATAACACGACTAAGTACCCAATTTCCACAAGTGAACATAAGTAGAAAAGAGTTGACATTCAATTTCAATTTCAGAAAATTCTTAGAGAATACAATCATTTAATTTTGAATCTTCAATGATACGTTACTTGAAAAATGTCTGCGTATGACCTCACAAATCGTGATTAACAACAATTTTTCCAAGTCGTGTGTCGATGTACAAGTGTAACTTTCCGGATAAGCGATTCTACTTCAAGATTTCAGAGTTTCAATGGTCGACCATTCACCAGTCAATTTAAGGTAGTTAATGCCAAACTACGTTTTTTTACAATCGTCTTAAAATTTTAGCCAATTATCGATAACAATATTTTACACCAGTTCTCAAAATCTGAACGAGCTTAGCCGTGCTAATCATGAATTATTGAATGTCAAAGTTTCACTTTATAACACGCGAAGCCCTATACCGGGCCTCTCAAGGCATGCTTAAAAAGACGTTTTCATCGATATGTCGAGAACGCTTCTTACGATTTTCATAAATAAGTTGTATGTTATAGTAGACTTATCAACGAAAACTTCCCTCGCTTAGTGTAGCACGCTACACGGCACCGTACTTGAGTAATTCTAATGCGAAGTTGATGATTCTACGCCTTGAACTAGCGCGAGCGGATGCCCGCCCGCGAGAGCGAGAAATGTGGCAACAGCGCAACACTCCTGTTTCAACTGATTGTGCGGAATGACGGGAAACTATACACTAACAGTTTTCGAAAAATAAGCATCATACTGATCGCCAGTTTAGTGCATGATAAATCAGATTGATAAGGGAAAAATAGTGTATTGTAATGGAATAGGTAAAGAATTTGATATACTTTCAGTATTATCCAACGTTCTTTTACAAATGAACATAACTTTTAACTAGCTTGTTATCATGTCAATATTATATGCAAACAACTCTAGAACATATTTTTAAACTAATTATCACAACTCTCATGAATACTCATTAATATGACAAAAATATTAAAATTATTATTACTAATGAGTGGAAAAATAAATTAGATATATTTTTTGATACAATCAATAATTTTTTTCAGGGTATTCTTATGTCTAGTAGTTTTGGATTTTCTGTTATCACATTTTTCAGTCAACTAAGCTAGTACTTCAGCTTCACCTTCCGTTTTGAAAGATCCAACCAACACATCAAAAGTAATATCAGCCCTAGACATTTTTTTCATGATGTCTCTTGGTATGATACCTTTTAGTTCACTCAATTTGTTTAAGTTCGACAAAGTAATATCACTCGTGGTTCCAATGTAATGATGATACGTCTTCCTTTTTTCGAACATGAAATTTATTAATATCTTGCGATCCTAAAAGATCTTCTGCCAATTTTGTTAGTTTGAACTGTCCAGGCCCTTTTCTTTCTGGTAAAGCTTTCCTCAAAATCGGTATACTATCGGTAAATCTTATTATGAACTTGAATTCATCACGTAAATTATCTTTCACTATGGCTTTTGTCAATCTTGGCGCATCAAACGCACTGTTATGAGCAACTAACGATATAGATTTATTAGCATTAGATAAAAATTGTTGAAATGCAATCAAAGCATTTTTGATGATACTGTAGATACCAATTGACTATTCAAGTATAATTTATTTCCAACTGTAATTAAGCTTGTGATTTTTGAAGCTTCCTCAGAAATTTGTTGTGTTGGTGTTATGTAAGAACAAAACGTGAGATCATCTATTTTAGTAGCAGCTTGTAAGATATTGTCTGTCATAGTTAGACCCAATGTTTCCAAATCAAAATAAACTACGCAATGATCGTTCGACGTCAACTCTGAATTCATGGATTGCAAGGATTTTTCTTGCTTACTTTTACCATCTTTCATATGACTAGGGAGCTCAGACCTTTTTTCATATCCTTATTAATGTCACAGTTATATTTGTATGTTACACCTTCTAATTTTTCTTCAACTTTCCGTAAATTTTCTCGAGCTTTTTTCAATTAAAGCCTCCTCAATTTTTTTTCCTTACATGATGCTTTTGTAGCATGTTTCTTTATAATTTTATGTCTATTTGGAACAAAATTGATTGTGAATCCAGAAGGAGGAATATTCAATTTTTGTCTTTGGTATGATACACTTGACTCGCCATCATTTTTGATACATACAACACTCCCAACTCGATAATCCGATGCGGCAGTTCTACTGTAGCAAATACTTTTCGGAGCCTTATGAGTGACTATATTGTTGATGCTGTCATTTGCTTGACTAGATGCAGAAACGGAGAATTTATCAGCATTGTCAGCGTATTTGCCTAAAATTTTCTCTAAGTGTGTACGTAAATTTACACCGGGAAGTACCACTGCTTGCGGATATTTTGGACCATCTCTACGCTTACACCATGATTGGCAATTTCCATGGCAATCATATAAATGATCAGAAAGAACGCGAATAAAGTTTCCAAGCTCTTTACTTTTTCCTCTATTCTGTTCGACAGCATACGTAAAACATGATTTTATGTTTGATATATAACCCTGCTTTTTCAATTGGTTGTGAGATTCAGCTAACTTATACAAATTTTTCCCAAAATCAGATGCAATGATAATCGTTATATCTTTCGGTCTCGGATCATTTGGAGCATCAATTTTACAGTAAGAAAAACTAGAAACGTCGGCATTTAGTTAAAAAATGTGCCTCAATGGAAGGTTCGAATGAAGTACGTGGATCGAAGTATGATTCTCTTTCAAATTACGAATATTTCTCTTCTGCAGATGAACTTATCGAGTCATTCACAGGTTAAATATCTTTCAAAACATCCTGAGGCCTGTTGGGGAGAAGATTTATATCTATACTATTATATAAAAGGACAGCCTGTTTTTTTGTGGCCGCTAATCTTTAAAACTAATGAACCGATTTTCATGAAATTTTGATACTTGATTCTTGACCACTCCAGGCATGTTTATGGCTATGTGGCGTTTCGAAATTTTGAGTAGAAACCGAGAAATAGACAATGCATTTTTCTGTGGTGGGGGTAACTGACCAAGTACCATGGCGCGGCAGTAGATGGCGAGGCGTTGAGTCGCACGTGTATAAGGTATAGCGCGGCGCTCTATCACAAGAGAGTCAGCGTTCTATCGGCTATATAGGAGAGCTTGAAAATGAGCTCAGCCTCTTTCTGGGATCTTTTGAATCCCAGTCCCCTGATGCCAAATGATTTTGGTGACAATGCCTAGACCCAGAAGTAACGTTGGGCGGTAGACGATTAGAACCAGACTAACGCAAGCCGTTCGTCAGGATCGAATAATTGGAGCCTCGTTCATAGTACGTGGAAGATCTGCTTTTGAATATGATCCATCAGAAAATTACGCTAATATAAAAGATTCGTGGTCAATTCGTGGTCCACGAAATGTTTATGATCTCGATAATGCTTGAAAGAATCCACATAACATTATGGGATTGCGTGATTGTTTGGAATCTAATATAACTAAAGTGGCTAACTAAAGACCTAACTTAATATTAGCTCAAATTCGTATTTTGGGTGCTTTAGTTTTAGCTGTTGCATCTTCAGGTTCTTACAGCAACTCTTCTTGCTGGAGGCAAAACTGCCCATTCCACGTTCAAATTACCTTTGAACGTTTTCATTAGCCAAGATACAATATGTTCAATGAGAAAAAATAGTCCTTTATGCAAAATTATCGAAGAAACTTCTCTTATAGTATGGGATGATTGTACTATGAGTCACCGTTCGCATATTGAAGCTATGAATCGCACATTACGAGATTTAAAATCTATTAGCAAACCTATGAGTGGAATAACTTTGCCTGTGATTCAAAAAGGAACTCGCGCTGACATTGTGAAAGCATGTTTGAAGTCGTCTTCAATGTGGAATTTGATAGAAAAATTACATTTACGAATAAATATGAGAGCTCACATTGGAGGTGAGGATTTGCAATTTCCTTTAGAACTTCTACAAATTAGAGATGGGAAAGTATTCAATGAAAATGATTACATAAATATTGATGCGAGAGTAGGAACAACTGTTAATACAGTCATGGACCTGATTTCTAAAGTCTATCCAGAAATTGAAAGTCTTTCTGACAAACCTTTCAATTGGTTATGCGAAAGGGGAATCATAACGTCTCGAAATGCTACCGCTCATAATATCATTAATATTAATTTGGGAAAGGTAGATGGAGAAATACGACATTATCATTCTATCGATACAGTGATTAACATTGATGAAGTTGTACACTACCCTCAAGGATTTCTGAACTCTCTTGATCCTTCAGGCTTTCCACCTCATGACTTAAAATTGAAAATTGGTTCTCCAATAATGCTACTACACAATCTAAATACTCCCAATTTAAGTCATGGCACAAGGTTGCAAATTAAAGTTATGCAGGAAAATGTAAACGAAGCAACTATTCTTACAGGACCTGCAGCTGGTATAAATACCTGAAACAGTATTTATATCTCGCATACCTATGATTCCATCAGACTTACAATTTCAATCCAAACGAAAATATTACAATTTCCTGTGAAACTTTCTTTTGTCTTGACGGTCAACAAATCTCAATGACAGACCTTTGAGTACGTAGGGATAGTTTTGCCCATTGACTGTTGCTCTTTCACGGACAGGGGATGCACGTAACCAATTTATATTCATTCCTCGGAATTCAAGAACTAAGAACGTCGTTTATCCAGAAGTCTTATAAATTTCAAATCCTCAGATACATGAAAATTATAATTCCAAGGATTACCAAGTATCAAATTATACAAAGTTTACAAATAAATACATATCATACGAATTTTTTAACAATAAATGAGAATAACATTCCGAACCCAATACACATATTCGCGGGCGAAGCCGCGACGGGGGACGCTATAATAAATAAAACTATTGATTGCGAGTAGACATTTCGTAGCTTTCATATTTTATTTTCATATTATAGTTAGACATCTTCTAACATAGCTAACTTATGATGTAAATAATATTTCGATTGTATGGATCACTTTAATTTTATTATGTAAATCATAGAATAAAATCCATCATATCTTATGCTCATACCCTAATGTAATGGCTTTGCTCAAAATATGAACCGAACACAAAACGAGAGTTTCGAAAAAATCTATAATATTTTCTTCAGTTTGTACAATAATAATTGACGGTAGAAAATTCATAAACGACGATAATTATTTCATAAATCATTGAAATTTAAAACTACGTGTGGATAATCGTTAATAGTCGAGACAATGTTGAGATAAGCTCACACAATTTGAGCTACTTTCTGTACGTTATTTTTGATTAATTATTTTTCTTTTTCTGCAGCTTTTACACAACTCTCTTTGGCAATTTCTCCTATTGCTTTACCAACTATATGCTCATGCTTCTTGTACAACTTTGAACTGAGAGTTGGTATTTTCATGCAGATGAATATTTTTTCCAAGGCAGTGTGACCTGTTCCTGAGTGAATTGTACCTACAAAATGAAAATAACATATAAATTGAGGTTGTGAATGGAGTATAAATCAAGTAGCTGATAAATAAGCATTGTACTCACCAAGCACGATTTTTGTATTTACATCTGAGTATGTTTTGGTTTTCAATTTTTGAGTTGGGCTGGTACGGATAAAATTTTGTTTCTGACATTTGTCGCAAAGCACAGTAAAAATACTTGATGAGCCTTTCCGCACTTCTGTAGTGGATTTCCCCAAATCCAATAGCTCCGAAGATTTGATAGACTTCGTATTGCGAGCAAGTGTTTTGGGGTTAACTATCCGATATCCTTCCAGGATAGTTCCTTCCTCGGCACATCGGAGATCTTCACATCGTTTTGATTTCTTGGCTTCACTCATTGATTGTAAAGCTTCCCTCTTACGGTTGTCAAGTTTTTCTTCACCATACCGCCCGTTTTCACTTCGATATTGCTGTGATATTGTTTACATATCATGCCGATGACGGCTCCGGCACTGAGACTTGCGCTGCGACGAACACAACGTGAGCGTGTGCCACGCGTGTGTGCATGAGCTTCAGATGGCGTGAACTACCTTAAGTATTGAGGAAGTTGCACGGCACTAAAATGCTAACATCTCGAGTTGCAGATATGTGTGATAAAATGAATCTTTACGTATAACCTTAACATTTTGATACAAAAATCGACATCTTACAAGAAGAGTATCAGACTTCGGGTCTCCAATCTTGCTGGAACTTTGTATGATGAGTTTCCGGTAGTGGGATAGTTTATTATGCAACTAGTGCATTAAATGCGATTTTATGCACCAGTGTGACAAGTGTATCACACGTCGCCGGCGCACGAGTGCTAGATGGTCACACAAACAATAATACAACCGGCACACATTTAACAAGCACACATCCAACCGGTGGATACTATCGGGAGCTTTCTAGAATTTACTCAACACACACTGGAATCTACTCGAATCAGACTCATGACTCTGACTTACCCGTAAAAATTCTCCAAATCGGTTCGTTGAGAATTGAATGTAACATCACTGCTGATGTCTCTTTATATTAAAAGCTAAACATCCGCCGCCGCCGCCGTCGTCATTTCGCTTCTCACGGTTGCTCCTCGTGGTCGCTTTTCACGGGAGCTCCTCATAATTGCTCCTCACGATTGCTTCTCACGGCTGGTCCTTACGATCGCTCCTCATGGGTGCTCCTCACGATTGCTCCTCACGGGTGTTCCTCATAGGTGCTCCTCACGATTGCTCCTCACGGTTGCTCAAGATTTTCAGAATTGATCGGTTTCTAATGGCTTTTACGAGCAGAAGCTTTTGAAAGTCAAATACCCAGACGTCTATTTGGCTAAGCAAGTCATAAATAACATGGGAATGGAGTGCGTAGTGAATTGTTAGGTGAATAAATACTGTTATGAACTGTTTATACTTTTCCAGTTCTCCATTCTATCAATCTTATATATTGAGAACAAATATGAAATATTAAGATAACTAGTCACAAATAATTGATCCTATGAGTTTACGATAAATGATATATCTTGTTACTTCCAGTACACACGTTTCATCCTCGTCATTCTCGTTCACTCTCGCTCCATCCACGGTTCATACCTAATTCTTATTCGTCTCATACCTGATTCATATCCCATTCATACTTGTTCATTCCCGTTCCATACCCGCTTCATATCCGTTCCATACCCATGTCGTCTATCATCTTTTTTCATTTTTCCTCATCATTCCTTCGGGAATCAGTATGAATCGTTTGCAATCCAATGAGAATTTATTCAGTTGTCAACGTTGTCAGAGTTAACATCATATGAAACCGTCAAGCGATATGTCTGAAGATGGAATTCAGCGACAGTAAAAGAGGTCAAGAAAAGTTAAACTGCAATAGGTATTCTTGAGAGATACATACTGATAATATTTCTTGGAGATGCATTCATTTCCAGGAGAAATGCTTAGGTAGAATGGCGACTCGTGACAATAAAATCATAACAGTTGAAAAATATATTCGCTGTTCATCAATGAATCAATCAATCCTTGGCAAGATATAACCATCAAATCCATTGATTACAGAACTGATTCGTTAAGAAATAATATTTAAAGAAAAATATTCACTTCATATAGCGCCCGCACGAAGTGGAATCTCACTATTATATAAAGAGGAAACGTTTGTTTGTATGCTCGCAAAAATCTCCAATACTACTGAACCAATCGCCTCCGAATTTTGAAAGTAGCTTGACTATGTACCCTGAAGTGTCATAGGCTATTAAGATTAATTGTTAATTAATTAGGAACGTTTCTATACTCAACGTAGAAATAACATGCAAATCAGCTCCGGCTTCTCTCTTTGGCCACTAGGTGGCGAGACGCTGTTCTAGCCGTTCACGCGGCTGAAGTGGCGCGGTCTGGTCTAAAGTATGTGGCAATTAGTGTTGAAGTCCTCGATTTAAATTATGGTTGTCCTATTGTAACTCCTGACATTATAGCAGTGTAATCGATTGCCTAAATAATCAAACTCGCATATATTGTCTTAAGGGATTATTTTTGACTGCTGAAATATGCCTTGATTTGAAACTCCAGCTTTCCTCTTTAACCACTAGGTGCCGAAGTCCGCTGTACGAGCTGTTCACGCGGTTTCTTTTGCTATGGCGATAAACTAGGTTCAAGGTCTGACATTTAGATATGTCGAAATTGATTTACGCTTCGATTGCTATTCACACGGGCAGTTGTATGTTGGACTTTCTAAGACGAGATCTCCATCAGAAGATCGCTGATTCAAATCCAGCCCGGGGAGCGTGGAATTTTTTTCTCGCAATATCACTTTGGGATAGTCCACCAAACCCGAATTTATTCATCGTTTTCCTTTATCATATTGGCCGATCTGACGAGTGACCTGGTCTGGTGCGTGGAGTTGACTACTCGCGACGAGTTTCGGCTACTCTTGCGGGGCGCTGCCGACTTGATCAACATCTCTCGCCTCCTCGAGCAAACGTGAACGTTTGATTGGCTCTTTCCCTTCTTTTCTTTTACTTATACCACCATAATTGTTGTTAGCGTTCACGCCGGTGTACTGGTGTTGCCTCCCGAATCTCTGATGATGTCTGCGGATCGCGTCGTGATCTAGCTGGTGCGTCCGGGTCACTGATACGTCCTATTTCTTCTCCCTCCGATCATTGTCCGTTTGCTACTCTTTCTGTTTCCCGTTTCATCGGTTCCGCCTCTCTATGTGTGTCAATCTCGTTCGGTGATCAGGTTATTGATTTATAATCGTTCATCAGATCGGGTGTGCTTCGTCTTAATTCGGTACTTAACGCTATAGATGCGTTCTCCGCGGCCTTGACTCTCGAGCGAGCTATTTCGTTGGACGTGAAGAGCCGCCCCCGTAACTTAGAATTCCGTACTAGGTCTTCTTCGGAGTCGATTGATCCTGATGCTATTCTCGATGGTAAATCTCTCGATTTTGGAAAATCTTCAGCTGTACCTCCGTTTGGTAGTAGATGGGATGACTTAGATTTTCCGCCTTCGGGACCGCCGGTTGATGAGGATTACTTATTGTGTACTCCCTCTCCTGTCCGCTCTCTCTCTCTGTTCTCCTATTCCTGTAATCCCTCCAGATTGGGGATCTCTCCGGTTTTACCGTCTCTCCCTTGCCCTTCTTATAATGATGATTTCTGTTCTAGTAATGAGTATCTCTTATAGGTCCAGTCTATCTTTGTGCATTTTTCAGGTTTGAGGTCATGGGCGCCCCCTGGTTGAGGATCGACGTTTCGCTGATACAGAACGCGCTGCTCCTGGTGTTCGCCCACCTACTGCTACACGTACTGATGCAGCTTCCCATCTCTTGGATGTGTTTCCTATCAGCTCAACTCCGCCGGGTGGAATTAGTCGTAGACGCCGATAATTTTCATGAAAGTCACGTCCGAGCAGTAAAAGAGCTGCGTCGTCGACTGGAGATCGTCTTCCATTGCGGGCCCTCCTCGCTGACGATAGTGGACATTCATGCTGGTCTCGGCGTTTCTACTCGATACGCCCCCTTTATCATGGGAGAGACGTTCACTCTGGCTTCCGCGGTTGGTGTCGTGCTTCCGCCTCATGATGCTTGGGTGAATCGAAGGATGGTTTATATCCTCCAAACTTTAGATATGTGCCGCTTCTGGGCATGTTTGGCTTTTGACATCGCTGCAGCTGTCCTCCCGTATTGCTTGGAGTCCATTGCCGATTTCCATTTCTTTCATGTCGACGAGCTTTTGGCAAATACGCGTGGATCCCCACTAGGTTCTCACGAAGTACCCGATCGAGCTGACTTTGACTTCGCCGATGCCGACACTATGGTGGTTCACTCCGATGATTCGGAACCAATGCTTGTATGTGACTGCAATATTTGCTTATTCCAATATCAATATGTAAAAAATTTGATCCTTATTCTTATTCCTTCCCATTCCTTGAGTAGTCCTTTTGAGTATCAATGTATTAGTGAGCTCAAATTTCCATTATCGATTGCCTACTTTTGGTGGCCTAGCTTTAATTATTTATTTTTGTTGTTTTTTCTTGTTTTTTCTGTGGTTTTTATTTTTGATTTTCCCTTGACTTGGGAGTACGATACTGCTAAAGATAAAGATGAAGATAAAGAAAATCATACTTTCTGAGACATCTTATGGAATATATTATGCTAACGTACTGAGGAAGGTTCCGCTATTCGCAATGACTGATATCGTATTCGTTAATAATCCGAACGCTGTGTATTGTTAGTAATGAATGACCGACCGCAATTTTTCATCCGTGCTGACTCGACATCTTTTACGTACTTTCTCGACGCCAGTTAGTCGTACCCACAATAAGTCTGGTGCTGATTCGCGATTCTGGCGGAGCTTCTCAACGTCGTTACATTCATTCGATTCGTTTTTCCTAACGTAGTAACCTCAACGTCCATTTCGACTTCGTGATATTGTGTGATTGGAATCATAGCGTTATATTTTCCGACGGTGTTTACTACAATTATACATATTTTTTCTCCAAGCGGGATGAATTCGACGTTGTGTGTGCATGGCAATAATTCACAGGTGAAGCATTCTCATCTCTGGTTTCTCTTTGAGCGGAGCTACCTAAACGCTGAGTCATCATGCTTCCAGGCGGAGCTTTCTCGACACCGGATTCTTTCATTTGGATGGAGAATTTTTCATTTTAGGTGGAGGTACCTCGACTCTCGATCGCAGAGTAATATGAGTAATGAATGTATGAGATGATCGTGAATCATTGCTAGGTGGAGCGTTCTCACACCCGCATCTTTGTCCTGTAAGCAGAGAAACCTCGACGCTGTGTTATCATATTTCCTGATAGAGCTTTCTCGACACCGGTTTTTCCAATTGGAGTAACCTCGACCATGGTTTACCTGATCGCGAGTTTATTGTTAGTGATGAATGCATAATGTTTGCGAGTGCTTCCCAGGTGAAGCGTTCTCAACACCGGTACTTTCTATTTTCCCAAGCGGAGCATCCTCGACGCCGGTTTACTTGATCGTGACAATGTTAATAATGCGAATGGATCAAATGACCGCGAATTTTCCTAGATAGAGCAGTCTCGACACCAGTACTTGTCCGTTCTTCCAAGCGGAATATCTTCGACGTTGGTTTATTTCATCGTATTTCTGTTGTTATAATTGAGTGTTTCCTAGGTGGAGCATTTTCAACACCGGTAGTTCTCATTTTTTCAAGCGGAGTATCCTCACGCTGATTTATATCAGCTTCCTGGTTGGAGTGTATTATTCCAAGCGATTTGGATTAGAAATTATATCTAACGATTTGAAAAAAAGGAACACACGTTAGTGCCGTCAAATTTGTGATTTAATCACTTTTCTTTCATTGCGTTCATGCGTGCCCACGTTAAGACCACCAAGAAGTCTATTTGGCCATATTCTTGAAGTTCATATGTTTAAAAAAAATCGTTATTCAAACGTACTCATATTACCTTATGTTCTCGCGTGCGCCTACGTTAGGGCCACCCGAAAGTTGTTTGACAATCGGGGTTTGCAGTAGGCGTGTAATTTCACTTCATGTTGTAGTAGTTATGTAAGGATAGCAAAACGACCACGTGAAACCCAGACTCTTTATGCATTCATGTCGGCATTTCTCAATCAGCTCCGTTATATTTTCATAGGGAATACATTTTTTGAGCCCGTCTATATGCACTGATCTCGTTTTTTCATCCACTTTCACTTTAGCAAGGTATCTTTCATGATTTATTTCTATTTTTTCACACGGAACATAATTTTCTTTATCTACTTTACCTTTCTCGGAAATTTTCAACCAATCTACTATCTCTCTCACTCTTAAATGTCTCTGATCAATATTTCGATCATAATATTCTTTTGATAAAACTATGCTTAATTCATTGCTGCCATAGTCCGCGTTTCCGCGACGTTATAGGTTATGTCCGCGAGATATTCATTGACAGTCGGCAAATATTTTTTCTGTGGGAAGCTGGACGGGCTTGCGCGCGTCGACTATATACCACTTCGTGCAACGAATATCCCAATACCTCGTGTACGCTAGTATTATAAGAGGGCTGCGCAACTGGAAGAATCTCGTCCCATTGCTCGTATTCGTTTACAATTAATTTGAGGGGAAGCCTACCTAAATTTCAACATCAAAAAAAAAATCGTACGAGGCTATAAAATGATATTTTTATTCATTTTCTTATTTTTTAGGAGGTACTTGGGATTTTTTTTCTAGGCTCCTAGAAGTCTAATCGCAAAACCGATACGTACGTTTGTGGACATTGTATTGAGGAACCCTCAAAAAAATTTTCAGCCCAAACCATTGGAAATAACTCTCAATTATTCACCTCCTCTTGCATCACGTTCCCACCTTCATTCTGCAACGTCATAAAGATATCCATTTGATTCACACAAAGTAATTAGCATACATGCGATGTGTACGTGGGAGGATGTGTGTGTGTGTGAGTGTGTATGCGCACACAAACACACACACACACACACACGCACGCACTCTCACCCTCACACATACTCACACACACACGCACACACACACAACACACACACACACACACACACACACACACACACACACACACACACACACGCGCACACACACACACGCACACACACAAGCACACACACACACACACACACACACACACACACACACACACACACACACACACACACACACACACACACACACACACACACACACACACACACACACACACACACACACACACACACACACACACACACACACACGTGCACATTCATACACAAACACACACACACACACACACTCAAAAATACACACAAACACGCACATCGCACACCTCCCACGCACACATCGCATGTATGCTAATTACTTTGTGTGAATCAAATGGATATCTCTATGACGTTGCAGAATGAAGGTAGAAACGTGATGCAGCAGGAGGTGAATAATTGAGAGTTATTTCCAATGGTTTGGGCTGAAAATGTTTTTGAGGGTTCCTCAATACAATGTACACAAACGTACAACCCGGTTTTGCGATTAGACTTCTAGGAGCTAGAAAAAAAATCCCAAGTACCTTCAAAAAAATTGAAAAAATTTTTTTACAGTGAAAAAAATTTTTCCCGGGGTGGTCGGTACGTCATTGAAACCGCCGTAAGAAAATGAATCAATATATCAATTTATAGCCTCGTACGATTTTTTTTTAATAATGTTAAAATTTAGGTAGGCTACCCCCTTAATGTATTCTTTTATAACATGATGCATTCTCTTAATTTCTCCGTTCGGTTGCGGGTGATACGTGGTTGTGGTATATTTCTCTATTCTGAACTTTCTTGCGAGTTAGTTTAAAAACTAATTCGCGAAATGCATTCTATTATCCGCGCAGATAACCTGTGGTGATCCGAAATTGCAAATTACCTTCTCCATAGATGCTTTGGCTACTTCGTGGGCGTTTCCATGACGGACTGCCGTTAAAATGCAGTATTTGCGAAAGTTGCACTGCATTCTAAGGATGTATGAATTCCCTGCTTTCGTCTCTCTTAGTGGTCCGCAAAAGTTGATTGATAGGTTCTCAACAGGGTACAATGGGATACCTGTTATTAGCATGGAAACTTTGTTTTTGTTCCGAACTAACTTGGTTGATTGACTTTCGGGGCAGCTGCACACAAAACTTACTACATCTATGTAGATATTTCTCGAACAGAGTTTCGCCGCTATTATCGCTAAGGTTTTCTTCATGCCTTTGTGACCCCATAATTGCTGATTCGTGAAATTCTTCAATAACCCTACATATGTCTTCTACTTTTGGCAGTTGTAGGTAATTTTTGAATAGCGTTATCGATATCACTCTCTTTTTAAAAAGCATATTGCATCGTTCATCGAAGTTACCTCAGTCCGATTGTGTTAACATTGATAAATCTCTAATAATCCTCACGGTTTTGATTTTATTCTTTATCAATGATGCCTTGAGATTCTTCAGGCATGATAAGCTACATAATCGCATCGTTTTATCGTCAAAATTATTTTTCGCTGTTAATCCAAAAACTTTTACTCCACGACATTCTGACTGAGTTACCTCAAATATCAAAGTTTCCGTATCATACGGGTTATCATACGGGTCTCATCTGATAATATCGGATGTGATATCGATGGAGTTTTTTCTTAGCTTTCTGATAGTGAATTTAGTTACCCCAAATTTTCACGTTTTCCTGATAAAGAAATATAAAACAGGCCATATTCCAAAGAGTTATTTGTAAAATTTCTTCAAATAGTCTAAATCGAAAGCTTACATTGTTTTACATGAATATCGACCTGCTCAAAATTGGATTTTTGCGTTGTTTTCGTGTAATTGAGTAGCGAAAATGAGAAAATTCGCTGCGTCTGGCAATCACGTGCCCAGGCACCAGTTTTTGCACGGCGTGGCGTATTCCACATGTTTGCTACTCAATTACAGACTTACAACAAATACAGACGTGCTACGAGCCGGTTGTTTCACAGTTTTCGATGAAATCTATCCACGATACGATTTTTACATACGAATTTATTTCAAGCAAAAAACTAGTTACACTGTCTATGAAATACAAAACGCTGATTAAAAACGGAAGAAAACATGGAAAGATTGGATAACATTTTTTGTTCAATGTTCCTCAAATTCACATTTTTGCAAGTTACAAAAACAATAAAATAATTTCCATCATTCAAATATGTCTTGAACGTCGCTTGGTAAATGTTAGTGATGAATTAGTGTTAATTCATAACATTGAGCTTAATTTTTGTGTTCATAGTTAACATTGAGTACTCCCTTTTCTATGGAAGAACGCCTTGAACCCATTCGAGTAACAGAATTCTATTCTTCCAAAGACATGGAATGATAGAAACTCATTGACGTTTATTAATTTGGGAGGATGAGGCGACTTGGCTCCAGCATTGTGGAGTAGCACCAGATCAATCGTGATAGTATGGACTTTTCTGAGATCTTATTCTCAATAATGTTTTGCTTGCCTTATAAAATTCAAACAATGTTGAATGGCGTGAGGAACTCATTCTCTTCTAGAACTTTTTAATTTTTGCTCATAGTAAATAAAATCCAAATTTGAAGTTTGATATCAATTTATTTATCCGTATAATTTCACACAGATTTCGAGTTTGAGATGGAGGACTTGTTCTTGCATTATTCAATTTTCCAACTGGCCGAAAGACTGGAGTCATGATGTAGATAAGCCTTATATGACCTAAATGATTCCTGGCTACGGAGAATTCGAATTAGTTATTAGTTTTTCAATTTTCATTTGTTTAAATAATCTGCTCAAGCAAGTGATCACAAAATGGATTTGTTTTTGTAAAAAAATATCAAACTCACCAGATTTTGTCAGATTCCCCCCAAAAAAATTATCGTGTGTCCGTCGCGTACACGACGATCATGCCGGCACACGCGCTCGCAAGCACTCTTTCTTTCGCTCACACACGTGCACCTACCTTTTACCTCCTTCAGACTCTGATCTACCTCGCCCGTCTCCACACGTCCAGCCATCCTCTCGAGCGGACTGGTGTAGGCTCTGGAGGTCACTCACAAAAACAAGCACAACACTCGCGCGCGCAGTGGAAGCGTGCTGGGTCCAAAACCTGACAGGATTCAGAGATGAAAAAATAATTACGAGTCACGCGAGTGTAACTTCAAGAAGTTCTGTCTTTGTATTTATCAGAATCAATGGACACTGTCTATGAAAAATAAACTAGCAAACAAAGGCACGTCCTGTTAGTAGGCTGACGAAACAACGAAAGAAAAGAGCTTCGCGCTGTTTCATATGATTTTGATGTGCTGTCTGTCTCTTTCTCAACATATATATGTATATATATATATATATATATATATATATATATATATATATATATATATATATATATATATATATATATATTATATCTATTTCTATTATATATTTCTATTTCTATTATATCTTCTATTATATAAAAAGGACAGCCTGTTTTTTTGTGGCCGCTAATTTCAGAAACTACTGAACCGATTTTCATGAAATTTTGATACTTGATTCTTGACCACTCCAGGCATGTTTACGGATATGTGGCGTCTTAAAATTTTGAGTAGAAACCGAGAAATAGACAATGCAATTTTTCGTGGTTAGGGTAACCGACCAAGTACCATGGCATGCCAGTAGATGGCGAGGCGTTGAGTCGGTATAGTGCGGCGCTCTCTCGCAATAGAGTCAGCGTTCTATCGGCTATATAGGAGAGCTTGGAAATAAGCTCAGCCTGTTTCTGGGATCTTTTGTATCGCAGTTCCCTACTGCCAAATAATTTTGGAAACAATGCCGAGGCCCAGAAGTAACATTAGGCGGTATACAATTAGAACGAGACGAACGCAAGCCGTTCGTCAGGGTCGAATAATTAAAGCCCCGTTAATAGTATGTGGAATATCTGCTTTTGAATATGATCCAACAGAAAATTACGCTTATATAAAAGATATTCTAGTTGGATCTATGAATAAAGTATGTGATAAGTGTCAAGCCATGAAGTGGCCAGATGAAGCTCCTGGATTGTGCTGTTCTGGTGGAAAAATTAATCTTCCTGCTGTTGAAGAGCCACCAGAACCTCTCAAAAGTCTTCTTTCAGAGAATCGCACTGATTCCACATTTTCTGGCCTATTTCAGGAAGTTGAATAAACACACTGTTATAAACACAGGATAAACACAGGAAGTTCAATAAAATACACTATTTCAAATGACTTCATTTGGAGCTAACGAAATTCGAGAAGGAAATTTTAGGCCAACTTTCAGAATTCAAGTGCAAGTATATCAGAGTATTGGGAGTTTATTGCCTCTTGGGGGTGGAGATTTGCAATTTGCTTTAGAACTTCTAAAAATTGGAGATGGGAAAGTATCAAATGGAAATGATTACATAAATATTGATAGAAAAGTAGAAACGACTGTTAATACAGTCATGGACCTGATTTCTAAAGTCTATCCAGAAATTTAAAATCTCTCTGACAAAGCTTAAAATTGGTTATGCGAAAGGGCAATTATAACCCCTCGAAACGCTATCACTCATAATATTAATAATAGTAATTTAGGAAAGTTAGATGGAGAAATGCGACATTATCATTCTATCGATACATTGATCAACATTGATAAAGTTGTACACTACCCTCAAGAATTTCTGAACTCTTGATCCTTCAAGCTTTCTACCTCATGACTTAAAATTGAAAATTAGTTCTCCAATAATGCTATTACACAATCTAAATCGTCCCAATTTATGTAATGGCACAAGGTTGCAAATTAAAGTTATGCGGGAAAATATAATCGAAGCAACTATTCTTACAGGACCTGCTGGAGAAACAGTATTCCTACCTCGCACACCTATGATTCCATCAGACTTACTATTCCAATTCAAACGATTACAATTTTCTGTGAAACTTTCTTTCGCCTTGACGATCAACAAATTTCAAGGACAGACTTTTAAGTACGTAGGGGTAGATTTGCAAACAGAATATTTTTCACGCGGCCAATTGTATGTTGCTCTTCCACGGACAGGGGTTGCACGTATACAATTCATATTAATTCCTCAAAATTCAGAAACTAAGAACGCCGTTCATCCAAAATTTTCAATTCTCAGAGGATACATGGAAAATACAACTCCAAGGATTGCAAAATATCAAATTAATCAAAGTTCACAAATGAATACATATTATACGAGTTTTCCAACAATAAATGAGAGTAACAACACTTCGAACTCAATACACACATTCGCGGGCGAAGCCGCGACGGGGGACGCTAGTATATATATATATATATATATGAATTTGTGCCGTGTTTGTCATGTGAGATATTTCCCTCTATGACAAAAAGAAGGAAAAGAACCTGACGAATATCGCGCCACTACATTGGTGACATCGGTGGTCCACGGATACAATTTCGTCAAGCAGCAATTTTTACTTTTGTAGACCTCTTTTTTCATACGAGAAAATTAGAGGCCGCAGAAGTTGTTTCAGGTGTCACGAGCCAGTCCAGAGTCAAAACGAGTCTTACTGTTGTTTGCACCCAACCCAACCAGAGAGCTTTCGAATTTTATCGAATAACCATACATCCAGTCAACAGGCAATTTGAGTCCAACAACCCAACTCACAGTCGGATCGAGCCAGCGGTCCAGCTAAGCAGCTCCAGGAATCGGGTTGGACAGTGTAGTGACTTATAGTGTGTAGTGCAGTGTAATGTAGTGTGGTGAAGTACACACTTTTCCACGTTAAGCTTCTGGAAATGCCGCACTCAAATAAGTAGTGAGTCGGACTTTTTATACCTTTTATACTTTATACTTTAAGCTTTATACTTTTTTTTTAAATTTTTTTTTCTTTTTTTTCTTTTCTTTTATACTTTAAGCAAGGTTATATTCATTTAAAATTTCAAATAACTCTGTATTTTTTTTTCAAAGACGAAATCCAAAATATAGTAAAGAATATAACACATTTTTTTCTGTTTTTGCTATGAAATACTAGTTGAAATAACTTTTCAAATCTTTCAATTCTAGATATTTTTAATTTTCCATTCTTTTTTTCAAACATTAAATGCTAAAGTAGTATTCACTAGAAAAAAGTTATTTTTTTTCCTGACAAATTTTTACAAGAATCAATTTTGTAACCTTGCTTAAGATAACTTGATCAAGCGACCATCCCCCCGCTCCTGCGCATGAAATAAGTATCAAAAAATTGTAGCGAGAGAGAGAGAGAGAGAGAGAGAGAGGGAAAATGATGCGTCTTACTAGAGAGAAACAGATCAAAAGCTATTTGAGGAAAATGAAAACTAAGAATACTAACACTTGGAATGTCTAAGCAATAGACACGGAAATGCCACTAGATATAGTTAATATTAGTTGCGATGAAAACCTCATACCCACACCCGATGAACCAGTGCCAATAGTAACGGCACCACCAAAAACCGACAAAATCTCAGTCGAAAATGACCAATTAACTAACTGTAAACCATCCTCAATCGACCTAAAGACTGCTCTAACTATTATTCTACTATCCAACGGCTCAGAAGATGCAGTCGACACTTTTACAAAAGCATGTTACGATGTTTACGATGTAGTATTCCCAAATCAAAGAGATTTTTTAATCAAATAATTACGTTCAACATTCGTTGGGAATGCCGAGAAATTTCTCAGAGGCAAAGATATCGATGAATCCCTCGAAGTATTTATAAATAACATCCAACAAACGTTCGGCTCTAACGAAAATTTTGATCACCCCATTAATATGCTCTCTAGAATGGGTCAAAAGAGTAGCGAGTCGGCAAAAGAATTCGGTTTTGGAGTGAATGGTTTTTGGTTGACCAGGCGGGGTGAAGACACAGAGTGCAGGACACAAGTGTATGAGGTTTTGAAGAGTTTATTAAATAATCTACCATCGTGCTACCTTCATGATAACCGTCGTATCAAGTAGAATCCACCGTGTAGGAGAAGCTACCGTTAGCAATATGTAGACAAACCGTGAAGTCGACCGGTCAACTCGGCGTACACCGATCAAGTGGGCACGGCGGTCCGCCGCCAGTGCCGCGCTGCGTTCACGCATGCGCACAAACTCATCAGAGCTAATAATGTTAGAATATCTCAACATAGAGTAACGGAACTACTGAGCAGACTAATAAATGCAATAAATCGCACTTATGTACTAACGGTAGCTACTGGAATGGAGGCAGGAACGCGTGATAATGCGACAAAATGTTTCATTGCAGAACTATATCACGATGCCATCTTGGACAAAGTTAGGGATAGTAATCCACTCACCCTCGAAGAAGCGATAAATAACGCTGTCGAATTCGAAGGAGATAAGAAATGGCGCGACGTGGTTGAAACGTCTAACAACTCGGTTTCGCAAACGATAAACACCCCCAGAAAAGAAATTCCTGTACATGGCATTGATAGGGGACAAGTCGAGCATACTATTAGATCATGTTTTGAATGCCACCAACCAAGACACTTAAAACAAGACTGCCCGAATAACTACAGGTTTCCTAATAACCCACAAGATAACTGCTATTACCAGAACCGACATGCACAGGCTCCCAATCACTACGCCAATACGAATCAACAAATTCACAACATACACATCCCCCCCTTATTACCAAATATCATGGATCCCAATCAACTAAAGCAACAAAGTCACTTCCAACCAACAAACTTGACGCAACAACAAAATCCAAACACGAGCGTGTATGATACAATAACGTGTCCATAGGACGTGGAAATTATCGCGGACGCGGATACAGTCGCGGACGTGGACAAGGACGGGGACAGTCTAGACGACACCCATACCAACAGAATCCTCCTCCTGGCCAAACTCATTCCTCACACCAATCACAACCACAACAAAACCCAGACATGACTAATAACACAAGGGTGCACATACTACAAGATAAACAACAAACTTCGCCTACCACGTATAACAGCCATTTAAGGGGTTACATGCACCTTAAAATTGAAAAAAAAAACAAATTTTTTTTCATGTTTTTTTAAGTATTTGGATCTCCTCTTTCGAATGCCGAAAGCCGTTTTCAAAAATTCGGCGTCCTTAAAAAGTTATGCGAGATTAACTCAAGTCATGTTTTGAGGCAAAAACCGCAAAAAATGATGATTTTCAATAACAACGCTGATTTAATTTTTTTCTCTGCAGAAAAATATTTTATATCAATTTTATAATGCTTAATTATCAAAAAAAATCGATATTCGACTATAAAAAAAAATTTTCTACCTATTGACAATCATGATTCAAATTATCACAAAGTATGAGCCTATAGAACATTTATTCAATATAATTCGCAATAAATGACTCGAGTGCCCATGTTTTGTGTTTCCCGCGGCAAGGCCTTGACTATTTTCGGTCAAAGCTATATGTGCCGCCATTTTTAGTGTAAGAATGACAATACTTTATGTGAACAGACCTTCAAAATTCATGTGTGAAACTGAACCATGAGTGTGGAATAGCCTTTACTCTCAAGTTTGTTTTGATTATCAACTACCGGCTAATTTGGGGTTAACCTCTCATTTTCTCAAAATAAAAATAGAAACATAAAAGAGAATAGTTCATGTTGCTGAGACATTAGTAGTAAGTATCTGTTTGAATTCATAATTATTTGAATAAATATTGAAGACAAAAATTTATTCATGATTTCATTTTTTTGTTTTAAAAGCTATGTCAACACAGAAGAAGAAAAAAAGAAGTTCCCCAGTGGCAAGTTTCAATGATGGTGCTTTCTCTTGAATGTTGAATGATGAAATGTGATTTTCTCAAAAGTGTAATTTTGACTTATGTGATGTACTTGCCGTAAGATCCAAAGAGCTGAGGTTGACGTATACAACTTTTGTAAAGTGGATTGTGTTTGTGACATCAATACTCATATCCGGAACCTCAGTCGCTAAGATCCAATCAAGTTTGACCCCATAAGCGGGTGACCAAACCAGTGAAATAGCTATTTTCTTGATTTTTCATCATTGTATTCGATAAGTCTACAGATTTGGGTGGTCAGAATTGATCAGATCTTGGCGACTGAGGTTCCGGATATGAATATTGATGTCAGAAACATAATCTATTTTGCAAAAGTGGTATACGTAGACCTCAGCTTTCTGGATCTTACGACAAGTGTGATATCAGAGTTAATACAAATATATAGCTATATAAAATATTCCAAAGCACTTTTGGGATATATTTTTCGTGGAAAAGTTACAAATTGTACAGATTCAACAAGTGTAGAAGATTTAACAAATGTACAGATTCTTGAAAAAGATCTGTTTGAAAAAAAACTTTAAATTAGTTATTTTTTTCTGTTGTCCAAGAATTATTAATTTTAAGGTGTATGTAACTCCTCAAACGACCATATTAACAGCTCAGACCAACGATGCGACTCTGAGAGAAGAAAAGAAAGCGCACCAACCTCTCATCGCGTATACTTTTCAGTTTCGTGTTACGTGTTCAGTTTCTCCTAACGCCGAGAAACTGAACACGTCGTCCCCTAATATCTGCTTGAAAAATGATGCATTCTCGAAAGAAACAGTAATATTTCTTATGGATACTGGTTGCACTGTAAATATAATAAGACAAAATGTTTTAAGAAACAATTTCATACCTAATGTAAACCGTATTTTCAACTTGGTTGGCATAGGCTCGGGTGTCGTGAAAACCCTAGGCGAAACTATATTAAACATCGGTGGAAGGGACGTGGAATTCCAAGTGGTCTCTGACGACTTTCCCATAAGCCGATCGTTTCGCGAAACTTTTGAAACAAATAAAATTTGACAACTTAAACCCAGAAGAAACGCATAGCTTACTAATATTACTTGAAAAATACTGCTACCAATTTCATTTAGAAGGCGAAAAACTTCCTGTTACAAACGCGGTTAAACACAATATTAACGTAGTAAATGAAACCTCTATTCGTACAAGACAATATAGACTGCCACATTCTACTAGAAAACAAGTTAGAGGGGAAACTCGCAAATTATTAGAGAACTTAATAATCCGACCTTCACAATCAGAATGGAGATCCCCAGTCTGGGTTATCCCTAAATAACCAGGTCCCAACGGAGAATCTAAAATTCGCATATTAATAGACTATTGAAAATTGAATGACGCGTCAGAGGGTGACGTGTATCCACTTCTCAACATCCCAGAAATTTTAGACCAACTCGGAGGAGCCGAATACTTTTTCGTTCTTGATCTTGCAAGCGGATTCCACCAATTAGGACTAGACGGAGCTTCCAAACAATATACTGCGTTTTCCACTTCATTCGGCCTTTTCGAATTCAACTGGCTACTCTTCGGACTCAAAGGAACCCCCACTACATTTCCAAAGAGCATTGAACATAACTTTATCCGGCCTCGAAGGCATCGATTTATTTGTTTATATGGACGACATTATCATTCACGCGAAATCTCTTATAGCCCGATCCGGATCTGTATTTGGTGCGACTTTTTCGTCACCCTCAATGAAACCTTTTGGGTTCCCTCCAGAAAATGATTCTTAATCGAATGAGACATGTGCGTCAAACTGAAAAGTATGGCTTCATATTTTTATTTATGAAAATGTTAAAAAATTAACATTTTTTCTCTTTTAATTTTGAGATTGTATGAAAACTATCAATCCTAGAGTAAAATGGAAGAGGAAAAAAAGTTTCCTTATAAAATTTTGCATAAGGATTAAGTATTCCGAAACATGAATCTCTAATATTGTTGTTGCAAAATAGTTATAAACGAAAAATGACCCCTAAAATAATAAGTCATTTTTGTGATTTTTTTTCAAGTTTCCAAGTCATAGCTACGATTATGACAATTTAATTCAGAGTACCTTATACAGTAATGAAAACACAAAAAAAATTTCATCTCAATATCTCTGATAGTTTTCGCACAATCTATTGAATATTGTTGAATTTTACAATTGTATTCGAGTCTTCTATGAACGTCTCCGAGACCTGCCAATTTTTTTACGTACTCTTATAGATACTAACAATCGATCCCTTACTGCAAAATATCAATTTTATCAATTTTAACCACTTTTATGATTTTTTGAAAATTTTTCGAAAAAAATGCAACTGCAACGCGGTTTTTTTATTTATTCGAAATTTAAAAATTGCATATGATAAAAGAAAAACAGACGCTCATTTTGAGTTTTTATTTACTCAGATCTGATTTGTGAATCTCGAGATATAGAGGTTCAAAGTCGAGGTAACTTTCCGGCAAAAGTATACGCAGTAGAATAAAAATCGAAACGGTTTCTGGTAGCTTGAACATTATTTTACTTAAGTATCAATTATTATGTACTTGAGTATTTTTCTTGATACTTAATAGTCGGGCGGAAGGTTGGTGGAAATCATTGGGACGCAGCGCTTCCGGTGCAGAGTTAGTGGAGGGGGTAGGGGAGAAGAAGCGACGAAAACTCGAACGCTCAGGATAAAAATGAACGTTTGATTTTTTACCGACAATATCTCAGCTTCTATATCAGATAATTTGATGATTCTTTTTTTAATTTGATACAGCACGTCAAAAGAAGATTAAATATGTAGGTTAAAGTACCGTTAAAATTATTGGTAACGATCTATAAATGAGAAATGTAATAATGAATATTTTTAGAGCCGTTCAAATCATATTTTTTAATTTTCATTATAAATATGTACGTCAATAAAATATATTTCAATAAAAATGATTTTTAATTGATATTGATTAATGAATATATTTTGTTAAGGTCTTGAATAGGAATCACAGTAAAATATTTTATGATATTACGTTTATTTGCCATTATATTTACAATATACATAAACTTAAACTTAAATTACAAATACATATATCTTAAATTGCTAACAATTATTAACTCACTGGAGCAGATGTTCGTAACTGAATGGTTCGAGCGCAACTAATGGCAGTCCCCTTAGTTTGGGCCTAAACATACGTTCAACCCAAGTGTCCCTAACTACCTGACCCAACTTTAAGGATCGACGCGCAAAATTCTACCTGTATTACTACCTTCATCATCAGTAATATTCAATATATTTCTTGATTGTAATTAGTGATCCAGACTAATTATGTCTTAATGTACAAGGTTTACTTTAATGTGCAAGGCAAATCCATCTTAATTATTCCTGGAACATTGTTTTTGGGAATTCAGGTAAATATCGCACGGATGTACTATGAATAGAATGAAATTCACATTGGTATAATTATGAGTCAGCGTGATGTACATTGTCGTAAAATATGATTTGAACGGCTCTACAAATATTCATTATTACATTTCTCATTTATAGATCTTTACCAATGATTTTAACGGTACTTTAACCGACACATTTAATCATCTTTTGACGTGCTGTATCAAATTAAAAAAAGAATCATCAAATTATCTGATATAGAAGCTGAGATATTGTCGGTAAAAAATCAAACGTTCATTTTTATCCTGAGCGTTCGAGTTTTCGTCGCTTCTTCTCCCCTACCCCCTCCACTAACTCTGCACCGGAAGCGCTGCGTCCCAATGATTTCCACCAACCTTCCGCCCGACTATTAAGTATCAAGAACAATACTCACGTACATAATAATTGATACTTGAGTAAAACAATGTTCAAGCTACCAGAAACCGTTTCGATTTTTATTCTACTGCGTATACTTTTGCCGGAAAGTTACCTCGACTTTGAACCTCTATATCTCGAGATTCACAAATCAGATCTGAGTAAATAAAAACTCAAAATGAGCGTCTGTTTCTCTTCTATCATATGCAACTTTTAAATTTCGAATAAATAGAAAAACCGCGTTGCAGTTGCATTTTTTTTGAAAAAATTTTTTTCGAAAAATTTTCAAAAAATCATAAAAGTGGTTAAAATTGATAAAATTGATATTTTGCCGTAAGAGATCGATAGTTAGTATCTATAAGAGTACGTAAAAAAATTGGCAGGTCTCGGAGACGTTCATAGAAGACTCGAATACAATTGTAAAATTCAACAATATTCAATAGATTGTGCGAAAACTATCAGAGATATCGAGATGAATTTTTTAGGGGTTATTTTTCGTTTATAACTATTTTGCAACAACAATATTAGAGATTAATGTTTTGGAATACTCAATCCTTATGCAAAATTTTATGAGGAAACTTTTTTTCCTCTTCCATTTTACTCTAGGATTGATAGTTTTCATACAATCTCAAAATTAAAAGAGAAAAAATGTTAATTTTTTAACATTTTCATAAATAAAAACATGAAGCCATACTTTTCAGTTTGACGCACATGTCTCATTCGATTTAAAATCATTTTCTGGAGGGAACCCAAAAGGTTTCATTGAGGGTGACGAAAAAGTCCGAGATAGCAAGTTTCTGAACAGATCCGGACCGGGCTATTAAAGAGCACCACAAGAAACTTTCAAGTCTGCTCAAGAGACTAAAAGAGTTCGGTCTCGTTCTTCAACCGGGAAAATGCCACTGTTTACGTCGCGAAATCACTTATCTTGGTCATGTCCTAACTAAACATGGCGTGAAACTCTCCTCCGAAAATGTCGATGCCATCCATCGTTTCCCAATTCCCAAAAGGGAAAGAAATATTAAGCAATTCCTCGGTCTAGTCGGCTATTACAGGCGGTTCATAAAAAATATGTCTGAAATCGCGAAACCCCTAACCCAATCGTTAAAGAAAAATGTCCCGTTTTGATGGACCGAAACCCAACAAATTTCCTTCGAGACGCTCCGGGACATCCTTTGCTCAGAACCACTACTCCAATACCCAGACTTTTCGGAACAATTTCTAGTCACGGTAGATGATTCGGATTTTGCCCTTGGGGCTGTGCTTAGCCAAGGTAAAATTGGGCAAGATCTACTTATCGCATACGCTTCCCGCGCACTGAATAAAGCAGAAGTCAATTACTCCACCACCAAGAAAGAACTGCTAGCCATGGTTTTTGCTGTAGAAACATTCCGACCATACATTTACGGTAGACTGTTCACTTTGATTACTGACCACATGCCTCTCGTGTGGCTTTATAACCTCAAAGACCCGTTATCAAGATTAGCCAGGTGGAGAGTTCGTCTACGAGAATACGAATTTAAAGTTAGTCACAAACCAGGTCGTGTAAATTCTAACGTAGACGCATTGTCTAGAAACCCCGTCAATACCGATTCCTCTCCACACTCAACACAATCCGATCCCGAGCAGATGGACGTCTGCGCAGACGATCCACTGACTCTGGAACGCGATGACAATGAGGACGAGATATCCCAGAATGTTGACATTCTTATCGCCCAAGCCTTCCTTAATTCAATTCATCCTTACTAACGTATTGAAAAAAAAAATTTACTAAGTGAGAAATTCAAAATTGGAGGGACAGCCCAAGTCAGGGTAGAGGAGGACCCAAATAAATCATTGACCGGTGGTATGCCAGCACCGAAGAGGGTTGAAATCCTGACTGACGATAAAATTGAAAACAGTGGTATATGAACACTGAATGAGATGGAGTGCTTATCGATTTCAGAGCTATGTTCACTCGATCAAACAGCTCTAGCTCGTCTAAGAAAAAGGGACCCTGCCTTGGGATATGACTGTGGAGCGGTATATCCAATTCTGAATATTGATTACGCCTGCATTAGATTTACACAAGACCACCTTTCAATTGAACCTTTGGAAAGCGACAGTATAATACACTTCATTTCAACAGATTTGAGCCTAAATTCTGAGATGAGCAGTGAACTCTTGAATACTGGAATAGTAACTGTAGACAATTACAAAGAAAATCAAATTGACGTAGGTCAGTGTTTAACATTCAAAACTAAAAACCAAATAATCTTCAATCTAGATATTGCAAATAGTTTCGACGAACCTCCATCTCTAGAAAACATAGAAAAAATCGATTTCATGCATGAAAACCTCAATGTAAATAGAAAATGTTACTACGGCAAGAGTCGGCAGTGTAGGTAACGGTTTCGACAATCCTCCCTGGAACCAAATAGAAAATTTTTTCGTTGATATTTTAGGCGGTTCAGGATATATCCTAACCGTGTGTTCTAACGAAATCCGATTCCCGGACTAACAGGATAGGGAGAAAATCGTTGAGGAACATCATGACTCGGTCGTAAGGGCACCTCGGGATAAACGAAATATATAAAGAAATTCGGAAAGATTTCTACTGGTCAAGAATGAAAGATGATATACGAGATTACATAAAAACCTGCGAAAGTTGTCGAGCGAATAAACTAGTCCGGAACCCCGAAGGCCGTTTTAGACAAAATACAAATGGATATTGCAGGTCTCCTCCCCATTACCAAATCTAGAAACCGCTACCTTCTCACCATTCAAGATTGTTTATCAAAGTTCTCAGATGCGATACCGATCCCCAAAATAGATTCCGTGAATATAGCATTACACCTATGCAAGTAATTCATTGCACGGTACGGCTGCCCAAAAACGATCTATACAGACCAAGGATCCACTTTCTTTTTCCCGATAATGAGTCAATTCTGTAACATTTTCAAAATTAAACAAATAAAATCAACTGCTTTCCATCCAGTATCGCTCGGATCCTTAGAACGCGCTCACCATACCTTTATCGAATATCTCAAACATTATTGCTCCAATGACACTTGGGATGAATGGGTTCGTTTTGGGTTGTTCGCTTACAACTCGTTTACTCAGCACACCAATATACCCCTTTTCAAATTTTCTTCGATAGTAAACCCCGACTTCCTTCAGATTTTTCAAGAGAGGGAATCTCTTTAACTTATAATCAACTGGTCGACGATATGTTTTCTAGATTTAGCCACACACGAGCTACCGTAGTCGACAGATTGAACCCAGCAAAGGAACGGTACAAAATATACTATGATAGATTTCTTAATACTGAGAGTTTTAGGTTAGGCAACTGGGTTTACCTCATTCGTGAGATAAAGAGTTCTAAATTCGACCAGGAATTTGAATACTAAAATTGTGCACGTAAACAAACTTAAACATGCGCATGTCAGGATTGAGTGACTGTAAATATGAAATAATGGAAATGTATGAACGACGAAAAATATACAGGTCAAGCTACGTCTTTCTCTTAGATTTCGGACACGTTTTCCTACAGAGCTTGTTAGTTAAAAATCAAGGGCGAATGCCAAAGATAGTGTTTTTGGATCGTGCATAGTATTCCGTTCAAACTCACAAGCTTTTTCTACGCGATATGCTGAAAGATTGATATGAATGCAAGATAATGATCGTAGATAGAAATGAACATGTTAGGAAAGCTGCTCTCTTACGAAACAGCTTTACCATAAGGGATGAGGTGTGAGGTCGCGCTGCGTAGCGCTCGCGGAGAAAATATACGTAGTATGTAAAATACCCAAACTTACACTTACGTACAGCGGGAATTCAAAATGCGCCGAGCGAAAGACGAAGTTTGTAAAAAGGGACATCTGTTAGTCATTAAAAGCATCCTATAAATATCCATTCGTTCCACAAACTGTCAATCAAGTTGGTCGCTTGACAAATCTATAAATATGTTGAAAAGGTCCGACATAGATTTACTATACGTAATACTTAGATTTTATTAATGATCAGTCGGCGACGCAGGAGACGAGATGCCTCAATTGCACTTGTGAAAATCCATGGCTTAAAAGCTCATAAACTGTAACTGCAGCGCTCGACCCTCGCTCGATCGACCAATCACCATAAACATTGTAACGAGTAGAGAGGAATGCGCCCCCTCTCCGGCGTAATGACGACTCGACCTCAGCCACTCTCCGAGGTCCGGGGGTGTGACCCTGAATTGACGCCGACCTTCGAAACTATCTGATTGGAGAACGATCAGGAGAGACAGGGCGTTTCCTCCCTCTCTTGTCTAACATCAAATAACAACAAACTCGGGAGGGAGGTCACCGTCGAGATAAATATTTAGTCTTACACGCCCGTTCGAGCTGAGAAGTTCATTCTGTAAAATTTTTATATTTGCGGTTTGAAATACATTTGCGGAAACGGAGGGTTACACTGTTTTTCCGTTCTAAACGAAAATCAAACGTCGTTTTCTTTGATTTTCTACCACTCCACACAAATATATATACGAATTTGTGCCGTGTTTGTCATATGAGATATTTCCCTCTATAACAAAAGAGGGATAGAACCAGACGAATATCGCGCAACTACACAGTGGAAGCAGCGGCGTCCACTGCCGAATTCTATAGTTTAAATTTATTCAAAAACTGGCGAGGAAGAATACTTTTATCATCAATTTATTGATTGTTCTGTACACTAATGATACCATATATTACGTGTTTTTCTACATTATACTAAAATTAATCCGTACACAAATTATGATTCTTATATTCTGCTCTCGGAAACAATGTTTTGTTAGATTATTTTGAAATCGAGTTTGGCAGATCGATAGAGGAGCACGGGCATTTTCATAATCTGAGGTGAAAATTTCAAAAAAACTGATGCGTGGGCGTGATCTATGTCATAGAAAATCATGTGTAGCCGAATTTTCGCCATACGAGAGATTTTGAAATAATAAACTACTTGGAAAATGATTTGAAAAATATTTGGTATGATGAGTCAAAAGAGGAGATCAAGAGCTACAATATAAACTGGCTATGTGTTGGAAAAATTGATATTGTGGGGGCATATTGAACATAAAAACAATTATTTGACGTTTGATTCCAGAAAAACGTTGTGAAAAATTCTATAATTGGGTTATCTATTCAAAATCTGATCTTGAAGATTTATAGAGGAGGTCGAGATAATCAGATGTGAAAAATTAAAAAAAATAGACGCGGGGGCGTAATCTACGACATAGAAGGACATGCATTGCCGAAAACCATTTTTCTCCAATTTTTCTATCCGATAAACAACTTGGGGAATGATGATTTGAAGAATATTCGGTATGATGGGTCAAAAGAGAAGATCGAAGGCTATAATTTATATGCATCATGTGTTACGTGGCGTGGTCTTTAATTAGCTGGGTTCAGATCTCGGCTACGGTATTGACCGTAGACGTTTTACTCGGTAAGGATCTGTTACGTGTCAAATCAGGTTATCAATAACTCAGTACTCAGGAATTGGATTAGATGTGCCTTTATTCCCTATTCACTCTACTGAGAGAGCTCGTGTAATTATACCAAATGAGTAGTATACAATATGAGCGTCGGACTGTCTACCATCTCCACGTTACCCGTGTGGTTACCGTGTCTCTCCTGTCCGACTGCCGTGTGACTGCCGTGTGACTAACCGCCGACTGACCGCCGAGCGCCTTGAGGCGGTCGTATTTAATCCCTCGTGGGGGTGCCGTTGCAACCCCTTGGTGGCGTGCTCGGTGGGAGGCGGTCAGTCGCCTTCCGCCGTCTCGAATTACGCTCCGTGCGTCACGATTTCAACATCGTCCTCCCAGAACGTTCCGATATTCGTGGCGTGGCCCCGCGCAATGCGATTCTAATAATCGCGGGGCTAGCCACGTGATACATGATGTCGATTGATTTTCATTCACAATAAATTTCAAGTACAACTTACTAAAATTGAATTGAATATTAAAGATTATAAAATATTTTGTAGATTTCTTTAATTAAAATCCACATGAAAGACTCGAGCGAGCGATAGCGAGTAAGAAATTTTTGCTAGTTTCTAATAAAATTCTTAGCCTGATGAGGCCAGTGAAACATTCTGGCGAAACGTCGCTTCAACAAAATATATGGCTGAATTTGTGATTTATCCTTTTCCACTTCACTCCAGATTGGCCCTCAAAGATCGATCATTTGAACAATTTTGGAATTATGGAGGGTGTACACTATAATATTGTTTTTTTTTCGTCAATAATTTTATACATCGATTTTGGCCATCAGAGAATGTCTTTTCGTTCAATATTCTAGAAATATTGTTCACGGTTTCGAGTATTCCAGAGAGAGCAAATCAATATTACGGTCTTTCGGAGTTCGAAGATCATTGGATGTGGCATAAGGTTCATTTGAGACTAGCATCCTAAAATTATACCGGGATAATCAAACGTTTCATTGATACTTTTCCAAATTGAGCTTCATCAACCAACAAATCGTCCATCTTGAGTGATGATCATTTTTTCTTTTTCCTAGAGCCCCAATCGATGAAGGTAATGAGAGAATCCCCATCATAGACGATGGTTTGACCGTTTCAGACGGTCTAGCAGTTGATTGGATTTATAATCATATATATTGGACCAATGCTCATGAAAATACAATTGAACTAGCAAATTTTGACGGAAAAATGAAGAAGACTTTGTTGAGAGATGATATTCAAGAACCAAGAGCTATCGCTGTAAATCCACTAGAAGGCTGGATGTTTTGGACTGATTGGGGTGAAAAAGCTCGCATCGAAAAAGCAGGAATGGATGGATCATATAGAACGGTATAATTATACGACAGTACTTAGATCGAATAATCATTCGAATAATCATTAACTGATATTCGAGTTTCATAACATGTCTTTGATTATGAATCCAGAGTATAATCATTTGAAGATAGCTGATGCCATGAATTTTTATTGAATTTGACATATATAATATCATATACTTTTACATAATTCCCATGAATCGCTGTGCCGATATTATTCACATATACGATTCCATGAGTCTGTAACATCATGGCTCTCGTAACAATCACAGTCCTCTTGCTGTTTGACTAACATTAAATTTCACAAGACGCTGTCTGTCTTTCTAAAACACGAAACAAGGTCAAATAATTGGTAATTGCGACACGGATGCTACTAGGGACTCTAATCTTCTTGAACTCGTTTGTATGCTGCAATGAAATAGAGAGTTGGTCGCATAGAAAAGTATTTCTATCGACTGCACTCGATTGTTGTATTCCGTCAATGCCCTACTGAAAATTCTCAGGTGAGATCTCAAGTCAGAATTCAGAGATCAATTTTCTTCTTAAATTCTTTTCTTTTTTTTCTCAGAATGTACAGGACTAACATTAATTGTTGGCAACATGTGAGAATTAGGGTCGATGTAGAATTTGGATGAATTGACGAATTATATCATCACGTGGTATCAACACTACTAAAAATGTTTAGGTTCATGTCAGGTGAGATCTCAGGTGAGGACTCAGTTGAGATCTCAGGTGAGAATTTAGAGATCATTTTTTTTCTTAAATGCAACAGATTGTACAGTAGAATGTACAGGACTAACATTGAATGTTGGCAATATGTGAAAATTAGGGTCGATATAGAATTTGGATGAATTAACGAATTATATCATCACTTAGTATCAACACTACTAAAAATTTTTCGGTGTAGTGATGTACAATCTGTTGCATTTGAGAAAAAAAATGATCTCTCAATTCTCACCTGAGATCTCGCCTGACATGAACCTAAAAATTCTTAGTACTGTTGATACCAAGTGATGATATACTTCGTCAATTCATCCAAATTCTATATCAACCATATTTTCACATGTTGCCAACATTCAATGTTTGTCCTGTACATTCTGAGAAAAAAAAGAAGAAAAATTAAGAAATTAAATGATCTCCAAATTCCTACCTGAGATTTTACTTGAGAAAATTGGCATGAGATCTCACCTGAGATCTCACCTGAGAATTTTCAGTAGGGTGCACCGTTCTGTTGATGTGAACTAAAAGTATTCCATTAACGACGGAGAACTATGATTTCTTGATTCGCTTATAGTTAAAGAGTAGGAACTCATGAACGAGAAACATGTTCTTAACTTGTTTTGGGTACGCTCTTCCAGAATCTGGGCTCAATATTAAAATATCTATCTCAGAAAATTGAAAATGGCGACTTTCAGGTGAAAAATCATAAAAATTCCGAAGAAATACATTTTCCTATGATTTTTCCTCACATTGAACTGAAAGAAAATTTCTCCCTTCTTTCAACCATCGGTGCAAAAAAATATTGTAGTTCGAACGCATAATTTCAGTTTCCAATAGAAGAGTCTTTTTCATTCCCAAAATTGCGATTATTCACTTGAAAATTATGAAAAATCACAGGTGTGTCGACGCTTCACTCAGATTTCAATGGATGAGAACAAAATTGGCCATACATAGGTTTTTTGGGTCGATAACGTTCAAAAAGAAAGAATAATCAATCGCCAAATTCCTTTCTGGACGTCTTCACTCGCTCAGTTAGTGTCAAATTCATAAAATGGCTTGAACAAGAGATGATTCGTCGCGAGATTTTATAATTCTCCCAACAGTTTCCTGACACTTATATTATTTCTATTGATTGGAAGATATCTGGTAAGAAGTGAGGACATTTTTTTCAGTCCGCTCACTCGTAGGTGTCCCGATTTTCGGGAGTGGTACAGTATGTCCCCAACCAAGCGTTCGTGAAGTGTACTTCAGGCATAGGCCGCTAAGTGAAAAACCCCAAAAATAAGATGCAATTGACATCACATCTCAAAATTGTATGAAGTTATGGTTTGGATATTATTTTCTTGTAGCAAAACCATCTACGATTCCCTCAACATTTCCGAAAGATGAATAACTATCTATTCTGACACGAATCTTGTGAGTATATTATAAAGGTAGTCTATTTACAGAATTAATTTTCTATTTTTCTCTCTTCGCTATCATGTCGCGAAAGATCTATTCCTCCCCAAACAGAGTATGAAATTGAACCTCTTCCGAAGAGAAGGATCAAATATTTACAATCCCAAATCCTGACGATTCTGGTTGTTCTGATTCCGGTTCTAATTCTGCATCGGACGATGATTCACCGGCTGTTTCTTTCAGATAAGCCCGTAAGAACTACACGAAAGATCGATTGAAGCTAGATAAAGATCACCGATACGATTGGATAGATGGTGAGAAATGCTATCTTCAAATATTGGCGATGAACTGAAACTGTCTGTGTCTGTGATAAAGAGTATACGAGAAAGTGAACCTGTAGAACTGTTTGAAAAATTATTCTCTATTTCAGAGAAAGAATATATCATTGAGGCAAGTAAGAAAAACGACTTAGATTTACAGTTGGATGATATGAATATTTTCATCCTAAGTTCCTTCAATGCAAGAAAGTCTCAGAGAGTATTGGTCAACTGATCCCTATTGATCATGTGGGGTATTTTCTTCTGCAATGTAACGTGATAAATTCGGAGAAATCCGATCAAAGTTGAAATACTCGAAGTCTAAAGACAAGGGCCTCAATGATAGAGCGTGAAAAATTCATAAATTGCTGAAACTGTTCAAAAAAAATATACGACAGTTTGGATTATAGAAAACTGGTTTGTCAGTCGATGGAAAGATGGCTAAATCATACGCAAGAACATCTCTGAAGCAGTACATCCGGGGAAAACCTACAAGATTTGGTTTGCAATTTTGGCGCTTTTTTACTGCCGATGGGTATGCGTTGTACATCGATTAATATTGTGGTAAAAATTCTGTAGTCACGAACAAATTGGTTAATTGTGCATTAGATTCTCGTGTGGTGATGAGCTTATTGGAACCGTTTCTTGAAACCACAGCACTAGGAAAGATATTCCAGTACCATTTTTATTCTGATAATTTTCTCACGAATATGGATATTTTCATACATTTGAAGACGTTCAGCTTACGATGCATGGGTACTGTACGAGAAAATCAGGTAAAAAAGAAAAATATTATAGACAAAAAATTATCCCGAGGTACGTATGTTATGAAGCATGAGTAGTAGCGGGATCAACTACATAACTGTTGTAGACTCAAAACCTGTTTCGATTGCTTCTACTGCTGCAGGTATGACTCCGCTATTACAATCAAAGAATTACAGTTCGCGTGGGCATTTCACCTCTACAATAAATTCATGAGAAGAGTAGATGTTCATGATGGACACTGCAGTAACGTGCTACCAAGCATTTGTTGCAAGTAATGGACTTGGGTCGTTTTCATTCGACTGATTCAAACAGCTATAGTAAATTCTGCCGTAATTTCTAATGCCACTAGAGTTGGGGAAAAAAAGTCTCTACAAAAGATTTCGCAATTTTGTTTGCAAAACGTTACATGCAGAAGGGTACCTCGAAACGGAATGGATCACATAAAATTTCTCATAGAAACAAACAAATCTGTCGTTCAGACTGCTCAGTCAGAACTTATAAGTTTTGTGAAATCTGTCAATTATATTTCTGTTCTGCCTGCATGAAGAAGAAACATCAAAAGACATGAGAACCAGTGAGAGGCAAGGGGACTCACTTGGAACAAGCACCCCGAACAGTAAGAGGTGAGGGGACTCACTAAGAACAAGCGGAGGAGAAAAAAGTCTACCATGTCCACGTCGTTTTCTGTAGGTCATGCTGAGAGTAGAATGAAAAAATATTTGCCCATTGAAAGATATTCATAATTATTTATACATGAACATAAAATCATATTATGTCATATACCCAAAATCATTAGGAAACATGATTTCGTTTGAAGATTTACCCTATTCATTTATATGAGATACATAAATGAGTTCAAGAATCAGAGATCACAAGCGTCATTGGCGCTCTACTACTTCGAATTTTGGAAATTTGATAGTAGGTTCGAATTCAGCAAGTCATATTGGATACGCCATATTGAATTTCGAGAATCAGACACCAAATTCGAATTCAGCAACTCAAAAACCCCATGTATAACCAATTTCGTCATCTTACATTGCAATATGAGTGAAACGTCCACACACCTGTGAATTTTCATAATTTCTTAGTAAATAATCGCCATTTTGGAAATGAAAATTACTTCTTCAGTGGAAGTCAGAAATATATTTTCAAACTACGATAGTTTTGTGCACCGATGGTTGAAAGAAGTGAGAAGTTTTCTCTCGATTTCGTTCTGAGAAAAATCCATAAAAAAAGTAGGTTCTCAAAATTTTCATTTTTTTTTACCTAAAAGTCATCATATTCATTTACCTGAGACGGAAATCTCAATTTTGAGCCCGTATTCTAAAGGAGCATACCCAAAAATAGTTAGGAACACGGTGTTCGTTCATGAATTCTTACTTTTCAACGATAAGGTCGAAGCTTGAAAATGGATCAAGAAATCCCAATTATTTGTCAGTTACGCTGCCTACTGTGCCACCGGGAAGACACCTGATTCTCACAACCCTAGAGCACGAATTCTTTTCTCTCGAAATATCACCCGATCCACATCGATCTAGGTTCGATCTCCTCGAACAAATTATTACTATACCTACATTCCTACCAGCCCACCATTGGGCATCTTCATACCTTCACCTGACGTATTAGTTCTATCTTTAATAAATCGTCTTAAATCCACGAATTTTAAGTGCTGAATATTCATGTATCAGGCTGAGTGAATCATTCCAGATTAATTCAAAAGTGCAATTGCGAGAAAAAAAATTTACGTTCCCCGGGCTGGATTCGAACCAGCACCCTCCTGATTTCCGATCATTAGCGCTGCCATTTCGCAAGATCACCCTCAAGGGTTGCCTCTCGCGATATCACCCGATCCGCATCGATCAAAGATCAATTGTCTTGAATAGATCGTTACCCCTTCCACTTTTCCCCAGCCAACCATTGAGAATCTACGTGTTCTCACCTGAAGAATAGTTTGACAATTGATAAATTCTTCTGTATCCATCAATTTTTAGGGGTGAATATTTATATATCAGACTTAATGGACTATTCCAAATAAATTTAGAAGTGAGATTGCATGTTGAAAAATTCACGCTCCTCAGACTGGATTCGAACCAGCACTCTCCCAATCTCCGGTCAGTAGGGCTGCCAATTTCGTTACCAGGGAGTCGGCTGATTCTCATATCCCTGGATCATGAATTCATTTCTTTCGCAATATTACCCAATCCGCATCGATCAAGGTTCGAAAAAGTAATTCTATAATTAATAATTTTCTTCACTCCCACAAATTTAGAGCGATGAATATTCATATATCAGGCTAAGTGATCCATTCCAAATCAATTTGAAAGTGAGATTGCGAGAGAAAAATTTCATACTCCTCGAGCTGGACTCAAACCAGCACTTTTCCGATCTCCGGTTATTTGTGACGCAATGCAAGCGCATTTTGTTATTCTCATGCATATAATTTTGAGTAGTTTTAATCTATAAGTAATCTATCAAAGTTTCAAGTAGTTAATGGGGTAGAATGGGGAGACACTGATGACGTGTGTGGTTGTGGTATTGCGGGGTGCGCGCCTGGCCTCTGACGTCACGCGCAGCTGCTCCCCCCCGGTATTGCGGGTGCATCTGTTCCCCTCTGACAAGGGTCCTTGTGATAACCCTTTCGTCCGTTCTTTTGAGTGCCCTCTTCTCCCTTTGAGTCCTATCACGTTGGGTAATAATCGTTTATGAAAAATTATAAACAATTAATTGTTTATAAATAATTATGACAAACTGAAATTCTCGTGTATTAGAATAAATGTTAAAAAAATGAATAGTTGATAAATATAATAACCAGCTATGAGCTAGATGTGAGGCGCGTTTTTTTCAGTGTGGTTCCCCAGGTGGCCTAGTTTACGTTTGAATATCTTATTTCATGATTTTATTGTTTAAAATTTTTTGTAGTCCTTTTTTTCGGGTAAAGAGTAAGTATTGGTTGAATATTTCTGTATAAATTTTTTTCCATTGAGAATCAGATGATAATTTTTTATCTTTTCCATTTTTATCATCTTTCAGAGAGGAATAGTCGTTACAAGGTTTTTGATCCATCTTGTATGGTTGTGTGTCTTCAAATGGCTAGTTCTCTCCTTCGCTCTTCTATTTATTAGAAATGTTATGTCTAATTTTCTCCAATTGTAAATTTGCTTCTATCATTTTTTCTATCATATATAATCTTCATTTTTTAGTTCATTTTTCAAGAAAAAACGTTGAAATTTTGCTAAACTGATACTTTTACACATATGATCTAAAAACAAATGGATATTTTCCACAACAGATTGAATCGATGCTTTGAATCTCTCTGTCGCTCCAGCGATAACTCTTACCATTCTTGTATAGGCGATTGAGAAGATGTTTTGACATTGGAGGCAAACCACAGCTATCGAAATATATTCCTGATCTGTTTTATCTATGTAAATCGCCGTCCAATGAGTGCCAGGCTTGGTATGTTCATCAGTATTACATACCACAGCTGCTGGAACTACAAGAGTATTAGGGATTCGATCAACAACATAGACGCCGACGGTTTTAGCGTTCAAACCTTCCAAGTACCGGGCTATGTATCGTGCATTCATGATACTTTTACTCTAACTTCAAGTGTGTTAACTGAAAGAGAAACACTGGTGTTATCAGTGGTGTTGTCGTCGTCGTCGTCGGCGTCGTCCTCGTCGTTCTCGTCCAGCACACCCCTAGTGACTTCAACCTCGTCTTTTCCTAATGATGATTCTAACTCAAACTTGACGCAGTCTCGCCGCTCCTTTTGTAGAAAATACTTTTGTAATCCGTGATAAATCAATCTACTACTGTTTTTTAGCAGCTCCCCTCTGATAAAATGTTTAGGTAGTAGTGTGTGTAGCCACCTTTTCAGCAGTTGTGCTCTCCTGAGAGCACAGTATTCAATTTTATATAATTTTTCGTGAAGATAATGAGAGCTGCACAGACTTTTCACCTCAAACTGTTGTTGTAATTCGACGAATCCTATGCTAGTGTATAGGCTGATATCCATTACTGACCGTACGATTATAAATGATACGTAATTAGCTTTCTCCCCACCTCTCACGTATATATTCGCAGCATTTCTGGCAATCATATAAAAAAAGTGATGTAGTGTACGTAAAGTCATGTCTCATCGAACCACTGTAATCCAAGCAAACGCGTAGAAACGTAGCTGGCGTTCGAAGGCACCTCCAATTTTTTCGAAGTGCATTGGAATTTCTGAAAATCAAGGAAATGTTGTGATGCACGCGAATAAGAGTCACATGCCGCGTTTGAGGTGGATGCATTGCAACTAAATGGACATAGATAATAAAATTTCACACCGCCGCGCGGTGAGCATCACATATGAATTGTGGCAAATCGGACCTCTAGAACGAACCAACCGCTAATAACGAAAAAGGCAGAAGGAAAATTATGGCATAAAAAACTTAAAAAGTATAGGAATTTTCGATAGGTGCCACCGCAGGTGAAGAGGAAGTCTTCGACGAGTAAATTTTCGCTCAGAAGCAAAAGAGATCGTGCAAATCTAAACGTTACCGAAAAAGTCTTCAAATTCGTCTCTTTAGCTTTTACATGTGTTGTTGATGCCCGCCCCGACCAGTAAAACCTCGGCTTTGCCTCGGTCTTACAAAAGTCGGGCGGGCATCAACAACACATGCAGCGATACAGTGCATTTGCATACGACGAACAGCCAGCTGACATGAGTATGCTATATACTCGTCTAGCGCTGCGCGGATTGACCGGCAGGGTGGGTTGCTGACACTGTCCACAAAAAATTATATAAATGTATATATAGCCAGCTTAGCTATTTCAATTATTATCAATTGCTGGACGTACTTTCGGCCGGGGATGAAGTAAAATAGTATACGGCACTTGGCCAGAGAGTTGGATTCGCTGGCGTGCGATATGACGGCCTCGGCTTCGCCTCGGCCGTCCTAACCCCGCACTCCAGGAAATCCAACTTTCTGGCCATGTATCGTAGTATCAACTATTTCTTGAATAGAAACTATAAACACTTCTTTTGGTGTAAATTTATTTTTTAACGTGGTTGTAATGGCCTTCCTGGAACTTGTGCCCCATCAATGTACAAAGATAGAAAATTGATAGAAAAATGTTGGAAATTGAACAGATTGAGCTGCCTATTGCCGTTGAATGCTTTGTTAGCGACGGAACCCAAAATAATTCTTTTTGGTAGCTGTCAAAGAACAACGTTGTCCAAAGTATCTCTGGTGATGCCTCTGTGCATTGTTAATGATTCGACCTCAACGCGTGTTATCGGATATTTTGCTGTAGTTTTGACAGGGCGTTTGCGTGAGCTAATAGTATCCTTGGGCTGATTTTTGCACGTCTCACGATGAGCGTCGCTTTCTTGATGTGTACCGAAAATTTTCCATCATCTGAAAAACCCATTAAACAGAATGCATCCTTGCTACGCACTAGTCTCACACGCATGAGAATATATCAATTTGATCAAACATGGCATGAATAAAATTGTTGATAGGAGTAACTTTCACATTCTCTGTTTCAACTGGATCGTTAGGACTGATACTAACTTTTAAATGTAACATGGTATGCGCCAGGTTAATGTAGTGTTCGGTTGAACAAGTTCTCAGAAATTCTAGAGATGAATCGTTGTCATTGCTAATGGATGATATGGGTTTCTAATACAGAAATGCGCTATTCTCGATAGATGTCTGAGTGAGTGGGAGACCAAAGAGATCGAGTTCACTCTTCATACCTTCCCCACTGCAAGTGTGTAAAAAGACCATTTTGAATATTTCACTTGGGTCCAAATATATCAGGTATACTTCTGAGGTTATTTTTCTTCTTTCTTCCCACTTTTCGTTTAACACTCGATGAATTCTCCCTCTTCTGTTTTTTTTTGATGCCACTCGAACGTTTTTTCCGCGAGCTGCTAGCTGATGAGCGGCCTCTCTTCGACTGTCATCTTCGTTCAATTGAGCGTGATTTATAACACTACCTTGCATCATTTCTGAAAGTTAGTTTGCATCTTTTCGCTCAAAATTCCTGCCAGACTCTTTGGCTCGTGTCTCAAACGCTGTGCTGAAATTGACACCTGAATTAGCCACGTCTTTTACTACATTCAAACCAGTGCGCACGGCCTCTTTACTCACAGCTTTGGCACCGCTCAACAGATATGGGGTGATTTGTTGTAAAATCGAACCCAAAAAACTACCAATACCCAAACCACGCTGGAACAATGACCCAACAAAGACGTTCCTCACTCCTCAGTCCACTACCAGCTTGCACGTCGTAATAATGAACGTAATGACTCATATCGCATACCTTATCTATTACGCTTGAAGTGAAACGTAATCGTGAATTGTACATACTCGAATGGTGTCCTGTTACCATGTTGATCTCTTATATCAATTACGATATTTTCAGAAGCATCGGGAAAAATGCAAGTACGAAAACGAAATTCATCAGGTGTATCTTGATGTAGATCCAACAACAGATAACTGTGCGGCAAGTTGTATGTTTCTAAATAAGCTTCTTGCAAGAATTTTGGATCTTCTTTGTAAATTTGACGCGCCGAATGTTGAATCTAACAAGGAGAATATCAGACCTTCGGGTTACCAATTTTGACCAAACTTTGTACGTATGTCCTGTGACACATCAGTGATCATACGGACAAAGACTTGGTTCCCAACGCCTCTCAGGTCCAAGTTACTCTGATAGCATTATAATTACTTTTTATCCTTATATACTACACACACTGGTCCGGATAGTTTTTCTCTCCACTGTGTTTAAGCACTTTCTCCATCGAACAAACTGCTTCTTGATGCTGAGACTGCTTCTTGCGTACATCAGAAGACTGAAAAGAATATATAAACTTTGATATGTCACATTGACTGATCACTCATGAGTCAGTAAGTGCATGTAAACATTTGATTTCTATAAATTCTAAAATTCGACGTACAATGATTCGAGTGGCTAATACTTCTCACATAGCCAATGAACTTTGTGCATGGAATTCAAAGATCATTGTCGACAGAATATACTCTATTAGCATGTTCATAAGCCACGAGAAAAGAATGTCCATAGTGAAATGATTAGCGCACTCACAAGAAGAGGCCACGGCGTATTTCTCTCACTGCACTGCACTTTCACTGTTCCAACTTGAATACCACATCATATTCTATTCTAAAAATCATACAGAAAAAGTAAAATGCGTGTATGCTCAACAAATCTTACTCCCATGTCTTACTCACATAGAGTAAAACATGAAATATGGAAAAATCAACAATTATCGACTTTTCACTCTGTGCTTGGATACTGAAGCAATAACAACATGTATCCAAGCACAAAGACAACGAATGTAGTATCATTAGACGACAGTTCAGTGGCAGAAATAATTTTCACTCATGAAAACTTCAATTCTGAGCATGTGTCGACCAATATAATTAATAATTTTTGGCCTTGTACAGCATACCTGGAACACAAAAATTATCACAAAGAAACATCTTTCAGAAATATATCTAAAATGGCAAAGGTCAAGTTTACTTACCTGAATTCCCTTGCGTCTTGAATAAAAATCATCCTCATCAGCTGCACACGATGAAGCTCGAAACCTGCTGGAGAACACTGTGACGAAAATTGATCTATAAAATTCCATTAAAATTACTCAAACTGTGATGAGTAAGCAATGTCTACTTGATGAGTACACATCACATGTCTAGCTGATTATTTACAAACGACGCTTATGGTAACCTGCAGCGCAGTACCTGTGTTACCGACTTCGCACTGCAGGTTACCATAGGCGTCATTTGTAAACACAGTCAGTTAGACATTTGATGTGTACTCATCAGGTAGACATTGCTTACTCACAATAGTTTCAGTAATTGAAAGAAAAGTTTCCAGATTAATTTCCGCCACAGAGTTCTCCTGCAAGTTTGGATCTTCATCGTGTGCAGCAGCTGATGGATTTTTATTCAAGACGCAAGGGAATTCAGATAAGTAAACTTGACCTTCGCCTTTCTAGATATATTTCTGGAAAATGTTTCTTTGTGATAATTTTTGTGTTCCAGGTATGCTGTACAGGGCCAGAAAGTGTATTGAAGCAAGAAGAAAACTGTGAGCAGATGAGTTTTGATATAATTGGTTATAGTATTATATTGGTCGACACATGCTCAGAATTAAAGTTTTCGTGAGTGAAAATCAATTCTGACATTGAATTGTCGTCCAATGACACTACATTCGTTGTCTTTATAATGACACTCTATTCGTTGTTTTTAATTTACTCCTTTTGTATGATTTTTAGGATAAAATATGATGTGGTATTCAAGTTGGAACAGTGAAAGTGCAGTGCAGTGAAGGAAATACGTAGTGGCCTCTCCTTGTGAGTGTGCTAATCATTTCACTATGGACATTCTTTTCTTGTGGCTTATGAACATGCTAATAGAGTATGTTCCGTCGACAATGATCTTTGAATTCCATGCACAAAGTTCATTGGCAATGTGAGAAGTATTAGCTACTCGAATCATTGTACGTCGAATTTTAGAATTTATAGAAATCAAATGTTTACATGCATTCACTGACTCATGAGTGATCAGTCAATGTGACATGTTCACGCAAGAAGCAGTCTTAGCATCAAGAAGGAGTTTGTTCGATGGAGAAAGTGCTTAAACACAGTGGAGAGAAAAACTATCCGGACCAGTGTTTGTAGTGTATAAGGATAAAAAGTAATTATAATGCTATCAGAGTAACTTGGACCTGAGGGAGCGTTGGGAACCAAATCTTTGTCCGTATGATCACTGATGTGTCACAGGACATACGTACAAAGTTTGGTCAAAATTGGTAACCCGAAGGTCTGATACTCACCTTGTAAGTCCGATCACGAGGATATTGAAACGATTCAGGGTAGTCTGAATTCGATGATAAATCTCTCTGATGTTGACCTTTATGGAAGATATTCTGCGTGATAAAGATTACGCTCATATTCTTATGATGACAGCCTTTTGTAAACAAATCGAGAACAATATTGCTTGATGACTTACGCATGAGATCGTCGAGAATCACCAATTTTTTCTTCTCGTTGTCTTTGCTATAATCGCCAGGTTCAGGTAGCCCTTCGTGAAATTCTAACTGCAATTGAGAACCTCCTACTCTCAAGTCTGTACGATAATATTCCTGCCATTCAGCGGGATAGCATAGTATACAGTCGAACTTCACACCAAACATTTGGAGTAGGTTCTCGAGAAAACGTTTGACCCATACCATCTTACCACACATAGTTGGTCCTGCCACAATGCATGTGAACGGGTGTTCCCACCTTGTATCCATTTTCAAAGCTAGATGAAAAATCACGAGAATTTTCATAAGAAGCGCATTGATTTTTCCTGCAGGTGGTTAGCTGGGAGAACGCGTGGGCTACTCATGCACAGAAAGCAGTCCACCCCGTTTTTAGTGGCGCTGGTGGGGTAGAATATTACAGGCCTATATGGACGGATTTTCAGCTTCTGTGCGCTGCTTTCACGGGCTCGGTGGGGAAAGTCGAACCACGGAAAACTTTTCGCGACAAAGTTGGTTATTCACGTTCGAAGAATTCGGAAACCAAATTTCAGATCGATCGGACTACAACTACCAAAGTTATGGTGGAAAGAAGAAAATTTGTCGCGGCGCAAAATGGGCATTTCCGTGTCAAAATTATGCTGTGTACCAATGAAGAGTCCAATCCGAAACAATGAGGTCTCAAATGAAACACAATGAATCGCAAAATAGAGGAAAATTATCATGAAGGCTATAAATTTAACCAGACGGTGTTTATATATATGACTTTGACATGGAAATGCTTGAAATTTCCCGTTTCGCGCCGCGAAAAATTTTCTTCTTTCCGCCATACCATTGTTTGTTGTGGTCCGATTAATCTGAAATTTGGTTCACGAATTCTTTGAACATAAATAACCAACTTTGTCGCGAGAAGTTTTTTGTGGTTCGACTTTCCTCATACAGTTTTTTTCGTCAAAGTTGAAAAACAGATGATTTGATCAATTAATTTTTTCTTCCATAAAAATTGAAATTTTTATCAGAGGAATTCACATTGTCAGCATCGCTTGGGTGTCCCGCATGTGCTAAAAAATTTCAAGCGATTCTGAGCAATAGAGGCTGAGTTAACGCGATCTGCGTTTTTGGAAATCGCGGTCACCTCGCTTCGATAACATCGGCCGGGCCCCGTGGCTGGCGTGTTTTGGTTGGAGTGGAAAAAATCCGCACCGAGTCCGCGAAGGCAGTGCCCAGAAGCTGAGAATCCGTCTATATGGGCCTGTAATATTCTACCCCACCAGCGCCACTAGAAACGGGGCGGACTGCTTTCCGTGTGGCTGCGGATGTACACTGAGGTGGTACGCCACCGCCGCCGCCGCGCACGGAGAAGCGTAGTTTGCGCGTATTCAGTGGTCTCGCGCCGATTAGCTAATAAAACGAGTTTCATGCTAGAATCCATCGCTGAGAATAATGATTTTCAATGTCACCAAATGTATGCACAAACCTTATTTCTTTTCACTGCGAAAAAAATCAAGAAAATGATGGACTAATTAAATATTCATAGAACATATGCGTTTATTAGTGTTAAAGTTCACATTCATGTTCATGATATAATTGTTGACAATTTTTATTATTAATATAGGACGTCACATTTAATCTCTGTCACCAAATGGGAGAGACAAATACTTTGATATGTAGCGTCTCTTTTTCAAAACAGCGCTACATGTTTTGATCTCGTTTCAAGTAACAATTTCATGCAACGGTGTGTTTAATCGAGCGATATTTCAACTTCATTTTACAAGTATCTTTTTCCTGATCTTTCACAACATCATCATTATCATCATCATCAGAGTCGTCTAACGCTCCACTGAGAACTGCTTCTATACTTTCAAAGTTAATTCTTAGCGAGTTTTGATAATTCATACTTATACCTTTTACTTCGCAACATTCGATAAATATGCCATCTGGTTTAATTGCAACAAGAGCATGAAATTTCGTCGCAACAGCTACCATTGCTTATATATGTACTTATGCCGTGACGTGCAAGTTTGTCTGTCATTTGACAAATGATCTCCCAATGGTGGTTCATATTTACTGGGATCGTTCGATACTCTTCTCACATAAATACAAGAATCAGTGTCGCAACACAATATCCAATTTTCAAGTTTATCCAAAGAACTGTACAGTTCGAGATCGTCGTATTACGTCGTATACTATTGAATGTCAGATAACATGTGAGACTGATTTGGCCACTACCGAGAGCGACTGGACCCTGACCGCGAGTGCGGCATTCATAGAGTGAAGCTGTTGAAATCGAGCCTCATCAGCAGGAGCGGTCTGTGTAGAGCAAGCCTGGATGTGAGCATCCAATTTACGCGCCACTGCGTCATGCTGTTCAGTAAGCGACGCCACCTCAGACTCGACCCGCTCAACCCTCCCGACCAATGAGGGGATGTCATCCAGTACCGCAAGCTTGGAGGTAAGAGCATCAAACCTGGCGTCGAGTCCAAAGCCGATGCCATCCATCCTGCTTAACAGCATGGAGACAGCGTTCCCCATCGACGAAGAGGTCGAGAGGTACGAGTCCGTGCACCCACAGTTGGCAGAGGGAGGACGTGAGTTGGGGTGGGCTTCAGAACGCGCCAACTCACCACACGACTCCAAGGATGCTCGCAGGCAGATCTCGCACAGCTTCGCATCCTCGTCATTAATCCGAGTCTCAGGAAGGCCCCCACAGGGTGCGTCCCCAATAGGCCGAGTCGCGCGACTTTTACGCGCGACTTTCTGGGGAAATGTTAGTGTTGCCAACTCAAGCCGCCAGCCCACCACCCGCCACTGCTGGCGCATTCGGTTTGCTTCACAGCTGTAGTAGTAACCTCCCTTAACCTATAATATGAAGCTTATAGAGTAGGAGTGGCGGAAATTTCTGATTCTGACTCACATATGCTCTCTTGTTTGGCACACAAGGTTTCAATTGTAAAACCATTAAAAATGTGAGGATAATTTGGAATATATTTCCGGCTTTGTGTCAAAATATTGTGAATAGAGCTGTGAATTGTTTTTAAAGAGAAATCAAGTGAATGTGAAAAAGTTTCATCTGAAATCTCAAAGAGTTATGGAAATGTAGTGCATCAGTTGTTGAGCATCAGAAACTGTGAAGAAAAAGAAGTAATCAAAACTTCAACAATAGATAGATTCTATCTAACAGACACTTTTTTCGCTCAGTACATAGAAGATATGAAAAGTCGTACAAGGAGTGCACTAGTTATTTTTTTGACAAAGAATTTAATCATTGAATTTTACATTGGATGGCGACATTACAAAACTGGATTTGTTTGCAATCATTGGAATCCCTGATACAGGGACCAGAAGCTGAGGTAATCCTTATAATATAGCAGACCATCGATACTATTTCTCAAATTGAAAAAATAATAAATGATGATGAAAAACTTGATGACGAAGTACCTAGTAGAAAGCATAGCTCATCTCATCAAGAACAAATTGTACCCTGCGTTGAGCCAGTTATTTCTTTTGACGAAGAAACTGCGTCTTCTGAAGGAGAAAATACAATAGAGGATACAATCAGTACATACTTCTTTTCTTGTAAAAATATTTCTAAGGGTATCGAATTAAGTTCTATTTGTATTTCTGTATCTGATGAATCTAAACAAAAATATTCTTGAATTTGTAGTTTACATCAATAAATACACTTTTACAAATTAGACAATTTTGCACACTTGATTGTAGATAACTCTTTAAATTTTTTACCATATAAGTTGAAGAAAATATTTCCTGAAGGTTTGTATCTATATATTGCTTACATTTTTTAATGACTTTTACATAGTTGCAATTATTACAATGTATTATTTCTTCCATGCAAGGATAATTTGACATGCACTTTTCAAATAGAGATATAATATTATCATCACAATTAATCACAGTAATATTGTCAACTATTTGACTGTTAGCACAATAGCACGATGTACGATATCTCAGTCGTTCTTCATAATACGTTTTTATTGGTGCATTAAGGCAATTCAAAAGGATATGAAAAATCTCATGCGTGTCATCATTTACTATAATGTTCAGTAGTAAATCAGCAAACGATTTCATAAAAGAATAACTAGCATTGGAAAGCTCCATCAGACTGTCTATAGCATGAGTTTCAACAAGCTTAGTTTCCTGATTTCCATGTATTATTGGTGGAAGTTTTGAGCCGTCCGCAATTAATTTCTTTGTAAAACTTCTTGCTGTCGCAATCAAATAAGTAACATGAGGATACTATTTATAACAATAAAATGAATCAGTATTTCTTACATCCAAGCTTTTTTTTATTGAAAAGTCTTACAAATAAACTGTTATTTTACACAACAATCAAGTGCATATATACTCACTGCTATAGTATCTTTTTTCATTCAAGTCTTTCTTTGTAAACACTAATGTGATTCGAACAACGATTGAAATCAAGTGAATGTATAATTAAAACTTGTAATAACTGCAAGTGCGCTTTGATTTTAAAAATTAACAGAGAAGTAATTTGAGAAATGAATCAGTGTTTTTTACATACAAGCATTTTCTATTGGAAAGTTTCACAGAAATCTCTTACAAATAAATTCTTATATTACCTAACGTACATGGAAAGTAAAGTAGAATATCAAAAATTTTTATGCTAGACTATACTAGACTTTTTATACTATACTTTTGTATAGCAATTTTTATCTTTGTTTTCACTCATATTTTTTTACTCCTAAAACGCACACATGACTATAAAACCACTTGGAGAGCAAAACATTGGTAAGGAAATCTCTTATTAACAATTTACCACATACTTTTTAATGATAAATCTCAAGCGCTTCAGTGCATTCGCCTTCCAATGAGCTGGCATTAGAGCAATATTATCTCCTAGTATTTGAGATTTAATCATCAAGTCGGATTCTTTTTCTTGTTCCGCCATCATATTTGTCAAGTCCAGCTGTAGGGGCAAGGTTTCCTGAATCTTCATGCAACTTGATTTTGTACAGAACCTTCTCTTTTCTATTTCATCATCAATTTTGGAAACTTCTTGCATAATATTTTTGTTCTCAATGCGGGTTTCTTCCACTTTTTCTTGTTTGACAACTACTTTCTGGAATGTATTTTCTTCTTTCAGCTCTGCTTGCTTCTCCTCCTCACTATCACTGATAACAAATACTTCATGTTCTTCGTCATCTTTTCTGATCAGAAGTTTGTTGTGTAGTTCCTTTGGTTCTTCTTTTATGTGGACTTTTTCATCACTGATGATTATGTCATCATTAACATTACAATTTGGTTCACAGCCTCTGTCAATGTCCTGACTTGAAGCCAAGATTTGACGTATAAAGTCTGAATCAGGCTCCGACACATGTAGCTGGTGCAATAATGGACCAGACTGGCCTTTTAGATCATCTCTGTGGTTCACATGTCCATGGAGGAAAAAGCACCGCTCATAAATTTGTGCAAGTCTGGTATTTGGCATCATCCTTTTGTTTTTAAGGTACTCTCTTTCATACCTTGAATAGTTGTCCCTGATTTTTTTCCATCTAGCCCTGATTTCGTGAACTAGGGAAGATAAATAAATTAATGATTTAATTGTTCAACGTCGTCGCTGGACACTTCATGTAACTATACATTCACTCACCTTGTAAGTTACAAGAAAATTCTATATTGAATTTAGAGGTTAGGCGTTCGAAAGATGAATTTCGATTCACTTTGTAGAGAGGGTGACATTTATCATAGAAAGAAGGGGTTTCCTCCACGAAATTCATTATAAAAATAGTTTGATCGTCTAACTGTACCATTTTCCAAATTCAATAAAACGTGAAAAATGTAGCAGGTTGCAATTCTACAGGTATCCCCAGTAGGAAGCAAGCTGAACGTAGCTACAGAAAAGAATCACTGTGGTTGAAGAAGCCGAAAGCCTCGATTGTCTTGCTTTTTACCGGGAATCTCTTTCAACTGCGATTGTTGCCTGCGTAATACAGTTTTATCCCACTGTTGCTTTCTTGTGCTTTACGATGGCAACAAATAATTTAACTGCACTGAATGTAATAATTGTACGAGCAGTGAAGAAACGACCGGTGATTTATCACCGATTGTTACGGAAAGCGGTGGATTTCCAAGAACAGGTGGAAAATGCTTTCGAATCCATTCGAGCGGAGCTGTGTGACGAGGAATATGAAATTCCATGTAAGTTCTTGATCTCATTGGTTTTTTCTATTCTCTAAATTTTCTTGTGATACATTAAATATTTATTCTTATTTCAGGCAAAGCGATACAAAAAATTTGGAATGACTGTGTCACCATTTTTAAACAGTTTCGAATGAAAAATATTAAGCCGAAGGACGAAGAAACTTTGAAGTTGATTGAAGAACTTGAATTCCTAGATATACACGTAACTACTCGAGATCCAATAACGACCGATATTTTGAAGAAAACTAAGGACGATGAAAATGCACCTGCTACGAAAAAAACTAAGAAAAATAAATCAAAACTATCTGACTACGAAAAAAAGTTGGCCGAAAATATTAAAACAAAACAAAGATTAGACACAGAATTTAACATGACAAAAAAAATGTTAGAGAGAGCCACTCAAAGTATGAGTGAGAACCAAGATCAAAATTGTTATACAAAGGAAATATATAATGCTCTCCAAAAAATACCACAGAAGTCTATTGAAACATGTTTTGATGAGTTGCTGGAAGAGATAGATGTTATAAACGCTGAGATTGTAAGTTCCAAATAGTCTAGTATATAAATTTGTGTTCTATTATAAATGTTCTACTTTAACTTCCGTGTACGTACGTTGGGTAATATATCAATTTAATTGTAAGAGATTTCTATGAAACTTTCCAATAGAAAATGCTTGTATGTAATAAACACTGATTCATTTCTTCACTGATTGTAGTGTAGAATAACAATTCATTTGTAAGACTTTTTAATAAAAAAAGCTTGGATGTAAAAAATACTGATTCATTTTATTGTTATAAATAGTATCCTCATGTTACACTCAAGAAATCAGTTTGCGCAACACTTACAATTACAATATCTCCCAGTGGAAGTATGTCATGGAACCATATGATGTATTAAAGCCAAACTTTTATGCAGATGAGACAAACTAAAAAAAAATATATGTATATTGCTAAGGTTAGGATGCTTCATCAAAGTACAATCAGTTTATGCTGACAAAATGAAATATTGTTTATAATTTATCCCACTGCCACTGTAAATTCCCTGCAGGTGATAGAAAGTAGTTAGCCAATTTATTTCTTATTGCATTGGCATCATTTTCATCATCAACATCCATTTCATCATCTCCATCGAGCACTGGATCATCAAATTGATCTTGATTTTCCTCGTCACTTGTTGTTTCTCTTCCATCGATAGTATTATCCTCCCTGTTATTGTCACTACTACTGGTATCACCGTTTTCATTATCACTATCACTGTCACTATCATCAATGTCGCTATCAGATTCATCTTCAATCAAAAAATTATGCAGACACACAGTGCACATTATTATTATGTCACTGGTGCTCAAGTTGAAATCCATAGGAGAATCAAATACTTTCCATCTCCTACAAATGATCCCAAATGCTCTTTCAATGATTTTTCTGGCATTGGAAAGTCTAGCGTTGAAAATTTTCTTGACTGCTAACATTCTTCTCACATTACTATTTCTGAATAGAGTGATGAGATACTTTCTTAGAGGAAAACCACCGTCACCAATCAAAAAGCATTCACATTGAATGTCTGTATTAGGAAGAGCACGTGTAGCTGGAAAATCAATTTCCTCATTAGCTAAAGCTTGTCCTACATTGCTCGTCAAAAATGATGTTGTGTCATTGGTTGATCCTGTAATAATTTATCAATGTTATAACAGCAATTTGTAATGCAAAATTGATTCAACAAGGTATACTTACCATAGTTACCACAGTTTCCCCAGACAAATTTCAGCTTAGCATCACAAATGCCTAAAAATACTATACTGTAAAATTTTTTAAAATTATAAAAGAGAGTTCCTGAGTGTGGCGGTGCTTTGATCCTGAAATGTTTGCCATCAATTATTCCAATACAATTAGGCATGCCGTACTTCCTGTAGATTTCATTTGATATTCTAATAAAATCCTCCTTTTCAGGGAATGACATGACATGATTTTTCAATGCATCAAAGATGGCCTTGCACACTTCTGGAATTAATTTGTACATGGTGGATTTACCAATACGGTAAAACCATGCCTGTTGGGTAGCTTTCACACCATGTACAAGACAGCTGAAAAATACAAAAATTTTAAATTTTGATATAAACTTTCATGTTTATTTGATTCTAATGATACTCACTTCAATACACATGCCAGTCTTAGCTCAGATGGAAGAGATTTTCTAAAGCTACGTTTCTGTAGAAGGTGACGAATCATCCCATGTAACCTATCAAACTGGGCAACTGTCATGCCCACAAGCTTTTTGAACTGTTCTTCATTAGTCACTTTAAAATATGTGAAAATAGTGGAGTATGCTCCAAACTGTTCCCTGCTTTCTTCCCGAATGTCTGGTCTGACCCACCAGCGCCTTGGATTTTCAAGCAATTGAAGCCTCAGAAAATTCAGATGTGCCAGGTATTGTAACGCAATACGGAACAACTGCGCCAACATTTTGATTTATTTCAATTTTCTTCCTGGCTCTAAGTTCGAAAATATTTTTAGGTTAAGGGAGGTTATTACTACAGCTGACAACACTCTTGGAGTGGAACGACCCGCGGCACATCATATAGGCATACACGTATGCATTAGTTCTAGCGGGCTGTTTACAGCGTGTGCAAGCCGCACCCTCCAGTGGTGGGGCCGCCCTGCCACGTTTCAGTTTGTTGGCTCCAGCCATGATGTCTAAGGATGGACAGACACGGAGAAAAAACAGTTAGGCGAAAAAGCGAGAGGGATATAGCGCGACTGCAGAGTAGGCCTTATGCCGAGTAGCGAAAATGCTTTGCGAGACCGCAGCGATGTAGAAAGGGTGCTCTCGCGAGCAGCGAGAAGCAGAGCGGGGGAGTGGGCGGAGCGTACGGCCGCGAGTGGGGCGCGCGACTGTAGAGTCCGCGCGTCGACCGTGGGATCCGGGGGGGACGGGAAGGGGAGCGCTCAGCTGAGGCGCCGAACGAGAGCCGCGAGCCGCGCGATAAGGAGCTGCTGACACCACACGTGCTACAGATTAATTAGTGGGTGCGGCAATTTATCGGCTGAAACACGAGACCGTGTGGGTAGTTGGAAACAAGTACATTGTATTTGCAACTAAAATACAGCAAGAATGCAATAAAATACCCAACACAGTCTCGTACTCACGGTTGGCAGTAGCACAGCAGCAGAGCAGGGCGCTGCACAAACGCAGTATACAATTTATAATTTCAATGGAATAACTCTAATTTATCACATTTTTGCTATGTAATGACTGAACTATTTTAATGATACACGTTTTTGATATTGGTGAAGATGGCAAACCTTTGATAACTGGATGAGAATTCCGAAGACTACAAAATACAGATATATATGTTGGAATACTAACAACACTCATCCTGTTTTACCAAAACATTGGAACAGTTACTAATAATAAAGAGAAACCATTGTGGCAACAAGTACAACTACTTGAATATAAAAGGTAGGGCTTATGCTAGATGTAACAAACATGTATCTACATATATGTAGATGAATCGTGCAGGCTTCAACAGTTATTTTCTAGTTTGTCTGTCACATGCATTAACCCATTAACGTCCAAAATGTCAAAATTTCTTGCACGTTTTCAGAGTGATTATTTCCTATGTAATTGGCGTTGAAAAAATTTTTGAACCACATATTCTGATGTGAAATTTCATGCTCTTTCAGAAAAAATTTGACAATATTTCTCGAGCGATTCTAAGGCATTTTTGTTCTTATAAATTTTTTTCTAAAGTCCATAGATTTTGAGAAAAAAATTGATGAAGATTGAAAAAAAAAATTCGTTTTTTCCGCCATTTTGTAAAGAAGAGATGATTCAAGGTCAACAAAAAAATTCCCTGTTAAACTTCAACTCCCATGATCACCTTTGATCACGGTCGCAAGGTGATATCTTCACCGTAACACTTCGAAAAAAAAATCCTGAAAAATTTTTTTTTCGAAAATTTAGGTGTTGTTTATGTTTCAATCGAGCATATCTCTTTTCCTGTAAAATTTATCATGATTCTGGAAACGGATTCTAAAAGAGCATGAAATTTTACATTAGAATGTGTGGTTCAAAAATTTTTTTTCGAAGTGTTACGGTGAAGATATCACCTTGCGACCGTGATCAAAGGTGATCATGGGAGTTGAAGTTTGACAGGGAATTTTTTTGTTGACCTTGAACCATCTCTTCTTTACAAAATGGCGGAAAAAACGAATTTTTTTTTTCAATCTTCATCATTTTTTTTCTCAAAATGTATGGACTTTAGAAAAAAATTTATAAGAACAAAAATGCCTTAGAATCGCTCGAGGAATATTGTCAAATTTTTTCATCGGATTTATCAACGGATTCTGAAAGAGCATGAAATTTCACATCAGAATATGTAGTTCAAAAATTTTTTCAACGCCAATTACATAGGAAATAATCACTCTGAAAACGTGCAAGAAATTTCGACATTTTGGACGTTGATGGGCTAATTTAGTGAATCCAAAACTATCGTTTGTGTGTGTTATGCGTAGGAGATACTATTTAATATATACGAGTGATGTTATTGAAAATGAGGTTTTAAGGATATATTCTTAGCAATATCGATCACAAAGCCGTAGATAGCAGAATGGTGCACCATGATGGTCGGGAAGCAAAAAAAAATTGCCAGAGACACCGCAAAAAACTACTCAAGGCATTCTCTTTCCGTCGACCAGAAGTGATGAAATATGGATGAACTAAAATCTGAGCTGATATATATATATATATATATATATATATATATATATATATATATATATATATATATATATATAATATATATATATATATATATATATATATACATGTACAGATTTTTATATGCACGTAAGTGGAAATTGTACATGCACTCAGAATCTGAATTTTACTTATAATTTTGTTATACATCAAAAAATAAAAATAAAATTGTTTAACACCAGAATCCTCCATCCTGATTAGCTACACCATGAATTAAACATGTTTGAACCACTTCGGCTCTGTTTGCCCACTTATATTTCACTCATCAAGGTATACGGACATACCCCTGTTCGATACCTTCAAAATGATCATACATATTCTGGAGCCTAATTAGTTTTCCTCAATCTACAATATATAAACTTCATTTTAACATTCAAAGTGAGAATATCATGCCTTTGGATCATTAATTTGAGCCAAACTCTACAGATATGTTTCCTGGCACTAGTGGAAGCTACCGGTAGAGTTTGATATTCTAGCGCTGACTTAGTTTAGAACTTTATATGAATTTAGACTGAGGCAGCTATACATAGGCATATATCGACCCTCCCTATTCATAAGGACGTATCTCGGAGAGTCCCGAAATGAGGGCGTATCTCGAGCGGCAGAATAATAAAGACGTATCTCATGTGAGCGCAAAGTAAGGACGTATCTCGCGTGAGCGCAAAGAAAGGACGTATCTCGGACGAGCGCGAAATAATGTGGCAACTCGCGGAGAATTGCGACTCAATATTGAATCTCACTTTGATTGAAAATTATAACCGATTATAACCGCAAATAAATCTCCAGCATAAAATTAAAACTCGGCAAACATGAAAGCGTTCATGGGGGGGGGGGAGTCAAAATATGAAGCATCTGTATTTTTTTTATTCATGAGTCAGAAGTTCAGAAACGATGGTCAAGAGCCTATCTGGGATTTATATACGTGGAATCACGATGGCTCTGTTGCAGTCGCAAGTCGCGAGCGGTTAGAAACAACAAGTTACAAGACGCAGTTCACAGATGATCTTCTTTTTCGTCTCTCGCTATTGGCTTGTAGTTTACTTTCAATAAACTGGTTAGCCACAATCATATGCAATGCTCACGGTGGAGCGTGTTTTTATTTTCGCTTTCCATATAAAACTGGTCCTACAGAGGTGCATGCCGGTAATTAAACCCCGACGCTCTGAGCGATAGTCCAGAAGTCTTTTCCACGAATAAAGCGACCGGCGCGCGGCGACTCATTCATCAGAATCGTTTGTTGTTCGATATTTCCAACCTGCACTTGGAAAAAAAAACGTTCTCTCAAGATTGCTACAACAATTCAACTGTAGTAAATCCTATCAATTGAATAATAAAGTGTTATGGCCCAGCCTTGCCCCGCCCATTTTCGAAATTTTAGATTGACACGAGTCGCATCGCACATTCGCGATGCGCATTTTCCCACATGCTATCCGAGTTGCGCCGAGAAGTGACATTAGGATTAAGCATACATGTGTGAGTGTAAGAATGCGCTGATTGAGACGCGTCCATGTGACGGATGGCGAGTTGCACGTAGTGCATGGGAATCATGAGGACAGCTTGCATTTTTGTGCAGCTGCCCAACATTGAAACGGATGGATGTCGGCCATAAGATATTCTCTTATCAGCCTGTGCGAAGCCACGAGCAGCCAGCGGGCGCTCGTGCGGGAATGCTATTTTATAAGTGCAAGTTGCACACGGCAACTGCGCAGCTCCAAATTAGTTAGAAACGGCCATAGGAGATCTTCTTATCGGCACGTATAAGTTGACGAGTAGCCAGCGGGCACTCGAACGAGAACGACGAATGAATGTATAGACGAATGTATGTAACCCTGCATGTAATGCAAATGGAATTGTTCGCTATAGGAAATAAGCAATTGATCGGGCCAGATCAGAATTTATCTATGTTTATATATTTTTATCGGAGACAGGCCGATGTGCCACGAGTAAATGGAATCTCTTATCAATAGCGTTTTGCCAGGATTAATGAGTGCTATGTAAAATAGTTGAATGACATGTATAAGTAAACCGATGCGCCTTGCAGCGCATACATAGATTTGTAACGAAGCGAGCGCGCTTCGTAGTTATAAGTGGTCGCGCGTGCGAACGGAGGAAAGACGCTGAGCCACGCGCGCTTGTTATCACTCCATGAGGGAGAGGTAATTCTCGCGAAGTGCAACTGCGCTTCCCAACCGTTTCGCGCCCCGAGAGCGCATCTTGACGTGACGTCACGGCGCATATAAAAGATGCGGCCGCGGCGGACACGAACGAGTTGATCCGCGATAATCACGGATGCCACATGGGTGGCCGGACATGGAGCACGCGAGCGGCGCAGCTCCCCCGCGAACGCGTAGCATAATCGCGTCTACTTTGGAAGAACAGAATTATATAGAACGATCCAACCACGCGGGATCGAGTGTTAAATATAAGATTTGGTAACGTAATAAAGTTTAGTGCTAGTGCACATGAAGTGGGTTTATTAACAACAACCCCCCCCCCTCACTACACATGCATCCGGAACCAACACGAGTATACGGCCCAGCGCGCCGCGGACTACTCGGCTGCCACGCTGCCAAGCTCCAGCCAAGGACAACTAGGCGCCGGACGGATTAGGGAGTATGTAAGTGACCGAGCGGTCTTACACACGGATAACAGATCGCGACACCTTCCAATAACAAACATTCCACCAATATAGGGGTATTTCGCCCAACCGCCCCTCTAAATAACGGTCGGGCCATTACAAAAGTATTGTTATCGCATGCGTATATTTTTTTAATCTACAATGGAGGAATAAGATAAAATCTTAAATACAGTCCTTCAAATACTCATTAATCGGGAAAAATTCTCCGAAAGCTCATGTTTCCGCGAACCTTTGGTCTTAGAATAGCTTGTTTATATCAATAATAGGAATTTATCTTCATGTGTGAACTGCATTAATTAATTTTAAACCGCTGAGATACTTTCTTACTTTGCAATTCTCCAAGCTACGATATTATTTTGCGCGTCCCTCCGAGATTCGTCCTTACTTTGCGCTCACGCGAGATACGTCCTTATGAATAGGGAGGGTCGATATATCTGCTTTGATTTGCTTGAAATTAACATCATTTTCATACCATCAAGAAAATGATACATTTCACTTTCATTGGTAATATTAATGAGTATTAACTCATGTGATTGACTCGAATTGTGTGAACAGCTGTTGACGGGTGGTCTCAAATCACACTTCTGGTTAATATAAGTCATAGAACTACTTATATTATGTGAACAGCTATTGACGAGTGGTCTCTAATCCCATTCTAAGTTATTCACACATAAAATTCGCTAATCTTAACCAGGAGTGTGGTTTGAGACTACCCGTCAATAGCTGTTTACACAATTTAAGTGAATTTCCTGAGATGATATTCATTAACAGTACCAATGAAAGTGAAACACATCATTTTCTTGATGAAATCATAAAAAATATGTGAATTTTAGGCAAATCAAAGCAGATATATATGTCTATGTATAGCTGCCTCAGTCTGAATTCATATAAAGTTCTGAACTGAGGCAGCGCTGGAACATCCCATTCTACGGGTTTTCTTCCACTAGTGCCAGGAAACATATCTGTTGAGTTTGGCTGAAATTGATGACCCGTAAACCTGATATCTTCACTGTGAATAACAACATGACCTTTATATATTGGAACTCGCTACTAGTAAACTGTGAGGTAGCATATTGGATTGAATAATGAAATAGGATATTGGAATAGCTCCAGAATATGTATGATCATTTTGAAGGTATCGAACTGAGGTATGTTCGTACACCTTGATAAGTGAAATATAAGTGGGCGAACAGAGCCAAAGTGGTTCAAACATGTTTAATTCATGGTGTAGCTAATCAGGATGGAGGATTCTGGTGTTGAACATTTTCCACATACATGCATATGAAAATCTATATACATATATATATATATATATATATATATATATATATATATATATATATATATATATATATATATATATATATATATATATATATATATATATATATATATCCATCATCCATATCTATACATACATCCAAATAACGACATGATGATATATGTATGTACATATATATCTACATAACCTTATATATATAGGTGAACGCACAGTGGAGCGCCACGCTACCGCGGGATCGAAGGGTATAGCAGGTATATATAGGATCAAAGATATATGGGAGTCGCAGATCATGATTGTCTGCAGCCCATATAATTTTACGCTGCGAGCGAAGCAGCGGATTCTGATATAGTCTCCATATGAAAACGATCTGCCATCTATCGGAGACTCCGCTGCTGTCCACAGATGAAAGTCATATGGCTACTTGACTATATCAAAATCATATAGTTTCGTTCTCTGTGTACGAACAGGAAAATAATTTTTTATTGTTCAGATATCAAGGAACTCTATCGACGCAATACTTCTCAAATATACTATTACTGAATCAATCGTATGATATTTTTTATTGAAATTGGAATCACAAATTGAAAGCAGAGCGGAGCCCTTCGTACAGCTATCAAAAATCTCAAAATTATACATTTTCATTCATTTATCAAAAGGGTATATTTATCAAAATCGGATAAATTAATGAATAATCAAATTAAGGAATGAAATATTAAACCAAGTATTTCAATAAAAATCCAGTAAAATAAATACTGAATCTAAAGAGAAAATTAAAAACCTTATCTCAAGTTCTTTAGTCATTCTTGAATCCGTTAATGTACGTTCTGAACACTTTCCCGGCTGAGTGGCGGGATGGGCTTGCTGGCTCTTTTAGCCATACTACGTCATGCTATAGAAT